>OY757010.1:218239233-218723809 GCA_963580285.1 Lucinisca nassula
ATCGTGCCCCTGGGGTCTAAATGGGCCACGCCCCGGGGCCCCTTAGCTCCCATAGACTCCTAATGGAAAAAAGCTTCAAAAATCTTCTCCTCTGAAACCACAGGGCCCAGGTCACCTACATAAATCCTGCCAATCATGCCCCTTGGGGCAGAATTGGCCACACCCATGGCCCTTTAGCTACCATGGTTGGACTTAAAATGGAAAAAAAACTTAAAGTGGAAAAAAAAACTTCAAAAAAATGATTCTGTGAAACCGTAAGGCCCAGAGCTTAAGTATTTAGCAAGTAGCAACATGGAGTGGTTGCCTACATGAATCCTGCCTAAGTCTTGCCCCTGAGGTTCAAATTGGCCAAATCCTGTGGCTTCTTAACTCCAATAAACTTTGAAAAAAAAGCTTTAAAAATCTTCTCTGAAACCATGAAGTGCAGACTTTAGATATTTAGTACATAGCAACATAAAATGGTCGCCTACATAAATCCTGCCAACCATGCCCTTTGGGTCAAAATTGACCTATGGACTTATACTGGAAAACAAAAAAAAAAAAAAAATCTTCTTCTCCAAAGCCATAAGGCCGGCAGAGCTCAGATATTTAGTATGTAGCAATGTCAAGCGGTCTCCTACACTTATGATTTCCTGGTACACAGGTGAGCGATATAGGGCCATTGGGCCCTCTTGTTAACACTCTAGAGGCCACAATTTTGGTCCAATCATCATCAAACGTGCTCAGAATTGTCCTCTTTTTGAAATACCTTGGTCAGGAGGGGTATTTTATTTGACAGAAAATGCTGTTAGCAAACAGTGCAGACCCTGATCAGATGCCATATACTGTGACGTCTGATCTGGGCCTATGCTGTTTGCCAGGCTACCCCTTCAGGGTTTCCCCGCCTTTTAGGGGTTATTATAACTTTAAACAAAAGGGGTTATTATAAATTTAAACAAATATTCTGTATAATAATACAGTATGTCAAGCAATTCGGACTTTCAGGGTGTTTGGATCATGGTCAAAGTTCTTTTGGCTATTTTTAGAAAAAACATTGTCATCACTCGACCTACTTTTATTTCATAATTTCCCCACCATAAGCATGCTACAGATTAGAAATGATTGAAATCAACCTTCAGGCTGCAGAAATATAAATGCTGTCAGACATGAAGGGGGGCGGACCTTTCATCTCAATGTCGGGTAAAAGTCCCACAAAATTGGAAGCAATGTCTCCAAAATGACCTAAATAGTATAAACCTCAAATCAAACAAACAAAATTGGTCAAATCATACTTGAGACTGCATTTTTTGTTCAAGCTTCATGAAACTTGCCAAGAATGTTTGCCTTTATAAAATCTTGAATATGTTTGAATATGGGTCATGTGGGATCAAAAACAAGGTGATGAATAGACTCAGGTGAGTGATACAGGACCATCATGGTCCTCTTGTTCTTATTTCTGCTCAAAATCATTGTTAGATCCATCTCGCCGAGGTGGTTCCATCTAAATTTTAAGCCAAAATATGAAAAATATCAGATTTTTTCATCCGAAAACTTAAATATTTTGGTGGTAAAATTTTCAATATATTTTAATAGGCGTTTCCGTAATGAAGGGAGCAAGTACTCCACCCTGGTCCCACTTCTGATTTGCACAGATCTGCATGTGTATTTGCATTTGGTACAAGACTTGCCTGCGATCGAAAAGAGGCCATAGTCCTGGGATTTGGGGGATCTTAGGAAGAACTTAATTATTTCAAGGGACAGGACAGAAACGATAATTATTATGCTCCCTGAAGAATTTCGGTGGAGCATATAGTCGCTGCTTCGTCTGTGCGTATGCGAGTCCATGCGTCTGTCCCGCTCTTGTTCATGCGAATTCTCAGAAACTACTGGTCGGATTTCAATGAAACTTGATGGGAATATTAAGTATCGAAGATGGATGCGCATATCACCTGCGTGTTTTGGTTCGATGATTTTTCCAAGAGTTATGGCCCTTTGATGAATTCTGCATGTATAGGGTACTGTTCATGTCCACGCAAATTCTCAGCAACTACTTGCAGAAATTCAACAAAACTTCAATGGAATCTTATGCAGCAATAGGGGATGCACATATTATCCGTGCTACCCGATTAGATGATTTGTCACAGAGTTATGGTACTTTGTTTAAAGCTGCAGTGTAAGGTCACTGTGGCTATTTTTAGAAAAAACTTTGTCATCACTCTGGTGCCTATCTTTATTGATGGATTTTAATACAACTTCACACAAATGTTCCATATTACAATATCTCGAGCGATTTCGACTTTCAAGGTTGTGGCCTCAAGGTCAAGGTCACTGTGGCTATTTTTAGAAAAACTTTGCCTACGTTTCTTCATCGATTTCAATATAACTTCAAACAAATGTTGGGTTTGATAATATCTTAAGCATGTTCGACTTTCAGGGTCCTGGGCTCAAGGTCAAGGTCACTGTGGCTATTTTTAGAAAAACTTTGTTTTCGCTCTAGTGCCTACATTTATTGATGAATTTTAATATAATTTCACTTAAATGTTGAGTATGATAATATCTCAAGCAAGTTCAACTTTCAGTCATGTGCTCAAGGTCAAGGTCACTGCAGCTATTTTTAGAAAAAAAAACTTTGTCATCGCTCTAGCGTCGTCATTTGCTGATGGATTTTAATATAACTTCACACAAATGTTGGGTATAATAATATCTCAAGCAAGTTCAACTTTCAGGATCCTGGGGTCAAGGTCAAGATCACTGTGGTTATTTTTAGAAAAAAAACTTTGTCATCGCTCTAGTGCCTACATTTATTGATGGATTTTAATATAATGTCACACAAATGTTGGGTATCATGATATCTTCAGCAAGTTTGACTTTCCCCCACCCATCAGGGCTTGAAGAAATAGATGGGCTGCATGATGCTTCCACGCAGAGCTGAAACCGTCCGCAAACTAGTACTGGCCAGTCATTTCTTTACATTTCGATAGTCTGAGTAACAGAATTTGACTTGGTTCACTGACTTTGTGAAAATTTGCACCCCCCTTAGGGTTCACCCAAATGGTCAAGCTCAAGAACTATTAGAGCTTGATTTATTTTACTTGATACAAGCTTGTATCTAGGGATGGCAAGTTTGATGCAAGCATCCATATTTGACCTTGACCTACAATTCATGGTTCACTGACTTTGTGAAAGGGTTCACTCAAATGGTCATGTTGATGAAGCTAAATGGCCGCCAAAGCTAAAAATAGAAAAAAATCGTAAATTTGCTTCAAATGCTAACCCCTCCTAAACCCTTGAGCCAATAACTGATTGATTCTAACTTCACAGGAATGTTACCTAGGTGGCTTCCTACCAAAATAACTAAAATCATTCTGCTCTGATTAACAAGATAGCTGCCAAAGCTAATCAAAGCACTGAGAGTACTGGTGGGTCGATCGTCTCTGAGTGTAGGTTGGGAAAATAGTCCTGAGCTGAGAATCGAACTGTTTGTTTAATTTTTAGCAAGCACAGTAGAGCTGATCAGACATTGCGTAATGTGGCGTCTGATTATGTAGATTCTGTTTTGCCAATGCCCAAGTGTATGAGCACAGTCCACCTGCCCCCGCCCATCGGGGCTTGAATAAACAGATGGGCTGTATGATGCTTCCACGCAGAGCTGAAAGTCCCGTAACATTGGAAGTGACGTCTCCAAATGACCTATACAGTGTTGACAGGGACGTTAACGTTAAATCAAACAAACAAGCACAGTCCAGAATTTTCTTCTTACGCTGCGCTCTGACGTCTTGGGGCAGTACTTGGATTTTGTTCAAAAGAGTGGGGAGGGTGCAAACGCAGCCCCTCCCATATTTTGGGATTTATTTCAAATCCATACAGTTTCTCACCCTCTGCAAAATACCTGAAATTCGCATCCTCAACCCGCCCCGTACGGGCCCTGAATCATGTTAAAAACTGTTGTTGCATACATATGGCGAACAGTGCCGACCTGATCAGAAGCAGTGTACTCTATATCCGATCTTGGTCTACGCTGTATGTCTAATAACGGTACCACCTATAAAGTCTGGGCTACTCATTTTTTCACTTAAACATTTCAGGGTTCTAAAGTTCTTAGCAGGAGTGCGAAAAGTCTATTTTTACTTGACTTGGCATACATTTGTATAACAGTTTTATAAATAGAATGTTTCGAAAGACATCACGTGACATCGTGGCCTGGCATTCTTATACTATTTCGTTTAACCCTCAAATGCCACTATTTAAGCAAACAGTGAAGTTCCTGTGCAACCTGCTGATCAGACGCCACATTCCGCGCTGTCTGATCTGGGTATTATCCAGCAAGACTCTATAGATAGCTCTTGTTGCATCGATAAAAATAGTGCAACGTTTCAAGTTGTATTAATAAAACGTAATATTGGTTTTCCCAAATCAGTGATTGTCTCTATAGATAGAGCTCTCTTGTTGCATCGATAAAAATAGCGCAACGTTTCAAGTTCTATTAATAAAACATTATGTTGGTTTTCCCAAATCAGTGATGGTCACGTGGACAACTGCATTAATTCCGTTTGGCCATTTAGTAAATTTGGGTCAGTCGTATACCGATCGACCCAAAAATAGAAAAACATAAATTTGCTTCATACACAAACTCCTCCCAAAAGTTTTGGGCCAATTTGATTCAAACTTCACAAGAATATTGCCTAGGTGGCTCCCTACAAAATAGCTAAAATTGATCTGCTCTAATGAAAAATGTGGCCGCCAGAGCTAAAAAATTGAAAAACTTTTAAACGAAAACTCCTCCTGTACCCTTGTGCCAATTTCATTCAAACTTCATAGGATTGTTGCTGATGTGACACTCCATCAAAATAGCTAAAGGGTTCCAAGAGATAAGCAAAATTGCAGCCAGATCTAAAAATACAAAAGCGAAATTTGCTGTAGCCTTAGGACAAAAATTTATTCGGATAGTCCAGGTCACATGACCAAGATGGCCACCATGCCCAAATATGGTAAAAACCTTAAAAAAAATCTTCTTCTCCAGAACCACTGGGCGGATTGTCTTGAAACTTGGTATGTAGCATTGGGTAACTGGGTATTACCAAGTTTGCAAAAATGATGACCCTAGGCTGACCTTGACCTATTTTATGCCAAGGTCAAATTTGGCTCCTGGGAAATATCTGAATCAATGCATTTTTCGAAAAATAATTGTGGTTTGTGATGTGAGAATGGATAAAAAAATGAATGCCTGTGAATGCTAAGGGTCACGGTCATTCACTGACCTTTGCCCAAGGTCACTTGTATTGCAGGTCTATTGACATATTAGAAAACATTTCCTCTAACACCACTGGGCCAATTTCATTTAAATTTTATATGCAGCCTTAGGACACTTATAGTGGACAGTTTTTTTTCGGATAGTCCAGGTCACATGACCAAGATGGCTGCCATGCCCAAATATGGTAAAAACCTTAAAAAATCTTCTCCAGAACCACTGGACCGATTGTCTTAAAACTTGGTATGTAGCATCGGGTGATTGAGTACTACCAAGTTTGCAAAAATGATGACCCCAGGTTGACCTTGTTTTTTTTTTATGCCAAGGTCAAATTTGGCTCCTCAGGCATTTCAATGGGAAATATTTTAACCTTATCTTGCTGAATATTCATTTAAGCCACACACATTCCTGTCTATTAACCAATCAAATTAGTTGATGTAATTTACTGCTACAAATTCATAAACTGAATGCCAAACAGTGTAGATCCTGATCAGATGGCTTCTCAAAAGCGATCTGATCTGGATCTACACTGTTTGCAAAGTTAGGGGTTGTCGTGAATAGCAAGATAAGGGTTAATCAATGCATTTTCGAAAAATATTGTGGTCTTTGATATGAGAATAGGTGAAAAATGAATGTCTATGAATGCTTAAGGTCAAGGTCAATTGGTGAACTTGGCCCAAGGTCACTTGTATTGCAGGTCCATTTACATAGTAGAAATTGAATTTTATATGCAGCCTTGGGACACTTAGAGAACAAAAATTTATTCGGATGGTCCAGGTCACATTACATGATTGCCATGCCCAAATATGGTAAAAATCTTTAAAAAAAACCTTCTTCTCCCAAACCCCCCATCGGGGCTTGAAGAAATAGATGGGCTGCATGATGCTTCCACGCAGAGCTGAAACCAACCCGCATGCAAGGATCTAAGCCTGCCCAGGCAGTGTGGTGCGATTCGGCCCGTCCATGCTTATAAACCCTATTGGTTTCATTGGGCGGCAGGGCTTGAGAAGTCATTTCATCTCAATGTCGGGTAATAGTCCCACAAAATTAGAAGCAACGTCTCCAAAATGACCTTTACAGTGTTGACGGGGACGTTACACTTCAAATCAAACAAACAAATCTTCTCCAAAACCTCTGGACCAATTGTCTTGAAACTTTATGTAGCATCGGGTGACTGAGTACTACCAAGTTTGCAAAAATGATGACCCTAGGTTGACCTCGACCTATTTTACAGCAAGGTCAAATTGGCTCCACAGGCTTTTCAATGGGAAATAGGTAAATCAATGCATTTTTTTCATTTTTAGCTCACCTGTCACGTAGTGACAAGGTGAGCTTTTGTGATCACATTTTGTCCTGTGTCCGTGTGTGCGTGCGTAAACAATTTCTTGTCCGCACGATAGCATCTTCATTTATGATTTGATTTTAACCAGACTTGCACACAACTTGTACCACCATGAGATCTAGGTTCCTTTCTTGAACCATGTGTTATGGAGTTATGGCCCCTGAAAGGGCAAAAATTGCCTATTTTGGTCTTGTCCGCACGATAGCATCTTCATTTATGACTTGATTTTAACCAGACTTGCACACAACTTGTACCACCATGAGATCTGGGTTCCTTTCTTGAACCAGCCATATCCCATCATGGGTTACGGAGTTACGGCCCCTGAAAGGACAAAAATTGCCTATTTTGGTCTTGTCTGCATGATAGTCGTTTCATTTATGATTTGATTTTAACTAAACTTGCACACAATTTGTACCACCACAAAATCTCTGTCAAGTTCGAATATGGGTCATGTCGGGTCAAAAAGTAGGTCAGTAGATCAAATCAGAAAAAAAACCTTGTGAAGACGAGAGGCCACAGTTTTGGTCCGATCATCATCAAACTTGCCCAGAACAATCATCTTGACAATATCTCAGTCAAGGTCTAATATGGGTGTTGTCGGGTCAAAAAGTAGGTCAGTAGGTCTAATCAAAGAAAAACCTTCTGAACACACTAGAGGCCACAATTTATGCCCAATCATCATCAAACTTGCTCAGAATGATAGCCTTGATAATATCTTGGTCACATTCCAATATGAGTCATGCTGGGTCAAAAAGTAGGTCAGTAGGTCAAATCATAGAAAAACCTTGTGAATACACGAGAGGCCGCAGTTTTGGTCTAATCATTATCAAACTTGCCCAGAATGATCATCTTGACAATATCTCAGTCAAGTTTGAATACGGGTCATGTTGGGTCAAAAAGTAGGTCAGTAGGTCAAATCATAGAAAAACCTCGTGAACACACTAGAGGCCACAGTTTTGGTCCGATCATCATCAAGCTTGCCCAGAATGATCATTTTGACAATATCTCTGTCAAGTTCGAATATGGGTTTTGTCGGGTCACAAAGTAGGTCAGTAGGTTAAATCGTAGAAAAACCTTGTGAATACACTAGAGGCCACAGTTTTGGTCTGATCATCATGAAACTTACTCAGAATGATTATCTTGACAATTTCTTGGTCAAGTATGAATATGGGTCATGTAGGTTCAAAAAGTTGGTCAGTAGGTCAGATCAGAGAAAAACCTTGTGAACACACTAGAGGCCACAGTTTTGGTCCAATCATCATCAAACTTGCTCAGAATGATAGTCTTGACAATATCTCAGTCAGGTTCTAATATGGGTCATGTTGGGTCAAAAAGTAGGTCAGTAGGTCAAATCATAGAAAAACCTTCTGAACACACTAGAGGCCACAGTTTAGGTCTGATCATCATCAAACTTGCCCAGAATGATCATCTTGACAATATCCTGGTCAAGTTTGAATACGGGTCATGTTGGGTCAAAAAGTAGGTCAGTAGGTCAAATCATAGAAGCTTGTGAACACACTAGAGGCCACAGTTTTGGTCTGATCATCATCAAACTTGCCCAGAATGATCATCTTGACAACTTCTCAATCAAGTTCAAATATGGGTCATGTTGGGTCAAAAAGTAGGTCAGTAATCATAGAAAAACCCTCTGAACACACTGGCGGCTACAGTTTTGCTCCAATCATCATCAAACTTGCTCAAAATGATCATTTGACAATATCTCAGTTAATTTCGAATATGGGTCATGTCTGGTCAATATGTAGGTCAGTAGATCAGATTGTTGAAAAACATTGTGAACACACTAGAGGCCCAAGTTTTGGTCCGATCATAATCAAACTTGCTCAGAATGATCATCTTGACAATATCTGTGTCAAGTTTGAATATGGGTCATGTCGGGTCAAAAAGTAGGTCAGCAGGTCAAATCATAGAAAAATGTTTTGAACACTCTAAGAGGCCACAGTTTTAGTCAAATCATCATAAAACTTGCTCAGAATGATCATCTGGACAATATCTCAGTTAAGTTCGAATATGGGTCATGTCAAATCAAAAAGTAGATCAGTAGGTTATTTTGTCATAACTTTTGAACCGTTTGAGATAGAGCCTTCATATTTGGCATGTAGGATCCTTCTGACAAGGGCTTCCCACTCATAAAGATATGACCTTTGACCTTGACCTGTGACCTACTTTATCATACCTTTTGAACCATATGAGATAGAGCCTTCATATTTGGCATGCATGTTCCTTGTGACAAGGTTTTCTCAACCATTCAAAACTTTTGACCCATGACCTTGATTTTTGACCTACTTTGTCATAACTTTTAAAGCATTTGAGGCACAGCCTTCATATTTAGCATGTAGGTTCCTTGTGACAATATTGCTTAGATGATCCTCTACCAAAAAGGCTAAAACAATCCCACTCAGATGAACAAAATTGCCACCGGAGGTAAAAATAGAAAAATATTGTAAATTTGATTCAAACGGAAACTCCCCCTAAACCCTAAGGCCAATTTGATTCAAAGTTCCCAGGAATGTTGCCTAGGTTACTCCCTACCAAATAAGCTGAAACACTCTGCTGATGAACAAGATGGCCACAAGAGCTAAAAATAGAATGTACTCGAGACAGAGACACACAGGTGAGCGAACCAGGGCCCTCTGGGCCCTCTTGTTAAAAAGTATTGTGATCTATTATATGAGGATAGGTAAAAATGGAATGTCTATGTCATTCGGTGACCTTAGCCCAAGGTCACTTGTATTGCAGGTCCATTGACATATTAGAATACATTTTCTCTAAAACCACTGGGCCATTTTCCTTTAAATTTTACATTCAGCCTAAGGACTGTAAGGGAAGAAAAATTTATTCAAATTTTCCGGGTCACATGACAAAGGTGGCCCCTATGCCTGAATATGGTAAAAACCTAAAAAAGCTGCTTCTTCAGAACTAATGGGCCCGATTGTCCTGAAACTTGGTATGTAGCATTGGGTGGCAGTACTCGCAAGTTTGCAACAATGATGACACAACAATGAATAGGTAAAAATTGAATGTCTGTCATTCGGTGACCTTGGCCCAAGGCCACTTGTATTGCAGGTCCATTGACATATTAGAATACATTTTCTCTAAAACCACTGGGCCATTTTCATTTAAATTTTACGTGCAGCCTAAGGACTGTAAGGGAAGAAAAATTTATTCAAATGTTCAAGGTCACATGACCAAGGTGGCCCCTATCCCTGAATATGGTAAAAACCTTAAAAAGCTGCTTCTCCAGAACTAATGGGCCCGATTGTCCTGAAACTTGTATGTAGCATTGGGTGACAGTACTCAAAATGTTGGCAACAATGATGACACAAGGTTGACCGTGACCTATTTTACTTCACGGTCAAATTGGTTGATATGGCTTTTAAATCTTGAAAAGGTGGAACAATGCATTTTTCGAAAAATATTGGGGTCTGTAACATGAGAATAGATACAAAATGAATGCTAAAAGTTTAAGGTCATTTGATGACCTTGGCACAACGTCACTTGGATTGCATGTCCATTGACATTTCAAAATACATTTTCTCTGAAACCACTGGGCCAATTTCATTTGAATTTTATATAATGGACATGGGGTTATGCCATTTAGTTGAATGGTCTAGGTCATGTGACCAAGATGACCACCATACCCTATTATGGTAAAAACCTCAAAAATCTTCATCTCCAGAATCACTTGGCTGATTGTCTTGAAACTTGGTATGTAGCATCAGGTGATTGAGTACTACCAAATTTGCACAGGGCTCAGGGGAGTGACCAGGACCTCATGGTCCTCTTGTTATTTGTCTGCCAAAATTTTTACTCATGGCTAGCAGACGAGTGGAATTTTCCAGCCCTGACATTGGTCATAACTTTTGAATGGTTCAGATAGAGCTTTCATATTTGGCATGTAGATTTCTTGTGTCAAGGGCTTCCCACTCATTTGCTCAGCTGTTTTTGAAACATGGACATTTGTAATATCTCTGTCATTACTGAACATATTTTCTTGAAACTCGGACCAGTTGTTTGTTATGAAAAGGGGAACTCATACCAATAGATAGGTAACCTTCAAAATATTTTTGGCATAGTTATGCCCCTTTTTCGACTTAGAATTTTTGCGTCGTCCTATTGCAAAAACTTGGACATTTTGTAGTATCTCTGTCATTACTGAACATATTTGCTTGAAACTCTGACTAGCTGTTCATTATGAAAAGGGGAACTCATACCAATAGGTGAGGTAACCCTCAATATATTTTTGGCACAGTTATGCCCCTTTTTCGACTTAGAATAGTTGCGGAGGCAGCGTGTAAAAACTTGGGCATTTTGTAATATCTCTGTCATTACTGAACATATTTACTTGAAACTCGGACTAGTTGTTCATTATGAAAAGTTGAACTCATACCAATAGGTGAGGTAACCCTCAAAATATTTTTGGCACAATTATGCCCCTTTTTCAACTTAGAATTTTTGCAGCCGAAGCGTTGGCATCTCCATGCAGTGCTCTTGTTTTGACCTTTGACCTTGAGATGTGACCTACTTTGAAAAAAAATTGACCGTGGCCTGGGGACAAGTTTGTGTTTCACAAACACATCTTTTTTCCTATGATTGTGTAGTTTCCAGCATTACGTTTGCTTGCAAAAACAACAACAAAAAATGATTTGCCAATTAAATTGTTCTGGTCAATGAAAATATACTTGTGTCATTAAGGTATGTAAAATGAGTAAGGGTAATAAAATGCTGCCTCTTTCTTTAACCAGGCTTAACTTGCTATGCACCATAAAGTACCCAAGGGGGTGGGGGGGGGTACTTTCTGGCCTTTCTTTGGGAGATTTTTGCTTTGTCTTGTCTATAAGACGGGTATGACTTTTTGCAAGTTGCCAGGAGGGGTGTCACCGATGTGGAAATTTCATTTTCAGAGCGAGATAATGGTTGATCAATTTATCTGCGGCTGAGTTCATGTTTTTTTGTTGTTGTTTTTTTTTTTTCAACAATATTTGCCATTGTTTTCCGAAGCCGCCATTTTGTTGTTTACACTAAGAGAGACAAATCTAACAGACTGTAAAAGGCAGCAGTCAGTAATGACGCTAAATAATATTCAAGGGATACAATAAAATGGTCTTGGTCTTTTGCACTTTGTCAAGAAATTACTTCGTGTTTTTTTGTTGTTTTTTTTCTCCGTGTGCCCAACTCTGACGCACAATAACATTCAAGACAATCGAAGATATGGAACTGGCACACAAGAGAAACATTTTTTTCCCGTGTCTAAGTGCAGCACCATTGTAATAATGTCCGTGAATCGGCGAATTCAGCACCTTTCAACTTTTAAGCTTAGACATGGTGAGAGTTTATCTGCCACAGTGTTTGTTTAAACAGCTTTTTACAAGAAGTACTTTTGCCAAAATGAATTCATAAAGATTTAGTGAGCAATTGCACCGACTTTAAATTTTACAATAACTTAGTTCTAAAACTTTAAAACCATCTCCCTTCCTGTGTTATTCACTGATATTTTGAGTTTCTTTTGGCCATTTTGGGTGTGGGGAAGGAGTCTTGAAGAGAATCTAAGCACAGATGTTATATTTTCAGATTTTTACAAGTTGGAGGATGGGACACATTGAATGACTGGCTACAAGATGTAAAAGAAGAGGAGAATTACCCAGTGCTAGTTGAGATGTTAAAAGTATACCAGAGTTTACCAGTCTCTGTAGATATACTGAAGACAAACAATGCTGCAAAAACTATCAAGCAGCTGTGTAAATCAGAAAATACAGGTATTTATGTGTAAATTGATGGTAAAAGATGGTATTTCTTTCAGGATATTGTTATAATTACAGTAATTATATGAAGTATTGATGATCAAGTAGCACATGTCTAATAAGCTCTTGTTGATGGTAGATTCAGTGGGTTACTACATATTGGACAGATAGGCCTAAGCAAATAGTGCAGACCCAGTTCCCTCTGTGCAGTTTGGACTCCTTGCAAGATCATGAACAAATTTGTTAAAATTTTAGGAGAATTACAGAAATTTCCTCAAGGTGTCCTAATTTTTATGCTTTTTATGGTATCACATATAATTTACCCATAAAATTCTAGAGCAAGTGACAGTCAAATATTTTTATTTTGATTGAGTTGTCATTTCAACAAAGGATTCACATATTACTAATGTCGAGCCTGGTTTTTGTTGCACCTGCTTTAAGCATGGCGCGATAAGAGATGTCAAAATTTCCGTCGTCACTCCCTTTGTCTATTCGTTTGTCAAGCCGTCAAAATTTGCAACCACCCTAGCGTTCACCCTAATGTTCAAATCCTTTTCTCAGGAACTATAAGAGCATCATTAATGATACTTAACACAGAAACCGGCCTCGGTTGCTCAGTCGGATGCACGTCTGACTGGTGATCAGGAGGACACGGGTTCGATTCCTGCTGGGGTTGGCAACATTCTTTAGTGGAGATTGATAATGAAATCTTTTCTACGGTCATTCTCTCTGTTCAGGTGATTCAAGAAGGGCAGTTGTCAGTTTCTGGTGAAAGAATGTGGAATGGACTGGTTAACTACTTAACTTTATAAGCCTGCCCAGGAAAGTATGGCTAGGTAAACTGACCAGCTCAAAAATGACCTAAATCGTGTTGACTGGGCTGTTAAACTCAAACACAAATAAACAAAACTTGGTACAGACTTGCATCTAAGGATAGCAACTTTAATGCAAGGATCCATATTTGACCTACATTTCATGGTTCACTGACTTTGGAACATATTGCGAACATCCTAGCATTCACCCTTATGTTCAAATCCATTCCTCAAGAACTATAAGAGAATTATTAATGAGACTTGGTACAGACTTGCATCTATGGATAGCAACTTTAATGCAAGTATCCATATTTGACCATGAGTCCTACATTCCATGGTTCACTGACTTTGGAAACTATTGATACCAACTTAGCATTCACCCTAATGTTTCAAGTCCATGTCTCAAGAACTATAAGAGAATCATTAATGATACTTGGTACAGACTTGCATCTTCATTTCATGGTTCACTGCCTTTGGAAAACTATAGCTCCCACCTTACCGTTCCCCCCAATGTTCAAGTCAATTTCTCAAGAACTTTAAGAGCTTCATTATTGATGTTTCATACAGACTTGATCTACGGATTGTTCATTGTTCACTGACTTGGTGAAATATTGCGACCATGCTAATGTTCAAGTCCGTTTCTCAAGAACTATCACACCTTCCTTAATGATATGTCGTACAGACCTGCATCTAGGTATGACAATTTTAATACAGTCATCCATATTTGACCTTGACTTATATTTTATGGTCAACTGACTTTGTGAATTGTTGGGTCAACTGTAGCTTTCACCGTATTGGTCAAGACCCATCTCTTAAGGATTATAAGAGCTTCATTAATGATATTTGGTACAAAGTTGCATCTAAGGATTACAACTTTTATGCAAGCATCCAGGTTCGACCTTGACCTGTATTTCATGGTTCAGTGACTTTGCACCCAAATAGGCATGACAGAGCCATCGGCGGAGTTCTTGTTTTATGCTTTGAAAATATTTTCTGCTGTTGTGATTAATGCTTTTCAGGTTATGACAGTATGTTATTAATACGCTTTATATCATTTGGCTTAATGTTATCCTTACTAACACCATCTAGTTCATTATCCATTAGAATAATACCTTCATGCATTATGATGCTATCTTAGATGACGTGAAACATGGTCACTCAGTGGTTACTGCAATTGCCTCTGATCTAGAGGTCCACATTTGATCCCAGACAAGCTGTAAAATTTCTGTGTTGAAACATGTTCCATTGACATCATTTGCATGAAGTTACTTATGATAAAATACTAGAGTTAGAAAGTGGGATATTCCTCTAGATATTTGTAACACAGCTTTGCTAAGATAACATCAAGTAGTGCAATCTTCAGAACTAGCATATAATGTATGTCGTGCCTGCTTTAAACATGGTTGGATATAGGGGTCCGATTTTTCATCCGTTTGTCAAGCCATCAACATTTGCGACCACCCTAACTTTCTCCCTAATGTAAGAGTCCATTTCTCAATATATAACAAGAGCTTCATTAATGATACTTGGTACAGACTTGCATCTAAGAATGGCAACTTAAAGGCAAGCATCTATAGTTGACCTTCACCTACATTTCATGGTTCACTGACTTGGTAAATAATTGCAACCAACCCTTATGTAAGAACCAATTTCTCAAGAAGAATAAGAGCTGCATTAATGGTGCTTGGTACAAACTTGCATCTAGGAATGGCAACTTGAATGCAAGCATCCATATTTGACCTTGACCTTTCATGTGAATTATTGTGTCACCACAGTAACTTCCACATTATTGTTACAGTCCATCTCAAGAACTACAAGAGCTTCATTAATTACTTGAAACAAACTTGCATCTAGAAATAGCAACTTTAATTCATCATCCATATTTGACCTTGACTTACTACATTTCATTCGTTACCCAACTGTGAATTATTGTGACCCTAATGTAAGAGTCCATTTCTCAAGATCTATAAGAGCTTCATTAATGATACTTGGTACAAATTTGCATCTGGGAACGGCATTTTGAATGCAAGCATCCATGTTTGACCTTGACCTATATTTCATGGTTTACTGACAGGTGCGACATATCCTTCGGCAAAATTCTTGCATTACCTTAAACAAAACCTTTTTCCGCTGAACACTACAACCCATATCATGAAAATAGTGTAGATCCAGATCAGATGACTTCTTCACTGGTCAGGAGCTATCCTGTCATACAGTTTGTGAATTGAACTAATACATTATAATTTATACCTAGTGATTCGCTTGCGGAATAATCAGAAATGGGTGTGGCAAATTAATTTATTCAGCAGGATAATGGTTAAGGAGAATGAATTTCTGCCATTCTTAAGAAAGAAGACAACTATTGATAGTTCTGTTTGCTTCTTGCTGAGCAAGGGGTCAAAACGTAAAGAAAAGAATTTGCTCTTCAGTACTTTCCTTAAAGAGTGGACTCCTATAGGCATGACAGGCAAAGTGGTGTGTGTCAGACCATCCAATGCATATAAGCCTTTTGGTTTCATTGGGCGGCAGGGCTTGAGATGTCATTTCATCTCAGTGTCAGGTAAAAGTCCCACAAAATTGGAAGCAAGGTCTCCAAAATGACCTAGTGTTGACGGAGGCATTAAACCTCAATTCAAACAAACAAAGCCTATAAAGGCAAGGTAAGCGTGGTAGCTCAGTGGTTAGTGCACTTGCCTCTGATGCTAGTGGCCCTGGGTATGATCCATGTCAGTGTTGATAAAAGATTGCTGACTCTTTAAGGTCTCACACCACTGTGGTTCTGAGAACTTGTGAGACGGCAAGTTCTGCAACAGAATATTAGGTGGATTTTCTCTTGGTGCAGTTTCTGTCTACCTGATTAACAATCAGCTCAAAATAAGTGAAATAATCTTGAAAGGGCCTGTAAGACCAAAACCAAGGGAAAAGATATTTGCAACTGAAGGACAGTTGGTTTTCCTCGATACTGCGGTTTTCACCCACCTGATTACCAAATTGCAAGAAATAAGTGAAATAATTTCAGCTTAAGTTCTGTTGTGGCAACATGGCATCTACATCACAGTTAGTGATAAAATGCCAGTCACATCTGTCACAGATGGCATGTGGCATGTTCTGATTTTTTTTTTTTTTTTGTATTTTAGATAAAATTGGGGGTGGTTGGGTGAGACAAAGGTGTCATTTGTCTTGCGTCACTAGGGCATCCAACTGATATTGGCTTACAGTGGGTTAAAGCCTGCTATCCTTGCAGCAGGTGAGGGTAGTGGGGGAATGTTATTGATTCTTCTGTTTATACACTCCCGTACATTTTCCATTTTCTTTTCTGTCCATCACTTTCATCGCTACTATTTCTTCTATCAACACAAAATGACACAAAACGGCCCACAAAGGTTGACATGTCATTAAACCTCAAACAACAAATCATATCAGATAAAAGCAGGCTTGACATTCCTTATGAACCATCTGCTTGGCAGACATGATTTTCTGAGATAAAAATACAAAAATTTGGGGGTGTCAGCTTTAGAATTTTGCTTTGTGCTTTAAGTTAACTTTTGGAAAGATAGTAGATATTGAGCAAAAGCTACTGTTTCAACCACACTTCTAATTCAAGGCCATAGAGAGGTAATTAATTACTGTTTATCATTAACCTTTGTCCTGCGGAATAAATTGATTTAACCACACCCATTTCTGACTTTCAACCAATCAGATTACACAATGTTATTTATTCCCACAAATGTGCAAACTCAATGTCAAACAATGTAGATATTGATCTGAAGGAACCATTTGATCAATATTGTTTGCAAAAGTATGGAATATCCTGGTTCAGCATGGCAAGGGTTGGAATGGCACTGTTTTGTAAGACACACTGTCATATGAAAGCTTCTTTTCTATACGCTGTACTTTCTAAATTGTACAACCATAACATGTTTATTCATTTTCAGCTCTACTATGTTCCATTTTGTCAGCAGTGTTTCCTTTCATATCTCTCATATTTTGCCCTTCTACACATAAACCTCTTTATAACCATGTTCATTATAACACAGTTGTGGATATAGCACAGTAAAGATGGTAAAAAAATATATATGTGTGCAAGCTATACATTTTTAGTTCAGTGGAACAAAGTTCCGAAGCTATTCTACTACCCCCGCCGTCGGAGCCCACAAATGTTAAAGTTTTGCGTTAAAAATTTTTAGTTGCTCATAACTTCTTTATGTGAACATGGATTAAGTTCATATTTAGTATTGTGATAGATACTGGGCTAAAGTTTTTATCTTCAGTATCAGCACCCATGACAGTGACCTTAAGGTCAAGTTCACAGACTTAACAGACTTAGAATTTTAAAGCTAAAGTTTTTGTGTTAAAGTTTTTAGGAGCTCATTACTTCTTTATCTTTGGATGGATTTAGTTTATACTTGGTATGGTTTCAGATACTTATCTCAAATTTTTAGCAGCAGCATCAGCGCTCATGACCGTAACCTTGGGGTCAAGGTCACTGACTTAGAATTCTTATGTTAAACTTTTTGTGTTAAAGTTTTTATGAGCTCATTACTTATTTGCCTTGTGATAGATTTAGTTCATACTTGGGCTGTTGATAGGTACTAGTCAAAAGTTTTTATCAGCAGCATCATAATACATGACCGTAACCTTTGGGTCAAGGTCACAGACTAAGGACTTTTATGTTTTTGCACAGATTTAAGATCATTACTTGGCTGCCTTCAGGCAAATTTGCTTGAGACTTGGAATGGTGATAGATACTGCTTTAAACTTCTCAAGTGAGTTTGAATTTCAAGGTCATGACCTCAAGGTCAAGGTGGTCACTGTGGCTATCTTAAGAAAAACTTTATCATCGCTCTTGCGCCTACATTTATTGACAGATTTTAATATAACTTCACACAAATGTTGCATATGTTAATATCTCAAGCGAGTTCAACTTTCAAGATCATGGCCTCAAGGTCAAGGTCACTGTGGCTATTTTTAGAAAAACTTTGTCATCACTCTAGCACCTATATTTATTGATAGATTTTAATATAACTTCACACAAATGTTGGGTATGATAGTTTCTTGCGCAGGTTTGTCTTTCAGGGTCCTGAGGTAGAGGTCACGGTCACTGGCTATTTTCAGAATAACTTTGTCATGGCTGTATGGGCTACTTTTGTTGATGAATTTTGCCTTAACTTTACACAAATGTTGCTTTTTATAATATCTCGAGCGAGTGTGACTTTCAAGGTCATGACTTTGTCATCACTCTATAACTTCATACAAATGTTGGGTATGATATTATCTGAAGGGAGTTTGACTTTCAGGGTCCTCAGGTCAAGATCAAGGTCACTGTGGCTATTTTTTAGAAAAACTTTGTCTTTGCTCTAGCGGCTACACTTATTGATAGATTTTAACGTCTCCAAAATGACCTGTACAGTGTTGGCGGGGATGTTAAACCTCAAATCAAACAAACAAATTATTGATAAGATTTTAATATAACTATATTGATTAAGCACTGGATTCTTTCTTTGTGATTGTTTCTGTTATGGGTCTGAAAATTTGCCTTTGCGCAATTGAGTCAAAGCGCGACTCCCGGTGAGCTATCCTGTCCGGCGACAGGTCTTATTTGCTATCCTGGGCACCATTGCGATCACAAGGTACGTCCATTCAGGGAAACAGACTAAGCATTTTGCTTTAGGCGCCCAGACTGCCATAAATCCAATTTTTACATTAGGGTAATAGGCATTTTTATTCAAAACTTAGGTGCCCAAGCTAAAATTTAGGCGCTTTGGACGACTGGGTGCCTGTTAGTCTGTATCCCTGCCATTGCATCTCCGTCATCCATTGTGTGTCAACATTTATGCCGAGTCAAAAACTTTAAAACCTTGTTCACCTTCTTGAGGCCACAATTTTGCTTCAGTCATCATGGAACTATACTGGAATCTTTGTCTTCAAGTTTGAACATAGGTCATGTCGGAAAAAATTTAGGTCTCTTGGTCAAATTTCTATAAAACCTTCAACATCTTGAGGCTACAAAATGACTTGATGAGTGATTAAGGGTCATTTTGGCCCTCTTGAACTTAAACAGTTCCTCAGAACTTCCTCTTTGGATGCCAAGTATTGAGTTATAAATAGGTTGTAGTGCATTTTCTTGTGACAATCAGTTTCATTTTGAAGGTAAATAAAAATTATTTGTAGATTGTGCTCGTAGACTTGAACCAAAAGTTAGGTATTGAACAAGATGGCTACCAAGCTAAAGATAAACGTGTATCTTCAAACAACATCTCTTTTCAAACAAGTGGCAGTGCCCCCGCTCATCTTGGCCTGGAGATACAGATTGGGCTGAATGGTGCTTCTGCTAACCAAATTTGAGTAATGGTAAACTGCTTAGGTCTATGCTTGTCTATGAAAAAAAGAGTGAGTCAGAGTGTTGATGGGGATGTAAAGCCTCAGCACAAATAAAAAACTGTTTCAAATAATTCCAAAGAAATGTTTCTTTCATAATTTTCTATCAAAATAGCTCAACTTGTTCCACTCCTGAACAAAATGGCCACCACAGCTAAATATTTTGCCCCCGCCCATCAGAGCTAGGAGAAATAGATTGGGCTGCATGATGCTTCCACACAGAGCTGACACTGACCACAAATGAGTACTGGTAAACCACTTAGAAGCATTAAGCCTGCCCAGCCAAAGTGATGTGAGTTTATAAGCATTTTGTTTTCATTGGGCTGCAGGGCTTGAGATGTCATATCATCTTCATGTCAGGTAAAAGTCGAACAAAATTGGAAGCAATGTCTCAAAAATGACCTAAATAGTGTTGATGGGGACTGTAAACCTCAGTTCAAACAAACAAAGAAATGGCTAAAAATTCTGTTTTCTGTGATCAACAATGTCTTTAAAAGGACATTTCCTCCATATCCACCAAGCCAATTTCAAAATCATTTCACACAAGTCTGTTATAGCCCTGTATCAAAATTGGTAAAATGGTTTTGCGCTGTTGAATAAGTAAGCCACCAGAGCTATTAAAATAAAAGAATAGAAGAAAATCTGTAAATGTCATCTGCTTTAAAGCCAATGGCTTATGTTCAAATAATTTCACAGAAATGTTCCTGTTATAGCCCTGTACCAAAATTGCTTTATTAACTAAACAAGAAGGCCAACAGAGCTAAAATGAGAAAAAAAAAAAAAACATCATCTCTTATGCCAATGGCAAGATACTTCAGTAGGCACTTTATAATTTTTAAAATGGTTCCACTCATATTTATCTTTTAAGATTTGGGTGGAATTGACCTATATTTATACCCCCGCAAACGAAGTTTGAAGGGGGTATATAGGAGTCAGCTTGTCGTCTGTCGTCGGTCTGTTACAAAAAACTTTAACATCGCTCATAACTTCCTTATTCTTTGACCGATTTCTTTAATATTCACACACCACACACCTTGCAACTAGTACTTAAGATTGATATACACAAACCTGACCTTGACCTTTACGTTGACCTTCTATAGGAGACTATACAAAAAACTTTAACATTGCTCATAACTTCCTTATTCTTTGACCGATTTCTTTAATATTCACACACCACACACCTTGCCACTAGTACTTAAGATTGATATACACAAACCTGACCTTGACCTTTACGTTGACCTTCCTCAAGGTCAAATACTTGTAAAAATTTGTCTGACAACGCATGCGGGGGTATAATTGGCGCCCGTTAGGCGGCAGCTCTAGTTCAGTCATAAGCTCAGCGAAATTGCAGAACAAGGGCCTCTGTATTTCCAGAGACAATGGATTAATTCAAATGAAACTTGATATTTACCCTTATCCCACTGCATAAATCAATACGGCTTATCTTGAAAATGCCAACTTTAAAACTTGTGAAATTTCATACATTTTGTTACCTCTATAAAACAATACTGAAAATTTGAAGTTGATATCTTTTAGAATTCTGGAGTTACAGCCAAAATATTTAACAAAATGCAGAACTTGTTCCTAGGTAGCTAGAAATGAGCTATTTTCTCATACATGATCCTAATGGGTTCCTGTATTAAAAATGCATAACATTCATATTTCTTACCTAAATGTGTTATTTGGTATACAAGTACCTTGATAATATACCTATATAATGATGCTGTTGCATTTAGAATTTTATTGTTGTTTATGAAAATACAAACATTTTTCTCGCAAATGACCATATTTGGAAATATCCAAATTTAAACTGTTATATCTCCAAAACCCATGTAGATATATTATTCTAATTTTCAGGATTTGCTAAAAGTGTTGATTGCTTTAAAGTGATAACAGACTGAATGCCAAATTTATAAAGGTTATAGTAGTCGCAGATGAGATTGACCAGGTGGAGCTACCGTTTGCATCCGCCTTTAGAATGTTCTATTAACAAAAAGGTAAACCAAGTCACCTGACTGTGTGAATTCAACTATAACACAAACAAAGGTCTGGCGTATAGAAAGCATGGGAAAGGCACTCTGGTGGACTCAGCGAATTTGACATATATTAACAACACCCAAATAGCTCCGCCTAGTCAATCTTATCTGCGACTACTACACAAATCTTGCATTTTCCAGAGTAGACCTGTTAAGTGACTCCCATTGCCGAGAATCAACCAATCAAATTATTTGACATACCGTATACGCCCTAATTACCGCACTGTGCACTTAGTTTTTTTCAAAATCGTGTCATAAAATCATGGTGAAAAATCTACCTAATGAGCGCACACTTGATATGAAAACAACAGCTTCCAAGATGATGCATACTGATATTTAATGGGACGGAAAAAGATACTTAAGCATTGCCTTCACTGTTTGAAGAAATAATTGTAAGTTTTTATAGATTTACTATGAGAGTTTCAAGGGGAGATTACTCTAAAGTGTGCGCTTATGCATTTCCTTTTCAAAAATAGCTTTGGTGTGCGCTTATAGGAGCATGTGCGGTAATTAGTGTGAATACGGTAGTATATTTGTGTAACTCACAAACTAAATGACAACCAGTCATATTACTTGACATGATATACTTGTGTAAGCCACAAACTACATGAAACAGCGTAGATCCTGATCAGATGGCTTCTTCAGAAGCCATCTGATCTGGATCTACAATGTTTGCAATAGTAGGGGTTGTCATGAACGGCAGGATCAGGGTTAAGTATAGTTCGAACAAATTGATCTGAGACTGGTTAAATCTATTAACATAATTTCACACCCGACTGAATGCATGTATTTTTCTTCGCCATCTCCCGAAAATGACGATATTGTTATTCAATACATAGAGGCCGGTAAATGGGTCGCAATTCACCTGATGCCGAAAATTCACGAGAAGTAGTCACGAAAGCCGACGTATTAGGTGATAACATTGACAAATTTATTCCATGCATAAAGGTTATTCTCAGGTCAATTTGTTCGAACCATACACTGCCACTGGAGAAGGTTTATTCAAATCAGCAACAGGATGGTAAACAGTGTAGATCCTGATGAGAAGGCTCATTATATCTGCTCTGTTTGCCTAGGCACCTGTACTTATCTACAGGATTGAAAGGGTTGAGTTGTTGTGTTCACTAGCAAAGCTTTCATTTCAGATGTGAAGTCACTGGCTGATACCATATTTGAGGCTTGGATGAAGAAAGTAAAAGGAAACAACAACAACAACAACAGTAGTGGTAAATTACTACCTTCAAATGTCGCTTTTCTTCCTAGCTGTAGATTTGTAGGAGAAGTAATGAGGATCATTGAGGAATACCATAAAAATCCTAAAAATTCTGTCACCTTGAGGACTTGCTGTAATTCTCCTAAAATTCTAACAAATTTGTTTCATGATCCAGCAAGGCGTCCTAAAGGTGCAGATTGAGTGGCAAACAGTGTAGACCCTGATCAGACTGCTCCCGTAGTCTGTTCTGGATTTTCACTGTTTGCTTAGGCCTAACTGTCCCAATACTTAGGATTATTACGGTAGCTTTTCTTGTTTCTAAGTAGAAATATGGGTAATTATTAGAATGTCCTCATTGAGGTGATTATAAGCCTCCCAAGGAAGTATGGTTATGTAAACTGACCAGCTAGATATGATCTAAAATAGTGTTGTCTTGGAATGATGATTCACTGAAGAATAAAGTTAAGGTTTCTGAACATTTTTTGTGTGGTTTCAATGTATTCATGTAAAAGTATACAGTCACTGTAAAGAGGTTCCTCACATAATTATGTTGTAGGTTCTTTTGATGTTTTCTTTTTTGTTTGCTTTTTATGTGTAAAAAGATTTGTTTTAAGAAAATAATTTGTGGACATTAAAATTGATAATTTCTTTTTCAAGTTTCCATTGAACTTCTAACCTGATAATGAAATCTAATGATCAGGTAACTCCATATTAGACAAGAAACTTGTAAATTTCAAGTGATTGCATACTGTCATAGTAGATGATCTGTAAGTACATTATAACCTACATGTTTGTATTTAGTGTCTTATTTCTGTGAATAGTCAATATCAGAATATTAGCTACTATTATGTGTAATTATAAGGTTGGGTACCACTTGTCTTTTGTTTCAGTAAATTTCACATAGATTATGTTCTACATGACTTGAAACCTGTTATGTATTCATAGCTGCTTTTTACTATTAAGAAAAAAGAAATATGGCAGCTCATGAGAAAAAAGTCTGTATCACATAACATAATGACCCTAAGTATGGGGATGGACAGGCTTAAGCAAACAGTGCAGACCTAGATCAGACTGAGCAGTCTGATTAGAGTGTACTCTGTTTTCCATTTCCATCTGCATGTTTTAGACTCCTTGCTGGATCATGACACAAATTTGTTAAAATTTAAGGAGAATGACAAAGTCCTCATGGTGTGGAAATTTTAGAATTTTTACGGTAAGCAACCAGCAAAGGCTCAGATGAGTCTGCACACACGCACAGTCTCACCAGAGCCATTGTGGCACAAACATAAGAAGACAAAAATGGAGCTTCATGCAACAAGTACATTTAGCCATATCTGTTGCCTATGGAGGCCAGACTGAACCTTGTCTGGTCACTAACGTGATAATGACACTTTTTCTCTTGAGCTTGCCCAAATAATATTTAATCTTTAATTATCTTCCTCATAGCTTCATACTTATTTTGACACACTTCAAATTATCCTTGTTCATCCTTCTTCATATATTCAGTGGATAACTGCATTCAAAATTGTCATTGGGAATGTTAAACGGCGATTTTACGGTCTGAAATTTCGTTCTATGGTGACGCATCAGCAGAGCTTTAAAATGGAATTTGTGATTTTAAAACCGACTATTTACCTCCCTCTAATGCACTTATTCACTTGTTTATTGCAAAATTGCTCTCTTTTTCACAGAATGGCAAACACGGTCAGCTACATAAAAATACATACCAGCCAATGAAAAGTAACGTTACATTATGACATTGACAGTGCCGGCCTCGGTAGCTCAGTCAGATGCTCATCTGACTGGTGATCAGGAGGACTTGAGTTCGATACCTGCCGGGAATGGCAACATTCTTTTGTGGAGATTGATCATGAAATCTTTGCTATGGTCATTCTCTCCCTTCCGCTGATTCAAGGAGGGCAGTTGTCAGTTTCTGGCGAAAGAATGTGCACTGTACTGGTTAACTGCTTACGTATAAGCCTGTCCAGGAAAAGTGTGGATAGGTAAACTGACGGGCTCAAAAATAACCTAAATAGTGTTGACTGGGCCGTTAAACTACAATACAAACAAATAAAGACATTCACAATATATCATTGAACATACTGTTGCAAGTTTTTGACGTTATCCAATCAGATATCTATTAGATTTATTGTTTAGCCTGTTTTGGTCACCCGTTTGGTGCTGGTGTGCTTACCTGTCTATTTATCCATCTGTCCATGTAAAATAATGATAATAATAATCAACATTATTTATCAAGAGCCGACTCATTTAGTATGTGTACACTCATTTCTGCACTACGTGAGTCCCAAAAACTTGAAAACTTTGTCATTATAAACCTCACACAACAGCCAAAGTAGGTCACTGGTGTCACATTGGCCTACTCTGCATGAAGTTTATCAAACATTTTGTTTGACGTCCACAGCATATGTCAGCTTCTGTAGACAGCAAATCTTTATCAGAAACTGGACCAATCCATTCCAGGTAACTGTTCATAAAACTGGGTCACAGTGACCAACTTCCCGCCAACTAAACTTAATCATGATAAATGTTAAGTTTTCGAGGTATGCCTCAAATCTTGGCTTCTATAAGCTGCAACTATTTCAAACTTCATCAGTGCATACACCAGACCGCTGCATGTCACTTTTCACAAAACTAGGTTACAGCGTCCTGCATTCCACTAGATATACACAATGTTGAGCTTTCAAGGTTGATCTCATTTATCAGCTTCTGTAAGCTGCAGGCCTTCTAATGTTCATCAGTGCATGCAACAGACCACACCAGGTCACAGAGACCAATTTTTGGCTAAATAAACACAAGTGGCAGACCACTCCAGGTCACTTTTCACAAAACTATGTCAAGGTGACTGATTTACTTTCCACCAAATATACAGTATGTTTATTCTATCAGCTGTAGAGCTTTCAACCTCAAGTTAATTTGCAGTCCTTAGAAAATAATTTGTCATATAATGTTAAACATGAAGCTCCAGTGTTACTGTCTGCAATTCCTCCCTTCAGTTATCTACCTTGGTAGATTTTCACTTATATGTTTATAACCGCTCTTTGAAAACTGCATGAGGGAGTTGACTATGGCACAGTGGTTAGGGCATTGGACTTTCACCCGAATGGCTTGGGTTCCAATCCCACTATAGGTGGAGATTTTCTTTCCAGCTATGCTTCTTTCCTTTGTTCATAAGATGGGGGCTGATCTGAGTCAGGACTTCATTTTGCAGATTATGGCCTCGGGGTCAGCTTAAATGATGACTCCCTTGAAGGGGAAGAGTGTAAGAGACTACAATTCCTCCCTCCAATTATCTACCTTGGTATATTGTGTATAGCTTATAGTTTTATAAACCACTCTCTGACAACAGGGTCAGGGTGTCAGACTTAACCAGAGTGGCCTGGGTTCAAACCCCACCATAGGCACACATTTATTTTCCGGCTATATTGTTGTATTTGTTTGTTTGATTTGAGGTTTAACGTCCCCGTCAACACTGTAAAGGTCATTTTGGAGACGTTGCTTCCATTTTGTGGGACTTTTACCCGACATTGAGATGAAATGACATCTCAAGCCCTGTCGCCCAATGAAACCAATAGGGTTTATTAGCATGGACGGTCCGCCTCGCACCACAGTTCCTGGACAGGCTTAGGTCCTCCAAGTGGTTTACCAGTACTAGTGTGCGGGCCGGATTCAGCTCGGCGTGGAAGCATCATGCAGCCCATATATTTCTTCAAGCCCCTATGGGCGCTATATTGTTGTAAGACCAGTAAGAGCTGTAGAGGATAATTGAGCCGACGCACAACAAACACTACAAATAGACATATGCAATGCCTTATCGAACCTGCACATCTGCCCATTCTGACAAAGTAAACGTGCATCTCTTTTAGGATAGTTTGGGGGGGGGGGGGGGGGGGGGGGGGCTCTGGGAGGCTTGTTGCTAGTAAACATGTCTTATTGCAGATTTTGTTGTGCGTCCACTCAGTTTTAAACTGATTTGCTTGTTTTTCAGAAAGCATAAGGGTTGACATTTCATGTAAGTTGTCTGCTATGCCTATGAAGTACCAAGCCTTATTGTGTCTGAAAAAACAACAACGTCGTATGGTGCACAATTTTACAGGACCTTTTAAATGTTAACCCTTATCCTGCTGAATATTCAATTTAGCCACATCCATTTCTCACTGACTTTGAACCAATCAGATTACTTGATGTAATTTATTCCAACAAATTTGTAAACTGAATGTCAAACAGTGTAGATCCTGATCAGATGGCTTCTTCAGAAGCCATCTGATCTGGATCTACACTGTTTGCAAAGATAGGGGTTGTTGTGAACAGCAAAGATAAGGGTCAAGCCATGATGTGATCAACTCTCTTCTTGCCATTTGCAAACATCAGAAGTGCCGTGCAGTTTAAATTTTCAATACACTTGGTAGTCTGTGTAGATGAGCAGGCTTTTTTTTTTGTACCGGAAGCCTCTAAATGGGCTACTGGCAAACTTTGCAGGTCCAGATCAGATGCCACAGTGTGTGATGTCTGATCAGGGCCTGCACTGTTTGCAAAAAGTTCAGGTGTTTTCCAAATAATGGTAAGATAACACAACATGTCACCCCTACGTTTTGAAATGGACTCATGCTATATATTAAGGAAGAAGATTACTTTTGGAACAAAATGGGTTAACCACCTGGTCGTATTTTCTCATGACAGGGTCTTATAAGAAAAAAATTCTCTTTTCAGACTCCAAATCCAAGAAGAAGAAGAAAGACAAGGACAAGGAAAAAGATAGAGAGAAGGACAAAGATAGGGAGAAAGATAAAGAGAAGGACAGGGAGAAAGATAGAGAGAAGGATAGAGAGAAAGAGAAGAGTTCCAGTAAAAGTAAAGATCATTCAGAAAAGGACAGTGAAAGAGTGAAATCAAAAGATACTGACAGAGACAGTGATAGGAATAGATCTAAGGAATCCAAACATTCAAAAAGTAGTAGTGCTAGTTCTAGTCGAGAAAGTCGAGATAGTAGAGACTCAGATAGTTCTTCTAGTCATAATAAAGACAAGGACACAGAGAGAGACAGACGGAAAGAAAAGGAAAAAGAGAAATCAGGGAGGACTAGACGGACATCAGAGAATGGTTCAGGTGATAGTGATAGTGCTTCAGATGACGTTGCTACAGTGAGACAAGGCAGTGGATTGAAATTAAAAATTAAATTAGGAAATGAAAAATGTGAAACTGCAGTAAAGGAGAAGAAACCGGGTTTGCACAAAAGTGAATTCCTTAAAAGTGATATACAGGTATTGACGAATGATACTAAAAAACGTGCATCTACTGTAAAAAGACCACCTAGCAAGTTCAGATCTACAGGTTTGTAAAATTGAATATTTGAAGAACATTATAGGATTCAGTTATAATACAAAAAAGTGCAGTCACATTCTACAAACAGTTAAGGCACCTTAAAAGAAGTTTAAAAACTTGTTTGATCATTACTACATATACTATTTCTTCTATGTTCTTTTTCAGCAGTTGATGCTCCGGAATCTGGCTGTAGCAGGGAAATATACAGAGAAGGATAAAAAATGTGTTTTTACAGGTCTATTAGAAAATGAAGTGTCACAATCTGGATCTGTTGCAACTCTTCAGTCTGTCATTGAAGTTCTGAGTAGTGTTGTGCTGAATTCAGTTGAATCCCAACTAAAAATTACAAGGAAAAATGCTGTATTGTTTGACAAGTGCTGTTTGAAGCTCTCAGACCAGAGGTGCTAAAACTTCTTTTCATGCTCAGCATAAATGAGCATGAAATTTACCAGGCCTGACAAATCTATTGCCCAGTTACCCAGAACAAGTCCAAATTTTGACTATGGAAGTCAATTTTCCTATTTCATTCAAAGAATATACTGTAAAACATATATATTTGGAGGTCATTTTATTTTTGCACTATTGGCAATCAAGGAAAAATCCGTCAAAATAGAAAACTCAATAAAGATCAAAGAGGGTGGGTAAGAAAAGAATAACAGAATGGCAGAACTCACAGCGCAAGTATGATATAGGGAAATACAGTATACAGTGTCAGTCAACCAAGGGCATTATCACTGACAAAAAAGTTAATTTACTTCTGTTGAAGTCAGATAAAGTGTTGGGGAGCGTAGGTCAAAGTTCATTCCATCCAGTTAGAGTGAAAGATATTTTGTCAGGTCTTTCTTTTTGCTTTACTTGTCAATTATAAAGCCACTCAGCATGCTCATGTGGGCTGAATAAAAATACATCTTGACAGTATTTGTCAAAAAGTGCATAATGTATAATTGGTAATTTATTGTTGGCTTTGCCTGTGAGTAAACCTAATCCTACATCTTGTGTAGTGAAAGTGTGACTGCAAGAAAGAAAACTACAACTAATTTTAACTCAAAATCTATTTAATTGAGTAATTAAATATCTGTATTCGCTCGCACAACAAGGACAATGCAAAGTGAAAAATAGTTGAATATCACAGTGTATGGCTTGCAAATCACCATGCAGAACATTCATGCATAAGACACACAATTTTTGTTATTTCGAAAAATTGAAAATCCGCCAAAATATGTCCGCGAAAAGGTCCACTCATAAAAACTGCCAAAAATTGCTGCCGCCAAATTTAAGTGTTTTACAGTATAGGGAATACTGTAATTCAGAGCTGGAAGTGTGGACTTTTCGGGAAGTGGTCGAAACTTTAATTTGTCAGGTCTTACATATACATGAAAATATAATAAACGAGGCAGTTTTCCTGCTCAGATCAGCAGAGAATATTATTTGTCCTGCTGATTTATATTAAAGTGCTAACAAATTCCATGCTTAATTAGGTTGAGCAGAAAAAGTTTTATAACCTCGGGAAGAGATATCTGTTGCTTAATGCCTGTGGTAACAATAAAGGTTTTGGGCCATATATATTATTCATTTATATAGGCTTTAAGGAGTCTTTGTTGTTTGCCAAACAGCATAAATACTGTTTTAAGATGGATATCTAATTTATTACTCAAATCCATTTGATGTTGAGTGTGGTTCCAGTTTTTCAAAGCATGTATTTTTGCTGGAATAATGTGAGTAGCTCATACAAATGCGAAAGCTACTAATTTTTTTTTTTCAACAAAAATATTTAGCATATTTGCCACATTTATAAGCAATCCAAGTTTTAACAATATAATACATGAATAACAACATACAGTTTGAAAAGCTTGCCTTAAGTTTTTAACAAACTGTGACAAATCTACTTTTCAATATATTCATTATTGTCAGAAAAAAAATACATTGTAATATCACTGAAACCAAAAAACATATAGCAATTTGAATGAAAATCTGGTTGTAGTAGTAAGGCCTTATCAAGAGCTTACTGAATATCTAGCCTTGTCATTTAACATCACAATTATTGTCTCCCTTTGAATCTTTCTGTATCTATTTACTAAAATTCTTATTAGTTATGACTGATATATAGACAGACACAATGACCCGGGGCTCTCCAGCATATCTGATGAGCAGTTCAATCAAGTTTGTGTCCGCAGATACTAACCTATCTTTGCAGGGACATTAACGATAGCCTAGCAGTAACAATAACCCTTAAGCTTGTATAAATTAATTTCTTGTCATTTCTCTTCATTATGTCACTAGTTTAGCATCTCTAGGCACCAGTCCCTAATTTAGACCAAGACATACTGGCTTACCATAACCATAGCAGTGTTGGCTGGCCCATTAAATTCCACAACAAAGACCATTGATTGGTTACCTGTGAAGATTGCCTGTTAAATAGCTTGTGTACATCCAAGTTTGAAGATTGTTACAGTTTAATTAAGGGAAAATGGATACACCCTCGGGATAGGCAACTCCTTTTTCCCCTCCATCAATTGGGTTTTAACCTTCAAAGGAATAAACTTGCTTCTGTAGAGAAAATTCTTCCTTTAACCCTTATCCTGCTAAATGAATTCGTTTAGCCACACCTATTGCTGACTATCACCGAAATAAATCACTTGATATGCTGTATTTATTCAGTTCAAAAACTGACTGACAGTGTAGATACTGATCAGTCGGCTTCTTTAGTAGCCATCTGATCAGGATCTACAGTGTTTACAAAGGTAGGGGTTGTCATGAACAGCAGGATAAGGGTTAAGGGTAGACCCTTTCTTATAAATAAGAATACAAACAGGAAATCACAAAATCAGTCTCCTTCGTTATATGTTGGTTGTATTCATTCTTCTTTATCGGCAATTGAAGTGACAAACATAATCAATATATAACCTAAAAAATCCTAAAAAATCAGACATGTAAAGGACTTGCCATATTAATATTTCTCCTAAAATTTTGACAAATTTGTTAACGGTCCAGCAAGGAGTCTAAAAGATGCTAACTGATTGGCATTATAGACCCTGATCAGACTGTTCCTTCAGGAGCAGTCTGATCTGGCTCTTCACTGTCTGCTGGTTTAGGTCTATCTGTTCCAATACTTAGGATCATTACGGTAATGCATGACACACAAATGGATGAACAAGAAGGTACGGTAAACAGACCTCATATGCACCTGCTTATAACGGGCCTCCGTGGCCTAGTGGATAAGAGCGCTGACTCTTAGTCATTAGGTCTCTCACCGCCGTAGGTTGGAGCCTCGCTCGGGCCACGTGTGAGACGCCAAGTTCTGCAACGGAAGGTCAGGTGGTTTTTCTCCGGGTACTCCGGTTTTCGCCCACCTCTGATTAACGATCGGCTCGATATGAGTGAAATAATCTTGAAAGGGCCGTAAAACCCAAACCAAAAAAAAAAAAAAAAAATGCACCTGCTTATGAATCGTGTCAACTCCATAGAGCAGAAAAGATACCTATGCAAGTAGTGTAGATATCCAGATGAGCCATCTCCTCTGGATCCACAGTGCTTGCCATCCAAACAGTGCAAGCCTAGCTCAGATGCCACAGAATGCGGTCTGATCATGGCCTTCACTGTTTGCAGAAAGTTTCAACCGTTTTCTGAATAAATTCCTGAAAATAACTGTCAGAATCTGGCACCCCTGAATTTTGAAATTCATGTCTAAATACATGTATTGGGACAGCTAGGTTTAAGTAAACATTGCAGACCCAGATCAGATTGCTCCTTCAGTCTGCAGACTGGGCATCTTTGCCACTCATCCAACATTGGATAGTGGATGATACTTTTGAAATAATCGTTTAATAGCAAATCAGGAATAATAATCATTTTTATGGAATTTATCGATCAGTTGATTGTGTATCTGATAAATCATACCAGCCTTAGTTATATCCAAAAAAAAAAAATTATAAATTTTAAAGAAAAGTGACCATCTTTAACCCTTAAGATGCAGAGAAAAACTACATCTGAAAATGTCATCTGCTTATATCGTCTAGTGAATCTGTTTGCAAACTTTTTAGAAATATTTTTTCATACAAGCAAACAGTGTGGACCCAGATCAGACTGCTCCTCTAGGTACACACTGTTTGAAAATATGACTTTTAAAGTAACCGGTAGATGACAAAGCAGACAACAATTGTAGTGATTGGCATTTTATAGGTTAAACTTTTATATCCGAAACCGTGTGATAATGAAGAGCATTATGAAGAGGTTCAGATGTATGTTGTTATAGGAATGGATTTCATTTGTGTCGATTTTATTGATGTGTAATCTCTGGCAAATCACTCACAAACTACATGAAGCTTAAAGGGCTAAATTTGTGAGTGATTCGTCGCAGTTTACACATTGATAAAATCCATGAAAATGATAATTCATTTCTTAAAATTCCAACTTTGTCATCGAAATATTAAAAATACCACCAAAATGGTAAATATTAGGAATTCTTTCGAAAGCGTACAAATGAACTTACCAACGGCCACAGCCGAATGATTATTCAATTAGGAGCTGCCATATTTGAAATCTTCAGTAGTTTCCAAACTTTTAAACGCTGTTGACGTCACTTCATAAACAATGATGTAATGTGCGGATCCTAAACATGATTTCAACCAACCAAATGGCTCGAAATGTACATAATGATGGAGAATTGGAATTATTAAGAGGTAATAGGAACGCAGGAGATCATCTTTCTTATCCAGTTTTATTTACTTGGACACAGTCACCACTCATAAGCAGGCCTCGGTAGCTCAGTCAGATGCGCGTCTGACTGGTGATCGGGAGGACACGAGTTCGATTACCCTGCCGACCGTCCGGGGTCGGCAACATTCTTTCGTGGAGGTTGATCATGAAATCTTTCCTACCGTCATTCTGTCCCTTCTGCTGATTCAAGAAGGGCAGTTGTCAGTTTCTGGCGAAAGAATGTGCACTGTACTGGTTAATCACTTATGTATAAGCCTGCCCAGGAAAAGTGTGGATAGGTAGACTAAGTGAGGATAGGTAAACTGACGAGCTCAAAAATTACCTAAAATGGTATTGACTGGGCCGTTTAACTCCATTACCAACAAAGTCACCACTGGTATCAACCTACATCTACATCCTCTCTTTGAAGTCTTTTCCGTGTTAATGCCCAAATTATAGAATGCTGAAGACTAGTTGAACAGACTACATATGTACAAAAACATGACTAAAGGGTCCTTAGCATTCTGCAGTTTAAGGACTGGTTCATACATCTAGCCCTGTCAGTTAGCTTTGCTTGTTTGAATAGAGGTTAAACTTCCAGTTAACACTGTATATACCCGACATTGAGATGAAATGACATCTCAAGCCCTACTCCCCAAACCAAACCAATAGGGTTTATATCCATGGAAGATCCGACTCACACCACTTACATGAGCAGGCATAGACCTTCTAAGCGGTTTAACAGTAGTCATTCAGCTCCGCATGGAAGCACCGTGCAGCCCAAGCCCTGATTGGCAGGGGCTTTACTTGTGCACAAACAATAATAAGGCTAGAGCAGGTCTACATGCAGCAAAGGCCTTTGTTGATTGCCTTTGCGATATGTACCCATTTCTCATTAGCTGGCCAATATGTACAGGAGGGGTGACTGGGTGAGCAAAGGTGTCCTGTATCTAATGTCACCGGGTGCCCAGCTGATATTTGCTTACAGTTTGGCAAGGCAGCAGGCCTTGCAGCAGACAAGGTAGAGGGGGAATGGTGTTATTTCCTTGTTTCTTCACCTTTTTTCATCTTCCATTTTTTCCTCTGTCCCTCACTTTTATCTCCTCTACTATATCTTCTACCTCTTTGGAGACAACACAAAATGACCCATATGGGTTGGTGTATCACTAAACCTTAACACAATCAAGTATATGTACAGGCTGATCAAAGTTTATGATGGGTGCACAAGTCATCCTGTAGGTTTACTATTCCCTAGCTCAGCCACATCTATCTTGAGCCTGTAAGGCAAGTTGTTCAAAACAACAGTCAAATACATTTCTGTGGTGATTTCTACTTCTCAATAAAGACGTTAGAAGCTCAGATGGTTGATATTTTTTGGTCTTTTCAGTTGTATTTTTAGCCCCTCTTTCAAGCTATTGTTGTCACTCGGGCGTCTGCGTTGTCATTTTCAGCGTTGGCGTTGTGAAAAAACTTGGCTATAACTTCAAAAGTATTTGACCTAGCCTCATAAAACTTCATACACATACTCACCATCACACGAGCTAGATTCTATCCAAGGGTCATAACTGTATTGTTGATTTTTGCTGAATTATCTCGCCTTTTGTAATTCTTTTCTGAAACACATTTTTCCTCTCATTTCAGTACAATTTATAAAAGAGCCTTCAAATATCACATGGATGTTCCTTGGGATGACCTTTCCATGATACCAAACTTTTGACCTTGACCTTTGAACTTTGGCCTTTTTTTTTTTAAAAAAAATAACCAAAATCTTAAACCTAGATCATATTTTCAAAAGTTTTTGGCCTAGCTTCAAGAAACTAAACACACATACTCACCATCACAAGAGTTACATTCTTTCCAAGTTCCATAACTCTGTCATGCAATTTGACTGAATTATCTCCCCTTTTCTCTTTGTTTTAAAAAAAAAAAATGTCCCTTTTCTCTCCGTTTAAAAAAAAATGGTCTTTTTCATTTTAATACCTTCAAACTTCACATGGATGTTCCTTGGGGCAAAACCTTTCCATTGATTTCAAGTTTTTTGACCTGTGACCTTGACCTTTCAACTTTGACCTATTTTTCGAAAATGTAGCCAATAACCTTAACCTTGGCCATATTTCCAAAAATATTTGCCCTAACCTCATGAAACTGGACACAGATCCTGTTTGATCACAAGAGCTACATTCTTACCAAGTTCCATAACTATATCATGCAATTTGACTGATTTTCCTGCGAAAAACACCAGTTCAAGAAAATGTTTTGGTCTCTCATTTTTATACCATGAGTATTACAGATTTCAAAAATCATGTGTGTTCCTTTGGGCAAGATCTTTCCATTGATATCAAACTTTTTGACCTTGGCCTTTGAACTTGTCCTATTTTTCGAAAATTCAACAAAAAAAATGGCCACATTCTTGGCCCAGCCTAATGAAACTTGACACATCTGTATCATTACAAGAGCTACATTCTGACCAAGTTAACCTATCTTGCAATTTGACTGATTTATCTCCCTTTGTGCCATATAAAAAAAAAAAACAGACGCGCATGCGCCACCCTTGTTTATTATATTATTTATAGTTTGGCTTGCCTGTACCAAGAAACAGGAAGAGCTATTGGCATTCACTGGCATCAGTGTCAGCACATCATGTTAGCGGGTCTGTGTTTCCTTTGCAAAAATCGGTCTAAAAGGATATATATATTTTGCACCATACTACAACCATGCAACAAGCAGTTTAGCAATAAGACTTCTCCCCAATGAAAACCATAGACTCACCGAAAGCTTTATGGCATCATATACCTCTGGACAGATTTCAGAGATGACTGACAACATGGGCTGAATGATTGCATAGCTAAACCTTCTAAGTTGATTGGCTGACACTTTCAGACAACTGAATTAATGTTAATTACATTTTTGTATATGCACAGCAAATATGAAGATGGCGGGATTGTAGATTTTTTGGACAATCGCTAAGCTCCACCCCCACTTTCTGTGTTAAGTGGAAATTTAACGGTATTCAAGGATTACGGTTTCTTTAATCTGTTGACAAACGTATCACTTCTGATGCAAATTCAGGCTCAGGGTGTCATTGTGTTTTGACATATTTGCACTTAAATGAACTGGCGACAAATGTCATTTGCTAAACTGCTAGTTGTACAGTTGTAACTATTTGTAAGATGATAATGACAAATGTCGTTTTGCTAAACTACTAGTTGCACAGTTGTAACTATTTTTAAGATGACGACAAATGTCATTTTGCTAAACAACTAGTTGCGCAGTTGTAACTATTTGTAAGATCTTTAATGTGGTGTCACTTTCAGAGCCAAGAAAAGCAGCATTATTTCATGTGTTTAAAACTGATATTTTGCTTAAATTTTCTGAAATACCGTGCCTTGGAAACTTCTGATTCATTAGATTTAACACTTGAACACAAACAAGATATTGCTCTGGTTTCATGGAATATTTTCTATAAGCATTCTCACCCTTTCACTCATTCAAGAAGGGCAGTGTATAAGCCTGCCCAGCAGAAGTGTGGATAGGTTAACAGACCAGCTTGATATGGCTTGAACAGTGTTGATTTGGCCATCTAACTTTATCAAACAACAAACAAACTCAACCTCTAATCCCTCAGTGACCTTGATGTTTAGGTCACAGGCTTTTGAAAGTATGCATAACAGTAAAAATATTAAAAGTTTGAACACCTTGAGAACTTGCTTTAATTTTCCTAAAATTTTAACTTTTGTTTCTCGATTCAGCAAGGAGTTCAAACTGTGCAGACAGAATGGCAAACAGTGTAGACCCTGCTCAGACTGCTCCTGAAGGAGCAGTCTGATCTGGGTCAGCACTGTTAGCTTAGAAACATTGTAGAACCCTGATCAGACTACTCCTAAGCAAGCAGTGCCAATCCACTCGCTCTCAGGTCTGCAGCCAACTGGTGATTAGAAGGTTGTGGGTTTGATCCCTGGATCTGGCAGTATTCTTACATGGACTTTGATTCAGAAATGTGAAATGTGCTTAAATATTGGTGGCACTGTTGCAAAAAATTCAAATAAAAAAAAACCACACAGATCTTAGAGGTTTGTTAGAGTATACCCACCTTTTCAGTAACCTTAACATCAAAGTAGTCTGAGAAAATTTTCTTGAAATAGTGAGTACCTTGCCTTAATTGCAAAAAGTAGCAGGAAAAGTTATTTATTTATATACCCCAAGGCTACGCATATGAATCTTGGGTTATAGCTGCCAGCTATATACTGAAAGCTTACAGCTCAAATAGATAAATGGACAACATGCATTGAATATGAGAAAATGAAACAGCATGCACAAGCCATGACTTGTTATAGCCTGGCTTCGAAAGTGGGGCTAAACTGGATTTGCCTTGTTCTTCTGTCTTTCCGTCATTCCGGCCAACTTCCATCAGATAAAAGTTCCGTCACACATTTCTAAACAACTTTAAAGGTTGGTACGCACATGGGCAGTGGGTTGATGTATCGTTTACATATGAGAATCAGGGACAAGGAAACATTAGCCTTGATAGGTTTTACAATATACCATTAATGAAGTTTTCTCAGATTAAGTTTTCATCGCACATTTCTCAACATCTATTAGGGTTACAAAGTTGAAATTTGGTACACACATTAGTAGTGGGTTGATGTGATGTGCATACAGTATCCAGGGACAAGGGCCCATAATTCTCTGAATAACGTCCCTTGATATGTTTTACAATTTACCAATAATTGAAAATTTTCGTCAGATTTCTTAGGAACTAGGAAAGCTGTTAAGTTGAAACTTGGTACACACATGGACAGTGGGCTATTGTATCATCTAAACCAGAATCAGGGACAAGGGCCTTTAACTCTTTGAGTTACAACCCTTATTAGGTGTTGCAATTTGCCATTAATGAAAATTTTTTGTCATATATTTCCCAACAACTGTTAGGGTTACAAAGTTGAAATTTGGTACCACATGGGCAGTGGGTTGATGTATTGTGTTGACCAGATTCAGGGTCAAGGGCCAATAGCTCTCGGAGTTGAATCCCTTGGTATGTTTTACAATTTACCATTAATAAAATATTTTCTCAGATAAACTTTTCGTCACACTTTTCTCAAGAATTGTTAGGGTTACAAAGTTGAAATTTGGTTCACACATGGGCATCATGTGTACTGGATTCAAGGCCAAGGACTTATTACTCTTTGAGTTACTTCCCTTGATAGGTTTTTACAATTTACAATTTAATGAAATATTTTTGTTGCATATTTCTCAGAACTATAAAAGCTGTTAAGTCGAAACTTGGTACGCACATGAGCAGTTAGCTGATGTATGTGTAAACCAGAATCAGGGCCACGGGTTACATCCCTTGGTAGGTTTTACCATTTTCCATTAATGAAAAATTTCAGTCATTTTTCTCAAGAACTGTAAGGGTTACAAAGTTAAAAATTGTATACAACTGAGCAGTGGTTTGATGTATGATGTAGAACAGTTTCAGGGCCAAGGGGCTCATAACTCAGAGTTGCATCTGTTGATAGGTTTTACATTTTGCCATTAATGAAACATTTTCGTTACAGATTTCTCAGACCTATGATGGCTGTAAAGTTGGAACTTGGTACACACATATGGACAGTGGGCTGATGTATTGTATATACCACAATCAGGGACAAGGGCATATAACTCCTGAGTTGCATCCCTTGACAGGTCTTTCACTTATGCCACTAATGAAAAGTTTTCATCCATTAATGAAACATTTTTCTTCACCATTTTCTCAAGAACTGTAAGGGTTGAAACCGGGCACACGCATTAACAGTGGGCTTATGTATTGTGTATACCAGAATCAGGGCCAAGGGCATATAACTATTGATGAGATTTAATCATTTGCCATAATTTCTCGGGAATAATGGCTGTAAAGCTGTAACTTGGTGAACAAATAGAAAATTGGCTGATGTATCGTGGATACCAGAATCCAGACCAAGGGTTTATAACTCAATTGAGTTACATCCCTTGATAGGTTTTACAATTTGCCATGAAAGAAAATGTTTTTGCCACACTTTTCTCAAGAACTGTAAGTGTTACCAAGTTGAAGCCTTGTCCACACAAAACACAGTGGGTCAATATATCTTGTGTCCCAGAATGGGGGCTTAGGGCCCAGAATTAATGAAGTTGAATCCTGATAGATTTTACATTACCATGTCCTACAGTAAGCATGAATGCGAAATATTTTAACACTGTGTGTCTTTAAACATATTATTAACAACAATGGGATTGGGACAAGTTAGTACAACATTATATAGCCCTCTCTCTACACATGAAATTCTAAACATGTAAAGGTGTGTATCTTTCTTTAATAGTGCTGCAGTGGGGCTACGGTCAGTACAGTCAGATCCTCTGGCAACTCTAGTTTATTCCAGTATTCCTAAAACCAGTTGGTCTTAAATTTACATCACATGAGCTATGTACCATGGCTGACAATAGCTCATATTTCATTCTTTCACTGATTTAACACTTTTTGTACCAAATGGAATATATATATATATATGTCACCTACCAATCAAATCACTTGACAGAATGCATATATATATAAAAATAAAATACATAGATTAGTGGGTCCTAAATGCGATTTATTCCGTAAATGTCGGGTCCTCCATCAAATGTCGGGTCCTCTTATGTCAATGTTGGGTACAAAGACCCAACAGTTACTACGGGAGTTTTACATTGAGGACCCAATATTTATGTAGGAGTCCCATTTCAACATTTAGGATGTCAGCTTGTCTTTTCTTTAAAAACTGTTAGGAAAATAGCTGAACTTTTTGCAAACAGTGTAGGCCCTGATCAGACTCCCCAACTCTGCAGCATCTGATGTGGGCCTGCGCTGTTTGCCAACTACCCGTTTTGGGGTTTCTGGTACTAAATGGGTTAACAGTGTCACATACATGCACAGAAGAATTTCTTAAGCTGTATATGGAGGTTTGTATATCATTAGACAAAAATGTCAACACCAGCTTGTTGTGAGACTGATCGCCAGCTATGGCAAAGTAATTATCATTAAACCAAAAAGGCACAAGCTGCACCAGGCCAGGTGCTTGGACTTAGGGGTCTTGCTAAGACCAGGTTCAATCAGTAATAAACGTATCTTTTTATAACCTGGTTTATTATACCATGGCAGGCCTCTGTAGCCAAGTCGGATGCGCATCTGAGTGGTGATCAGGAGGACGTGGGTTCAATACCTGCCGGGTTTGGCAACATTCTTTTGTGGAAATTGATCATGAAATCTTGTCTACAGCCTTTCTCTCCCATCTGCTGATTGGAAATGGGCAGTTGACAGTTTGGCGAAACAATGTGCACTATACTGATTAACCGCTTACGTATAAGCCTGCCGAAGAAGTGTGGATAGGTAAACTGACTAGCTCAAAAATGACCTAAATAATGTTGACGGCCATTAAACTCCAAAACAAATCATTATACCATGTGATTTAACCCTTGTCCTGCTGAATAAATTAATTTTGCTTTTCCTATTGCTGTCACCTACCAATCAAATCACTTGATAGAATGCATTCAGTTCTCAAATCAAAGGTAGAAGCCATCTGATCTAATTCTATTCTGCAATGGTTGGGGTTGTCATGTTCAGCTGATAAGGGATAAAGATGGATCAAAAAGTGTATAGATTGTATAGAAAAATGACCATTGATGATCCCCGCCCCTGCTCATCGGGGCTTGAAGAAATGTATGGGCTGCATGATGCTTCCAAGCAGAACTGAAACCGACCCGCACACCAGTACTGGTAATCCGCTTAGAGGAACTAAGCCTGCCCAGGCAAAGGGGTGCGAGTCGACCCGTCCATGCTTATAAACCCTATTGGTTTCATTGGGCGGCAGGGCTTGAGATGGCATTTCATCTCAATGTCTGGTAAAAGTCCCACAAAATTGGAAGCAACATCTCCAAAATGACCTTTACAGTGTTGATGGGGATGTTAAACCTCAAATCAAACAAAGACCATTGATGATCAGTTTTCTATATAAGATAGTTGACATAATTTTGTTTGGGTGTGTCGAGGTTGTTTAACCCATTTTGTACCAGAAACCCCAAAACGGGTACCCGGGCAAACAGTACAGGCCCAGATCAGACGCCACAGAATGTGGCGTTTGATCTGGGTCTACACTGTTTGCAAAAAGTTCAGCCATTTTCCAAATAAATTTTGAAGAAAACATAACCGGACACATGAAAATTTTGAAATGGACTCCATATACAAGGAGGAAGATTACATTTGGTACAAAAAGGGTTAACCAAGGTGTTTTCTGCTTTGGACCCCAACAGAAGTGTTATAAAGAGATGGTGGTTTAATGAGAGTATGGGCCTGGTGGTTCAGCCAGCTGCATGCAGGGCATCATTGAACATTAAATATTTTATATGGGATTTCTCCTGAAGAAGATGAACAGTTGTCAACTACTATTTAACTTTTATCCTGCTGTTCACAAGCCCTACCTTTGCAAACCGGATAGATTCAGATAAGATGGCTGCTGAAGAAGCTGTCTGATCAGGATCTACCCTGTCATGTAGTTTAATTTGTGAATTGAATGAATACAGTGTATTTAGTAATTTGAATGGTTGATAGTCAGCAGTGTGTATGGCTTAGTGAATTTTTTCAGCAGGACTATATTGACTCTAGAAAGCCTTGCAGTTGTTTGACAATCAAAACTAAGAACACAAAATCTTACTTTTTGACATCAGGTGACTCCCAGACATGCCCCCATCCCAGATTATGTACAAAATGAAATTTTGACCCCTGGGGCTCAACCCACCACTCCACTCCACTGGCCTCGCCCTGGGGTGGAGTGGGGGGTTCACATCAAAACATTGTTGCGTTCCTTGTCCTCTTCTTTAGAACTATTACCTGTGAAATGTTATACAATTCAAACTCAAAAAGCCTAATTTGGGTTGTGTGATGGTAAAAAAAGACCCAAAATCAGTTGACCCCCAGACATGCCCCAGGGTCACATTTTTGCATGACTGTATTCTAGCTTCATTACCTTTGATTTGATAACCAACATGACTATTTTTGAACAAAATAGATTTTTGGCACTGTCTCCGCTTTCACCCGTATCCGCCACCCCCCCCCCCCCCTCATCCCCCACGCACACTCTGGTTACCCCCTCAGACATGCCCATGATGCTAAATTTTACACCACTGTATTCTTCTATTCAGTACCTCCGATATGATATCCAACATGTCTATGAACAAAATGAATTTGACTCCTTTGGCAGTGTTTGGATCTATATCTGCCTGGGTCTGAATACATTCCTCCAGTCCTCAGCCATTGGGCTATTGCCTGTGTTTAGAGATTCTAGCTTTTATGGTCTAGGAGTAATGATGTGACATTACAGACGGACAGACGATAGTGTGGGTATGACACGATTAGGGATAATAATAAAACAGTGCTGAAGCATTAGTGAAAATGTTTAATCCCTTGTGCAGCCAAAACTGAAAGTGGACTGACAGGAAGTTGAAAGTTGAGAACAACAACAGCAAAAAAAAAAAAAAAAAAATCACCAGGAAAACACAAATTCAATTTACACATTACCGAGGTAAAATTTCATAATGAACCAATGAAGATAAGTTTGAAATACAAGCTAAAAAACATGCCATCTGCCATTTTTTCCCATCTGTCCCACTGTTATCGTGTACATGCATGCCTGTGTGTGCACTTGTGCATAACTGTGGTAAATTTGGATGTATAGCTGGTTTTACATGTTATACATGTACCTGCAGTTGTCAGTTTCTGGGGAGAGAACACAGAACTGAAAATCATGGAGTGTACAAGATTTTTCTGGTCCAGACTAGCTAGTTTTGGCCAATATAATGGACCTCATCAGTGACCCTCTAATATTTTCTTAATTCAGCAGTGAAATCATTGATCCCAAAGAACTAGACAATATATAACCCACACTATGATGAAGGGCAGGGAGACTTTTTACGGCTGCCACACATTCCCTTAACACTAGCTGTGGTGAAGTTAAATGCTCTGGAAAAAGGGTAATCCTTTGGAAGCAAGAACTGCATCACAGAACTGAAAACCATTGAGTGTACAAGATTTTACTGGGCCAGACTAGCTAGTTTCGGCCTATTAGGCCTCATCAGTGAACCTCAAATATTTCCTGATTTCTGCAGTGAAAGGACTAGAAAATATAACCCACACTGATAAAGGGCAGGGAGACTTTTTAAGACTGCCACACGTTTCCTGCCCAGGAAAAGTGTGGATAGGTAACAAACAAATACCTGTAATTGATTCATCAGGGAGAAAGTGACAGAATGTACTCACTTTTGAACCAAACAACATTAGTTGCGTCACCAGGGGTGCATCCTACTTCTTGGCATCCTTCTCCCACTCTCCATCCCCACAAGAGACTTTAATAATCACCGAGTTAAAATTAAATTTTGATATTCTGCTAGATGTTCATACAGAGTTTCATATAGAACCACAGACATCACCCTAAATGTAATGGGCCTCCATGGCCTAGTGGTTAAGAGCGCTGACTCTTTGATCATTAGGTCTCTCACCCCTGTGGTTCGAGCCTCGCTCGGGTCACATGTGAGACGCCAAGTTCTGCAACGGAAGGTCAGGTGGTTTTTCTCTGGGTACTCTGGTTTTCGCCCACCTCTGATTAACAATCGGCTCGATTTGAGTGAAATAATCTTGAAAGGGCCGTAAAACCAACACCCCCTCCCCCCCAAAAAAATCACCCAAAATGACTTAGGTCAATATTTTTTTGTCACTTTGTGTAGAAAAGGCACGGGAGACCTAGTTTCTGTGACAGCTTGTGATCCCTGAATGTGTGTATATGTTGTGTGTATGTGCCATGAGGGGTTTGCATGGATGTGCTAATGCCTGAGCGTACGTTGCATTTATCTATGCCTGTTTTGGGTGTATATGTGTTTTCTGCATACGTAGCTATGTATAACTACATTGTGTATGTAAATTTGTGTTCTTGTGTTTGTCTGAAGTAAATGCCTACATGAAAGTATGCAGTTATATTCCTGATATAACAGCCTTAAGTGTGTTTTCGTATTGCATGTAAATCTGTGTGCATGCATGTGTGTAATGGCTCTCAAGGATCAATGTATGGTATTATCCCTATTTATGCATGAAAGTGTGCAATTATATCCTTGTATGTGTCAGAAGCCTCAGTGGTGTAGTGGTTACGCAACTCGCATCATAAATCAGGGGCCGTGGATTTGACCCCGGGCTTCTACCACGCTTCTACAAACTTTCAGAGGAGTCGGTAAAGTGAAGTCGCATCTCCGTATGACCTTTGCTGTTGGCTGGATGTAAAACTTGAACACACACGCATGCCATGAATGTGTCTGTGCAAACATAAATGTGTGTGTATGTATATGTGTATGTCACATGCTTGTATGCATTAAAATATGCAGTTTTGTTCTTGATATAACTGCCATGCGTGTGTACAAACATGTATATATGGGTCTGTGTGTCTTATATGTGCATGTTTGTGCATGCATGCATGTAATGTTTGTGAGCACACCGACTTCTATGCATCATAGTACATACATATGTAAGCAAGCATGGATGTATGCAAGTGTATATACATGGGTGGGAGTATATATATGCATGCATATGTGTGAGAATATAAGAATCTTATATGGGTGTGAGGGGTGGATTGAAAAATCCGTCCCGAGGGACACTGTCCGGCATCACGAGGCTTGCCGAGTGATGCCGGACAGTGATCCCGAGGGACGGATTTTTCCATCCACCCCTTACACCCATATTGGATTCTTTTTCTTGCATACCTTCCGTTTCTATTGCGAATTTTTAATGCTGCTGTCACTTCGGTTACTGACGTCCGCCATTTTGTGATGACACAACAGGAATGTTAAGTGACGTCACGCATGACGACGCCGCGCATGAGGTTGTAATCAACCAGTGCATTTATCAAACACGCGATTATATTCGATTTGGGGTCGGAACACCAGGGTCAGAACATAAATTTCTATCCCAGGGTAAACTCACGGATTTCCTTGTCTGGTGTGCAATAAAGAAACAGAGAACACTCATCCTGCTGATGAAGCCTCCTTGGTCTAGTGGTTATGCTACTCCCCTTATAAGGGCCCCCGCCCATAGGGGCTTGAAGAAATAGATGGGCTGCATGATGCTTCCACGCAGAGCTGAAACCAACCCGCACACGAGTACTGGTAAACCACTTAGAGGATCTAAGCCTGCCCAGGCAAAGCGGTGCGTGTCGGACCGTCCATGCTTATAAACCCTATTGGTTTCATTGGGCAGCAGGGCTTGAGAGGTCCTTTCATCTCCATGTCAGGTAAAAGTCCCACAAAATTGGAAGCAACATCTCCAAAATGACCTTTACAGTGTTGACGGGGACGTTAAACCTCAAATCAAATAAAAACAAACAAAAAACTCTCCTCATAAACCAGGGGTCATGGATTGGACCCTGGGCTTCTACAAACTTTCGGATGAGTCTGTAAACTGAAGTCCCAGCTCCGTATGACCTTTACTGTTGGTTGGATGTAAAACTCAAACACACATGCATGCCTTGAGTGTGTCTGTGCGAACATTAAGGTGTGTGCATGCGTGTTTGTATGCGTGTTTTGTATTGTATGTATGTCACAGGCATGCATTAAAATATGCAGTTTTGTTCTTGATAAAACTGCCCTGAGTGTGTACAAACATGTATGTATGGGTCTGTCTGTCTTATTTGTGCATGTATGTGAGCACACCAATGCATATGTATGATAGTACATACATATGTAAGCAAGCAAGGATGTATGCAAGTGTATATACATGGGTGTGAGTATATATGCATGCATATGTGTGAGAAAGAAACCTGCTGATGAAGATTCTTTGGTCTAATGGTTATGCTACTCCCGTCACAAACCGGGGGTCGTGGGTTCAATCCCGGGCTTCTCCAGACTTTCTGAATCTGATAAGAATCTACACTGTCATGCAGTCTGTGAATTACATGAATACAATATATGAAGTAATTTGATTGGTCAATAGTCAGCAGTGGGTGTGGCAAAATTATTTTATATCACCAAGATAAGGGTACTCATAGGTGAAAGCTACAGTTTTGGGGACTTTTAAGCTCACCTGGCTGAAAGTCATGGTGAGCTTTTGTGACCGAGATGTCTAGCGGCAGCGTCTGTGCGTAAACTTTTCTTGTGAACACACTAGAGGTTACAGTTTTGGGCCAATCATCATCAGACTTGGTCAGAATGATCAATATGACAATATCTCGGTCAAGGTCGAATATGGTTCATGTCAGGTCAAAAATTAGGTCAGTAGGTCAAAACATAGAAAAACCTTGTGAACACACTGGAGGCAACAGTCTTAGTCCAATCATCATCAAACTTGCTCAGAATGATCATCTTGACAATATCTCCTTCAAGTTCTAATATGGGTCATGTCGAGTTGAAAAGTAGGTCAGTAGGTCAAATCATAGTAAAACCTTGAGAACATGCTAGAGGCCACAGTTTTGGTCCGATCATCATCAGACACTGATGAGTTAGGAGGCCTTCATGCGGACTGAACTAATTATTTGTCTAAATCGCGACGGAAGTAAGGGCGAGGATTGTGGCCACGTAAAATCGATTTAAGCCCCCCAGTGGAAATCTTCCACTGACCGTTCCAAGGCGGCTCTTCTGTGGCGATTTATTTATGTTGTTGTTTGTTACTTACTGTGTGTATCACTTGTGTCTTTTAATTTTGGATGGCCATATGGCCATTTTGTGGGAAAGTAACTGTCCATATGGCCTTCCTTTGTTTAGGTTTCCATTATGGTCTGGTCGCTTAATGTTTGTATTTCTTTCCCTTTGGTGTCTTTTATGGATGGAGTAAGTTAATTGTATCAATTCCTGATCTTTGTTTTACTTCTACTTTGCTCAGAATGATCTTGACATTATCTCTGTCAACTTCGAATATGGGTTATGTTGGATCAAAAAGTAGGTCAGTAAGTCAAATCATAGAAAAACCTTGTGAACACACTAGAGGCCACAGTTTTGGTCCGATCATCATCAGTCTATCTCAGAATGATCATCTTGACAATATCTCGGTCAAGTTTGAATATGGGTCATGTTGGGTCAAAAAGTAGGTCAGTAGGTCAAATCATAGAAAAACCTTGTGAACACACTAGAGGCCACAGTTTTAGTCTGATTATCATCAAACTTGCTCAGAATGATCATCTTGACAATATCTAAGTCAAGTTTGAATATGGGTCCTGTTGGATCAAAAAGTAGGTCAAATCATAGAAAAACTTTCTGTACACACTAGAGGCCACAGTTATGATCTGATCATCATCAAACTTGCTCAGAATGATCATCTTGACAAAATCTAGGTCAAGTTCAAATATGGGTTATATTGGATCAAAAAGTAGGTCAGATCATAGAAAAACCTGGTGAACACTCATAGAGGCCACAGTTTTGGTCCAATTATCATAAATCTGGGTCAAGTTTCGAATATGGTCATGTTGAATCAAAAAGTAGATCAGTAGGTTATTTTGTCATAACTTTTGACCCTTTTTAGATAGAGCCTTTATATTTGGCATATAGGTTCCTTGTAACAGGGACTTCCCACTCATACCAAAACATTTGACCTGTTACTTGGACCTGTGATCTGCTTTATCATAACTTTTGAACCATTTAAGATAGATCCTTCATATTTGGCATGTATGTTCCGTGTGATAAGATCTTCCCAACCATACAAATTTTTTTTACCTTGACCTTTCACCTACTTTGTCTTAACTTTTGAAGCATTTGTGATAGAGCCTTCATATTTGGCATGTAGGTTCCTTGTGACAAGGGCTTCCTATTCATACATAAAATGATATTTGACCTTGACATGTGACCTACTTTATCATAGCTTTCGAACCATTTGAGATGGAGTCTTCATATTTGGCATGTATGTTCCTTGTGACAAGGACTGCCCACCCATACAAAAGTTTTGACCTTGACCTTTGACCTACTTTGTCACAACTTTGGAGCCATTTAAGATAGAGCCTTCATATTTGACATGTAGGTGACGACTGTCTCCCACACAAAATTTTGGCCTATGACCTTGATCTTTGGCCTACTTGGTCATAACTTTTGAACCATTTGATATAAAACCTTCATATTTGGCATGTAAGTTTGTTGTGACGAGGGCTTCCCACTCATAAAAAAAATGACCCTTGCCCTTGACCTTTGGCCTACTTTGTCATAACTTTTTAACCATTTGAGATTGAGCCCTCATATTTGATATATTGGATGTAGGTTCCTTGTGACAAGGGCTTCCCACTCATACAAAGATATTGTGACCCTGATCTTGTGACCTATTTATCATAACTTTTTTATCATTTGAGATAGAGCCTTTATATTTTGCATGTATGTTCCTTGTGACGAGGACTTCCCACCCATACAAACATTTTGACCTGTGACCTTGACCTTTGACCTACTTTGCCATAGCTTTTGAACCATTTCAGATAGAGCCTTCATATTTGGCATGTAGGTTCCTTGTCACAAGGGCTTCCCACCCAAACAAAACTTGACCTGTGATCTTTACCTTTTTAGCTCACTGTCACGTAGTGAGGTGAGCTTTTGGGATCACTTTTTGTGCGTGTGTGCGTGCGTAAAGAATTTCTTTAAACAACATCTCCTCCTAAACCAGTGATCGGATTTTGACCAAACTTCACAGGAATGATCCTTAGGTGGTCCCCTTTCAAAGTTGTTCAAATGGTTCTGGTCCGTTGCACATCTGGGTCACAGGAGCCAAAAATATTTTTTTTTCACTGAAAACTTAAAAAATCTTCTTCTCTGAAACCACAAGGCCCAGGTCTTTGATATTTGGTATGAAGTCTCATCTAGTGGACCCCTACCAAGATTGTTGTCGCACCTGCTTTAGCAGGAAGACATAGGCGTGCAAGTTTCCGTCCGTCCGTCCGTCCGTCCGTCCGTTCGTTCGTCCGTCCGTCCGTCCGTCCGTCCGTCCGTCCGTCCGTCCGTCAACATTTTACACTGGATGTCTTGTCATCGCAACTCCTCCTACACTTTTAGACCGATCATTTGGAAACTTTGCATGTGCTTTCGCCATGGTCTGAGGATGCGCATGTGGTTTGGACTTAATCTTCGAATCAATTTTTGTCACTTTTTCCATATTGTGAACTTAGTCATTTTTAGGTATGCGATACGTACCTCTTGTCATCGCAACTCCTCTTGCAGTTTTATACCGATCATTTTGAAACTTTGCATGTGCTTTCACCATGGTATGAGGATGTGCATGTGGTTTCGACATAATTTTCAGAATATTTTTTTCCGCTTTTTGCACATTATGAACTTAGCCATTTTTAAGCTTCATTTGATATATGATAGGTACCTCTTGTCATCGCAACTCCTCCTACAGTTTCATACCGATTATTTTGAAACTTTGCGTGTGCTTTCGCTATGGTATGAGGATGCGCATGTGGTTTGGACTTTATCTTCGGATAAATTTTTGTCACTTTTTCCACATTGTGAACTTAGTCATTTTTAACCTTCGATTGATATATGATAGGTACCTCTTGTCATCGCAACTCCTCTTGCAGTTTTATACCGATCATTTTGAAAATTTGCGTGTGCTTTCGCTATGGTATGAGGATGCGCATGTGGTTTGGACTTTATCGTCGGATCATTTTTTTTTCACTTTTTCCACATTGTGAACTTAGTCATTTTTAACCTTCAATTGATATATGATAGGTACCTCTTGTCATCGCAACTCCTCTTGCAGTTTTATACCGATCATTTTGAAACTTTGCGTGTGCTTTTGCTATGGTATGAGGATGCGCATGTGGTTTGGACTTTATCGTCGGATCATTTTTTTTCACTTTTGTCACATTGTGAACATAGTCATTTTTAACCTTCAATTGATATATGATAGGTACCTCTTGTCATCGCAACTCCTCTTGCAGTTTTATACCGATCATTTTGAAAATTTGCGTGTGCTTTCGCCATGGTATGAGGTTGTGCATGTGATTTCGACGTAATTCTCAGAATATTTTTTTTTCACTTTTGCACATTGTGAACTTAGCCAATTTTAAGCTTTAGTTGATATACAATAGGTACCTCTTGTCATTGCAACTTCTCTTACAGTTTTATATTGATCATTTTAAAACTTTGTGTGTGTTTTTACCTATGGTATGAGGATGTGCATGTGGTTTTGACTTTATCTACGGATCAATTTTTATCACTTTTTCCACATTGTGAACTTAGTCTGTTTTTTACCTCACATATATAGGCTATGGATTCTTCTCAAAGCCCTATATTCATTTCTTCTGCCTTAAATAAACTTTTATTTTTTTGTGTGGGGCAGGTGGGGAGCAGGTGCGACATCAACTTCACCGAAGTTGAATTTCTGGTTCAAATTATAGTGCTGGGGCAAAAAATGCCCCTGCCCCAGGGCCGTTTGGTTTTACATAGGCTTATATAGGGAAAATCTTTAAAAATCTTCTTCTCTGAAACTGCAAGGCCCAGGACTTTGATATTTGGTATGTAGTTTCATCTTATTGGACCTCTACCAAGATTGTTCAAATTATAGCCCTGGGGCCAAAAATGACCCCGCCCAGGGGCCCTTTGGTTTTACATACTTATTTAGGGAAAATCTTTAAAAATCCACTTTTCTGAAACCACAAGGCCTAGTACTTTGATATTTGGTATGAAGCTTCATCTAAAGGACCCTACAAAGATTATTCAAATTATAGTGCTGGGGCCAAAAATGCCCCCGCCCCGGGGCCCTTTGGTTTTACATAGCCTAATATAGGGAAAATCTTTAAAAACCTTCTTATCTGAAACCACAAGGCCTATGTCTTTGATATTCGGTATGAAGCTTCATCTAGTAGACCTCTATCAAGATTGTTCAAATTATAACCCTGAAACCAAAAATGCCCCCGCTCCGGGGCCCTTTGGTTTTACAAAAGCTTATATAGGGTAAATCTTCTTCTGTGAAACCACAAGGCCTAGGTCTTTGATATTTGGTGTGAAATTTCATCTAATGGACCGCTATCAAGATTGTGCAAATTATAGCCCTGGTGCAAAAAATGTCACCGCCGGAGACCCTTTGGTTTTACATAGACGTATAAAGGGAAATCTTTAAAAATCTTCTTCTCTGAAACTGCAAGGTCCATGTCTTTGATATTTGGTATGGAGCTTCATCTAGTGGACCTCTACCAAGATTGTTCAAATTATAGCCCTGAGGCCACAAATGCCCCCACCCCGGGGCCCTTTGGTTTTACATAGACTTATATAGCCCCTATGCCATTTGGTTTTGCATAGGCTTATGTAGGGAATATCTTTAAAAAAATCTTCTTCTCTGAACCGCAAGGCCCAGGTCTTTGATATTTGGTGTGTAGCTTCATCTAGTGAACTTTTGCCAAGATTGTTCAAATTATAGCCTTTGTTGATGTTTGGTATGAAGCTTCACCTTTAAGACCTCCCTTAACATTATGCTCATTAAAGCCCTGGGACAAAAAGGCCCTCACTGGGGCCCACTTGTTACACTATGGATCAGGTGAGTGATCCAGGTCCATCATGGCCCTCTTGTTTTGTCATAACTTTTGAAGCATTTAAGGTAGAGCCTTCATATTTGACATGTAGCTTCCTTGTGACAAGATATTCCCACTCATGCAAAAAACTGTGACCTTGACCTGTGACCTACTTAATCATAACTTTTGAACCATTTGAGATAGAGCCTTTATATTTGGCATGTATATTCCTTGTGACAAGGGCTTCCCACCCAAACAAAAAGATTGACCTTGACCTTTGACCTACTCTATCATATCTTTTGAGCTGTTTGAGATAGAGCCTTCATATTTGGCATGTATGTTCCTTTTGACAAGGCTCCTTACTATTTTACCTACCATTCCATTTCTACAGTGTGGATCAGGTGAGTGATCCAGGGCCATCATGGCCCTCTTGTTGTATGTTATAGCATTTGAAAATTTAGGGAGCACCAGGTTGAGTTTGATATAAATTGACTTAAAAATGACTGAATGTTTTGCTGACATTCAGATACTGCATTCTGTTAAGTATCTACTGGTATGTGGGAGGCCAACTGATACTGGCTTACAACTGGGCAAGCTCTGCTGTTGTTGCAGCAGGATGAAAAGAGGGAAATATTTTTATTTCTGCTATTTGTCCACTTTCTTTCTCTATTCCTATTCTTGGCTAGATTTACTTTTTGGAGTACTGGTTGTGAATACTCGACACTTGAATACCATAAAAATCCTAAAAATTCAGACACCTTTAAGACTTATTGTATTTCTCTGAATTAACAAATTAATTAATTTTCACAATTCCAAGTAGTCAAAAGGAACAAGTGGAACAGCAAACACTGTAGATCCTGATCAGACTCTTCCTTCAGGAACAGTCTGATAGCAGTCTGATCTGGACCTGTGCTGTTTGCTTAGGCATATCTGTCTCAATACTTAGGACCATTACGGTACTGTACAATATTTGTGACTCAGTACATTGTACTATTGTTTGATTTGAGGTTTAACGTCCCCGTCAACACTGTAAAGGTTATTTTGGAGACACTGCTTCCAACTTTGTGGGACTTTTACCCAACATTTTGATGAAATGACATCTCAAGCCCTGCCGCCCAATGAAACCAATAGGGTTTATAAGCATGGACAGGCCGACACTTGTACCACTTTGCCTGGGAAGGCTTAGATCCTCTAAGCGGTTAACCAGTACTCGTGTGCAGGTCGGTTTCTGCTCTGCGTGGAAGCATCATGCAGCCCATATATTTCTTCAAGCCCCGATGGGCGGGGGCCGTACATTGTACCATTGTATACTCAAACCAGTGCTTGAAGATAATTTTTATTTCATAATCAGTGATGTCTTGTACTTGTGCTAGCAATAGAAACTAAGTAGCAGCTAACTTTAGGGTTTGGAGTAATCAGCAGAGATCCAAAGTTTTAGTCAGTAATACCCTCGCCACCTTGCCTTGGAGGGTTTTGTCAAAATTGCAGATTAACCTTTACCCTGCTGTAGGCGACAAGCCCTATCTTTGCAAACAGTGTAGATCCAGATCAGATGGCTTCTGAAGAAGCCATCTGATCAGGATCTACACAGTTTGACATTCAGTTTATGAATATGTAGAAATAAGCTGCATCAAGTAATCTGATTGGTTCAAAGTCAGAAATGAGTGTGGCTTAATTGAATATTCAGCAGGTTAAAGGTTAATATAAAGATCACAGACATAAGCTTTCAACCTCTAACCCCCCTGATCGTGACAAACCCTACTTCAGCAAACTGTGTAGATCCAGAACAGATGGCTACTGATCAGGATCTACACTGTTTGACTTTCAGTTTATGATTTTGTACGAATAAATTGCATGAAGTAATCTGATTGGTTGAAACTCAGACATGGGTGTGGCTAAACTGATTATTCACCAGATAAGAGAGCGGCCTCGGTAGCTCAGTTGGATGTGTATCTGACTGGTGATCAGGAGGATGTGGGTTTGATACCTGCCGGGGTGGGCAAAATTCTTTCGTGGAGATTGATCATAAAATCTTTTCTAGGGTCATTCTCTCCCTTCCACTGATTCAAGAAGGGCAATTGTCAGTTTCTGGTGAAAGAATGCACTGTTGTTAACCACTTACGTATAAGCCTGCCCAGGAAAATTGTGGATAGTTAAACTGACCGGCTCAAGAATGACCTATAATAGTGTTGACTTTGCCGTTAAACTCCAATACAAACAATCAAAACCAGATAAGAGGTAACATGAAGAAGCAAGGTTTGAGCAGGCTATCTACCCAGTTGGGTGACGGTTCTTTTATCTTGAAGAAGGAAATAAATGTGATCATTTTAGCCCAGAGATTTTTTTTGGGTTTTACAGCCCATTCAAGATTATTTCACATATAGTGAGCCGATTGTTAATCGGAGGTGGGCGAAAACTGGAGTACCTGGAGAAAAACCAACTGACCTTCCATTGCAGAACTTGGTGTCTCGCGTGACCCAAGCCAGGCTTGAACCACAGCCATGAGAGACCTAATGATTAAGAGCCAGCCCTCTCATCCACTAGGCCACGAAGACTCCTCACAAAGAGACGATGGATTTATAATCCAATAGTAGCCAGCACACTACAAAACCTAAACTAGGACGTGCGTGACATACCCAGTCTCTTACCATAATGATCTTAAGTATTGGGACAGATAGGCCTAAGCAAACAGTGCAGACCCAGATCAGACTGCTCCCAAAGGAGCAGTCTGATCAGGGTCTACACTGCTGTTCCATCTGCACCTTTTGGACTCCTTGGTTGATTGTGAAACAAATTGTTAAAATTTAAGGAGAACTATAGAAAGTCCTCAAGGTTTCTGAAATGTTTTGAATTTTATGGTATCTCCCTTATAGGCTATAGAAGGCTAAGAATCCGATAAGACTGGATGTCTTTGCTTGTCACACACGCCATTTTAGGATTTGTCATGTGCTTCTGCAATTGGCCATAGGGGTTGACTTGGGTACTTAGATCTTCTGCCCCCACCCATCGGGGCTTGAAGAAATAGATGGACTGCACAATGCTTCCACGCAGAGCTAAACTGACCGCACACGATTACTGGTAAACCACTTAGAGGATCTAAGCTTGCCCAGGCAAAGAGGTGCGAGTGGGACCGTCATTGCTTATAAACCCTTTTGGCTTCATTAGGCAACAGGGCTTGAGCTGATATTTCATCTCAATGTCGGGTAAAAGTCCCACAAAATTGGAAGCAGCGTCTCCAAAATGACCTATACAGTGTTGGCGGGGACGTTAAACCACAAATCAAACAAACAAAAACAGATCTTACATGCAGACAAGGAATGCTTTGATCGGACAGCTTGTGTGTGCAGACTGGTCTGAGCCATTGCTGAGTGTCTTGATTATAAAGTATATTTTCTCACAACACAGCTAATGTTATTTAACCCATTTTGTACCGGAACCCCCAAAACGGGTACTCTGGCAAACAGTGCAGGCCCAGATCAGATGCCACAGAATGCGGCGTCTGATCAGGGCCTCCACCGTTTGCTTAAAGTTCAGCAGTTTTCCAAACAAATTTTGAAGAAAACACAACCTGTCACCCCCAAATTTTGCAAAGGGCTCCTGCTATATATAAGGAGGAAGATTCCATTTGGTACAAAAAGGGTTAATGATTGAAAGTTGAGCTGGCATGCAACAATACCTGTATTAAGACGGCAACCAGCACTCTAGTTAATTCATATATCCACCCTTTATGGCAGCTTTAACCCTTATCCACCACTACCTTTGCAAACAGTGTAGATCCAGATCAGATGACTTCTGAATGGAAAGATTATATTTTAATAATTATATTATAATCTGATTGGCTGATAGTCATAAATGGGTGTGGTTATTCAAATATTCAGCAGGATAAGGGTTAACCTCGTCATACAAGTCCTATTGTAGATTTTGTGGCCTGCTAACTCATTTAGAAATACTCAAGCTTATCCTAGGGTCATTGATTTTTATTAACTGGAGACACAGTAAAGAAAAAAAGCTTTAAATATTTGAAATACATGAAGATTGAGTGTCAGAAGAATGCATAAGCCTAAGGCAGTGAAGATCAGCCTGCTTGCCAAGCAGCAACATTTTTTTCAGTTTGTGAATGCATCAGGACCAACAGATGTGTATTGTGAATTAGAAAACCTGTTCAGCCTGCAAAGATGTGCAAGGTGCTTTGAGTAATTGCTGGTAATACATGGCCAAAACATTGGACCTTTTCATGCACACTGGTTATGTGTCGTATTTACCACTACCACAGGTATTCAGACATACTTGTTCTAATAATTTATCACCCTTAAAAATGTGTCAATTGCTGGGTGAGTGGCAAACATTGTAGACCATGATGATACACCATATTCTGCAGCATCTCATCTGGGTCTACACGGCTAAGGCCAGTCTGCCTGAATACATACCGTAATGATCCTAAGTATTGAGACAGGATTAAGCAAATGGTGCAGACCAAGATCAGACTGCTTCTGAAGGAAGAACAGTCTGATCAGATTCTACACTGGTTGCAATTCCGTTGGCACTTTTTGGACTCATTTCTGGAAAGTAAACATTTTTTAAAAATCTTAGAATTACAGCAAGTTTTTAAGATGTCCTAACAAGAATTTTTGCGGTACATTTATTTACTGTCCAATACTGATAAAGGGGCATGTTCAGCAAACAGCATATGAGCCAGTGAATGATGAAACCTATCAGCCCTGTGCTGCCAGCAAAGACCCAGATCAGTTTGCAAGTATGGCTAGAGTTTTTCTTTACTCTCCAAGTTGGGAAGATGTAGAAGGCTCATAATCAGCAAAGAGAGGTCAAATAAAGATCCGAGTTTGCTTGCTGTGCAAGTCATTGCAGATTTTATTCAACAGTTCTCATACAGAATATAATCAGTACCATGCATTTATGTGCACAGAATCTCCTTGTATTGAATTGGTTGGGTGAAAACAGCACAACACTACTCAGAACCAGATCCTAAATCTTGATGTATATATGGAATTCGTGCTAAAACCTGAGCTACAAAGTTATAAAACTTGTTCTCAGCCCATTTGAGTATGAAATTAACACTTACAAATGTTCAAATTACACCTGATAAGACATTTTACATGCTCAAATAAGCAGATAACATGAAATTTGTCCTGCTTATAAATATTAAAGTTGGCAGAAAATGCTTTCTTCATGCTCTGGTCCCAAGATTATGAAACATTTTTCATGCTCAACTCAGCTGAGCATGAATTCTGTAATGCTCATAACTATTAAAATACAAGCAAATCGGGCAATTTTCCCCCTCAGATTCGCAGAGAATGTTGTTTATCCAGCTCATAAATTTTAAAATGCCAACATTTGTTGGCATTTTAAAATTTATGAGCAGGATAAATTTCATGCTCAAATGAGCTGAGCATGAAAAGTGGAATGCTATTTTTGTCCTGCTCATGAATATTAAATTGTTGGCAATTTAATATTTATGAGCAGGACACTTCATGCTCTGTTGAGTTTAGTGTATAAAGTAACCTTGAGGCCCTGAATGTGTATATTACAAGGTTTGGTGTTTTTACAACAGGTTTAGAAGAGGAGAGTATGCCACCACCAAAGTCTAAACCACCAGCACCAGTATCATCAGACGCTTTGAAACCAATCCCAAAGCGCCCAACTGGGTAAGTTGTACCGGAGAGAGAGAGAGGTTATACTTGGACCACAGTGTTATCTGCCATACTATAATGATCCTAAGTATTGGGACAGCTGGGCCTAAGCCAACAGTGCAGACCCAGATCAGTGAAGGAGCAGTCTGATCAGGGTCTTCATTGTTTGTCATTCCACCTGCACATTTTGGACTCCTGGTTGGATGGTGAAACAAATTGGTTGATAATTTAGGAGAAATACAGCAAGTCCTTGTCTGCAGTGTTAGGATTTTTATGGTATAATATGACAGACACTTCCACTTCACAGCTTTGGACAGATCTATTTCCAATTGAAGGGGTGTCAGACTTGTTTTTAGTTTTGCAAAAAAAAAAAAAAAGCTTTAAGCAAACAGTTAACCCTTATCCTTCTGCATAGATTAATTTAGCCACACCTATTTCTGACTTCGAACCAGTCCGATTCCTTGATGTAATTTATTCCTACAAATTCACAAACTTAATTTCAAACAGTATAGATCCTGATCAGATGGCTTCTTGAGAAGCCATCTGATCTGGATCTACACTGTTTGCAAAGATAGCTAGGGTTGTCATGTTCAGCATGATAAGGATTAAGACCCTGATCGGACACTTCCCACCCACTCTCATTAAGGGATACATACTTGATGCTGCACTCCACGCTTTAGCATCATGGCCTGTATTTTAGTTGTCGGTGACTTTGTCAAAGGTCTTTTTCTTAAAACTAATAGTTTTAATAGCATATTCACTTGCATTTGTTAATGATTGCATTGCCCAGATCAGAAGCTGCACAACGCCATGTTTGTTCAGGACCTTCCTTGTTTGCAGAACTTTAAACCATTTTCTGTATAGATTGTTTTAAACGACTCCACCCATATACTTCCATTCAATACAAATGGGTTAAGGATCAATATTATTGGATACTGCAGCCTAGTACAGTCAAACCTGTCTACGAAGGTCACCAGTGAGAACTTTACCTTATGACTGGCTGTTATTAAGAGGTAATTTTCTTCGTAAAGAGCATTATGGGGAATTTAGGTGGTTAGTTACAGTATTTACCATATCCCTTATCCTGCTTTTCACGACAACCCCTACCTTTGCAAACAGTGTAGATCAGATGTTCAAAGCACTGTTAGCTTAACGAGCTCGTTAGTGGTCATATTGTTAAGTGTTCTAGCAAGTACACCATCAAAAATTTCGGTATTTTTGCTGAAAAAATGTGAGCAGCTTTTGCATTTGCAAAAGCTGCTCACATTTTTTCAGCAAAAATTTTAACATATTTGCCATAATAAATGATCAAAGTTAGTTTTGAACAACTGGCCCCAGATGGATCAGGATCTACAGTTAGTCACAGTTTGTGAATTAAACAAATATATCAAGTAATTTGACTGGTTGATAATCAGCAATGGGAGTGGCTTGATTAATTTATGCAGCAGGATAAGTGTTAACTAATTTTTGTACTGGAAACCCTAAAAACGGGTAATTAACATACAGTGCAGGACCTGACTAGTCACTGCAGAATGTGGCATCTGATCACTTAAGTGAAGCAATTTTCCAATTAAATTTTTAAGAAAACACAACATGACACCCCTAAATGTTGAAATGGACTTATGCTATAAGGTGGAAGATTTCTGTTCAGTACAAAATGGCTTAAATATTTGGGCACCTCAACCCCTTTCCATACTTGTTCTAAAAATGAATACATTTTGTAAATTGGGTATTCTGTGTAAAATGCATTATGTGGGATTTGGGTAGCTGACTGGTAAAACTGTTTGACTGTACTATAATGAAAATTATTGATCTAATTGAAATTTGACAATTACATGTACTAAAATGATTAAATTAGTGTCCTATGAGATGCCAAGCTCTGCAAATGCAGTTCATGTGGTTTTTCTCTGGGTACAGGTGTCGGTTTGGTCTGCAGGGTTTAAACTACCGTAATGATCCTAAATAGTTGGACAGACAGGCCTAAGCAAACATTGTAGACCCAGATCAGACTGCTCCTGAAGGAGCAGTCTGATCAGGGTCTACACTACTTGCCATTCCATCTGCTCTTTTTGGCGTCTGTGCTGTCAAAAAGTTAGGAGAATTACAGCAAGTACTTAAGGTGACCAAATTTTTAGGATTTTTACGGTATTACTATTTCCAAACCATGTTTTATTATTTGATATCACTGTTATAAAGTGATGTATCCTGATTTCGTTTAATTTTTTTCATATCCCATGTAATATCACATAGCAGTGTTGGGAAATGATATCAGACTGTTAAGTTTATTTTTCATATGATGTCGCGTCTGAGAGTGTAATAAAGCCAAGTAATAAATTCTCTAATCCACTAGTGGATTAAATGTGCAAATTAGTTATACAGGCCCCGTAATGGTAAATGTAAAATGTCCTTAACGACATCGCGTTTACTAACGGCAGAATAGTGACAGTTTTGTAAAACAATCATGAATAAAATGTGTTTTAAATCCCATATGATATATACAATCTTGCATTCCTGCTCATATGTGATTGAATTTATTAAACTTGTTGAGGAAAAGGGATAAAATGCTTGGCTAAGCCTCACATTTTATGCCTTTTCCTCAACTCATTTAATAAAATCAATAATACATGGACACTCATGCAAGATCCTCTATATAGAAGCCATATCCTATTATCTTTGGAGAAAATCAAAAGGAAACAAGTCACATGATACAAAGATTCTCATACTCCAGACCATTTTATATGAAATTATGGAACAAACCTTTGAATATCTATGAATCTCACCAAAGGCTCATTTCAAAAATTTCATAGAATGATCGCTCATGTAAGATCCTCTACATCGTTCATTAATACAGTAGTTCATTTAAAAAAATTATTTTGTTAACAGGTCTGAGGATAAACTCGAGCCACCTGTGAAGAGATCACGTCTCCATGTCAACGTACCACCACCTAGTCTTCCTTCTCCCACTATTACCACGCCCACTCAGTCTTCACCCACATCGCCCGGGGAAATGCATGGCAGGATCAAGCTCATACCAGCAAGACCAAGACGTAAGTTTTACTGTTTCTATGTAAAAGTTCTTGAAAACAAGCAAAAAAGAAAATATTACAGAAATTAGAGGTCTTTTCTGTTCACATGTTGTGTTGTAGCTACTTGTATACAGTTTGTTGAACATATAAATGGGACGAGGCTGAACATATGATGAGGACAGAAAATGAAGTTGTTTTATAACTGGGTATTTATTATTCCAAAAATCAATAAAATTATTGACTTAACCCTTGTCCTGCTCAACCCGGATATGCCTTTTCTTTGAAACAATGTAGATCCAGATCAGATGGCTTGAAGAAGCCATCTGATCAGGATCTACATTGTTTGTCATTCAGGTTGTGAATTTGTTGTAGTAATTTGCATCAAGTAATCTGATTGGTTGATAATCGGTAGTGGGTGTGGCATATATGAATATTCAGCAGGACAAGGGTTAAAAAATGATATGATGGGTAGCAAGGAGGATAATCTGTCTTGTTTTTTAACCCTTAATCCTTATCTTGCTGAATATTCATTTAAGCCACACCCATTTCTGTCTATCAACCAATCAAATTACTTGATATAATTTATTGCTACAAATTCATAAAGTGAATGCCAAACAGTGTAGATCCTGAACAGAGGGCTTCTTCAGAAGCCCTCTGTTCTGGATCTACACTGTTTGCAAAGATAGGGGTTGTCGTGAACAGTAAGATAAGGGTTAAGACACCGAGAAAAACTACATCTGAAAATGTTGTCTGCTTATGTCATCTGCTGAATCTTTGCAAACTTTTTAAAAATATTTTTTTGCATACATTCACTGCAGAATGTATGTGGATGTTGCCCCTGCACCTGCACGTTAATCAAAACTCTGATGATGATACAGGCAAACAGTATGGACCCAGATCAGACTAGAGGAGCAGTCTGGGTCCACCCTGTTTGCAAAAAAGACTATTAAAGTAACCGGCAGACGACAAAGCAGACGACAGTTGCGGGGACTGACATTTTATGGGTTAATTTCTTCATTAAAATGTCACGACAACCTGTACTTTTGCAGACTGTTTGACATTCAGTTTGTGAATTTGTAAGAATAAATTACATCTGATAGGTTCAAAGTCAGAAATATTTAATTCATATGCTAGTATAAATGATTTTTATTTTCAAACAGCCAACCATGAAATCCATGAAAGCACAGGGTTTATGGACAGTCTAGAGAGAACTACAGCAAGGACTTACGGTCAGTTTAAGAAAAAAAAGAAAGCTGCCGCAGCGGCAGCAGCTGCAGGAGGTCAGAAATCCCCGACCACACCACCTTCACCAGTATCACCAACCACTGCTGTAGCTAGGTCCCTTCCTTCTGTCCCATCAGTAAGTACAGATAAGTCATGAAAAATTGTCTTCAGACATGTTATGAGCCCCATCAAGCGATTTTGGTACTTATCGCCTATGCGAGCAGCGAAGGTTCAGGCGAGCCTGCGCATGCGCGCAGTCTCGCCAGAACCTTCGCTGCTCGCTCATACAAGCAGTGAATCAAGAGGAACCTTCAGACAGAAAGCCATATCCCTGGCCCCTCTGAATGGCTGGGCATGCGCAGTTAAAATTTGTCATGACGGAATGCTCGAAGACACAAATTCGCTTGGCGGGGCTCTTATGATGATGTGTATCCAGCAAAGACTCTGATCAACCTGCTTATCCACGCAGGCTGATCAGTTTTCAGTATGTTATATGGATGCCCTTTGACCCAAATCTCCATCATACAGACAAGAAATGATTAGGTATGCAAGCTCATTTATACAGATACAGTTTTGCTCATAATAGTTCAGCTCTGATTCATCTGCATCAGAAGCCTGTGAGGCTAGTAGATCAATCCATTTGGTACTAAATGGAATCTTCCCTCTTATAATATACAGCAGGAGTCTGTTTCAAAATTGAGTGATGTCAGGATTTTCAAGATTTCTGAGCGCTTAACGCAATCTTCCCTCTTATAATATACAGCAGGAGTCTGTTTCAAAATTGAGTGATGTCAGGATTTTCAAGATTTCTGAGCAGCTTAACACATTTTGTACAGGAAACCCCAAAACAGGGTGTTGACAAACAGTGGAGGCGGTCTGATCAGGGTCTTCACTGTTTGCAGAAAGTTCAACCATTTTCTAGGTCATTTCTGAGGTCCCTAATCTGGGCCTGCACTGTTTGTAAATATGCCATTTTGGGGTACAGAATGTATTAAGCTGCCAAGGAAACGGGGCCCTGAGGTTATAAAACTTTTTGTGCTGAATAAATTAAGACAAATTATCATTTTCTGCACAGTTGAGCTTGGACGAAGTGTTTTAAATTTTATGAGGATGTAGGAGTTGAGCATTATTAAGGGTTCTAAACTTTGGGTCTGTGCTCAGTTTATTGAGTGCGACTTTAAACAGACTCAGAGGTTTCCATATTGTTGGAGGTGCTAAAGACTACAACAAACACAGTTTGTCATTTGAAACTTCCTAGAGCGGGGAACATTTTTATCACTTAATTTTGTAAAGCTATCATGTAGACTCAGGCCCAAAGGTTATAAAACTGTTTTCATACTCAACTCAGTTGAGCATTAAAACTTAATTGCTCTTAAGTTTTAAATTACCACCAATAAATGCTTTTTTTATGCTCACATCAGCAGAAAATTGATGGCATTGTAATATTTAAAGGCAGGACAAACTTCATGGTCAGTTGTGTTGAGCTTGAAAACATTCATTAACCTCAGGCCCATGTCAGTATTGGATGCATGTGTAACTGATGATCAGAACACAGTTTGGATCCTGGTCAGGTCTGTCAACATTCTCTCCTAGAGATTGATCATGAAGTATATATATGATTATTCTTTTATTTGTTTGTTTGATTTGAGGTTTAACGCCCCCGTCAATATTGTATAGGTCATTTTGGATATGTTGCTTCCAATTTTGTGGGACTTTTACCCAACATTGAGATGAAATAACATCTCAAGCCTGTCGCCCAATTAAACCAGTGGGGTTTATAAGCATGGATGATCCGACTCACACCTCTTTGCCTGGGCAGGCTTAGATCCTCTAAGCGGTTTACCAGTACTCATGTGCGGTCGGTTTCAGCTCTGCATGCAGCCCATCTATTTCTTCAAGCCCCGATTGGCGGGGGCGGATTATAATTATTCTAATGATTCAAGATGGGTAGTTGTCAGTTTCAAGTGATAGAACTTGCACTCTCCTGACTAATTGCTTATGCATAACCTGCCCAGGAAAAGTTTGGATAGGTAAACTAACAGGCACAACATGACCTCAATAATGTTTAGTAATTGTTTACTGGCCCAGTATTTGTAAGATTTTCCGAAAGTTTCTCCTTGATGTGCCATTAACTCGGCACAGTATTTCTTCTTTTTTAGCTCACCTGTCAAGTAGTGACGAGGTGAGCTTTTGGGATCACTTTTTGTCCGTCGTGTGTGCGTGCGTGCATGTGTGCGTGCGTGCGTGCGTAAACTTTTTCTTCAAATGACATCTCCTAAACCAATGATTGGATTTTAACCAAACTTCACAGGAATGATCCTTAGGTGGTCCCCTTTCAAAGTTGTTCAAATGGTTCCAGTCCATTGCACATCTAGGTCACAGGAGCTAAAAATAGATTTTTTAAAATGAAAACTTTCAAAATCTTCTTCTCTGAAACCACAAGGCCCAGGTCTTTGATATTTGGTTTGAAGCTTCACCTAGTGCACCTCTACCAAGATTGTTCAAATTATGGCCCTTGGGCCAGAAATGCCCCCGCCCCGGGGGCCTTTGGGTTTACATAGGCTTATATAGGGAAAATCTTTTAAAATCTTCTTCTCTGAAACCGAAAGGCCCAGATCTTCGATATTTGGTATGAAGCTTCATCTAGTGGACCTCTACCAAGATTGTTCAAATTATGGCCCTTGGGCCAGAAATGCCCCCGCCCCGGGGGGGCTTATGGGTTTACATAGGCTTATATAGGGAAAATCTTTAAAAATCTTCTTCTCTTAAACCACAAGGCCCAGGTCTTTGATATTTGGTGTGAAGCTTCACCTAGTGGACCTCTACCAAGATTGTTCAAATTATAGCCCCAGGGCCAAAAAAGTGCCCACCCTGGGGGCCTTTGGTTTTACATAGGCTTATACAGGGAAAATCTTTAAAAATCTTCTTCTCTGAAACCGCAAGGCTCAGATCCTTGATATTTGGTGTGAAGCTTCATCTAGTGGACCTCTACCAAGATTGTTCAAATTATAGCCCTAGGGCCAAAAATGCCCCCGCCTCGGGGGCCTTTTGGTTTACATAGGCTTATTGGGAAAATCTTTAAAAATCTGCTTCTCTGACACCACGAGGCCCAGGTCTTTGATAATTGGTGTGAAGCTTCACCTAGTGGACCTCTACCAATATTGTTAAAATTATAGCCCTAGGGCCAAAAATGCCCCCGCCCTGGGGGCCTTTGGTTTTACAGTGGCTTATACAGGGAAAATCTTTAAAAAAATTTCTTCTCTGAAACCGAAAGGCCCATGTCTTCTATATTTGGTATGAAGCTTCATCTAGTGGACCTCTACCAAAATTGTTCAAATTATGGCCCTTGGGCCAGAAATGCCCCCGCCCCGGGGGGGCCTTTGGGTCTACATAGGCTTATATAGGGAAAATCTTTAAAATCTGCTTCTCTGAAACCGCAAGGCCCAGGTCTTTGATATTTGGTGTGAAGCTTCACCTAGCGGACCTCTACCAAGATTGTTCAAATTATAGCCCTGGGGCCAAAAATGCCCCTGCCCCGGGGGCCTATGGTTTTACATAGGCTTATACAGGGAAAATCTTCTTCTCTGAAACCGCAATAGGCTTATATAGGGAAAATCTTTAAAATCTGCTTCTCTGAAACCGCAAGGCCCAGGTCTTTGATATTTGGTGTGAAGCTTCATCTAGTGGACCTCTACCAAGATTGTTCAAATTATAGCCCTGGGGCCAAAAATGCCCCCATCCCCGGGGCCCTTTGGTTTTTCATAGGCTTATATAGGGAAAATATTTAAAAATCTTCACCTCTGAAACCAAAAGGCTCAGGTCTTGGATATTTGGTATGAAGCTTCACCTAGTATAGCCCTTGCGCCAAGAATGTACAAGAGACACTGATTCTCAGGTGAGCGATTCAGGGCCCTCTTGGCCCTCTTGTTAACATACATGTAATTGTAAAGTGAACATGGAGGGCAAGTAACTTAATTCAGAAAATCAAAATCCCAGCTATATTTGCAGTTTTACAAGGACACTCTACAGGATGAACCTTCCCCAGATAAGGATATAAAGAAAGAGAGAAGTCCCTCACCTGAGGAGGAGAAACCTGAGAGGAGCGAAGATATAAAGACAGAAGATTCAGTCATTAAAACAGAAGCTGAAATAGAAATTAAAACAGAAGCTGATATAAAGATGGAATCAGATACAGGTATGCATTGTTTTCCAGCTTCAGCAGAATTCTTGTTAAATAGGAAATCAGTGAAGTTGAATTTCATATATCATATTTACTCAGACAGACAGGCCTGAGCAAACAGTGCAAACCCAGATGAGTCACCGCAAACCGGCCTACACTGTTTGCCACTAATCCTGCTATTTTGAGACACAATATCGGGTAGTAAATTGCACTGGTTCAAATTTTAGAAAAGTATGGTAAGGAGTTGAAGTGTCCAAATATTTAGGATAAATATGGTATACCTTTATGAAAATCTGATTTCTGCAGATATTCTTAATATCCAGTCATAGGTTGAAAATTCTTGGCAGAATGGTGTAATACTTCATGGACTCAGTCTGATGTAAAGTAATGTTCTATTCATGAAGAATTCTTTGGAATTTGGTTCTCTTTTAGGTGAAAAAAATGTCATATCCCAAAGGCATAGCTGCAGTGTAGATACAAATGTCTGTGGGTACAATTTTAAGTCCGCAAGTACATATATAGGAATGTTCTTTGGTTATGTACAGCATAGTGTTTGAAAGTTTAGAAGATATCATAGGGGTTGAATTGAGCTCTATGCTCTTAAAAGACTTTTTTTTTTAGCAATTTTTTTTTTCCTTCCTTTGAGAAAAGCCTGACTTTGGTTTAAGTAAATGTTTGCTTTGCCCTCATATAAAAAGGAATTCAGAGACATTCATTAGGGAAAAGATAAACTTTCTATTAACCCATTCAGTACCAGAAACCCCTAAAGGGGTACCTTGGCAAACAGTGCAGGCCCAGATCAGACGCCGCATAACGCGGCATCTGATCAGGGCCTCCACTGTTTGCTAAAAGTTCAGTCATTTTCCAAATAAATTTTGATGTAAACACAACCTGTCACCCCTAAATTTTGAAGTGGACTCCTGCTATATATAAGGAGGAAGATTCCATTTGGTACAAAAAGGGTTAAAAGATTTTTTATTTTTTTGAGCATATTTTTTCCTTCCTTTGAGAATAGCCTGACTTTGGTTTAAGTAAATGTTTGCTTTGCCCTCAGATAAAAAGGAATTCAGACATTTTATGGAAACAGACACCATTTTTGATTTTTATTTCTATTAACCCTTATCTTGCTGAATATTCATTTAAGCCACTCCCATTTCTGTCTATCAACCAATCAAATTACTTGATGTAATTTATTGCTACAAATTCATAAACTGAATGCCAAACAGTGTAGATCCTGATCAGATGGCTTCTTCAGAAGCCATCTGATCTGGATCTACACTGTTTGCAAAGATAGGGGTTATAGTGAACAGCAAGAAAAGGGTTAAAATGATCTCTCCTTGCAGTTGGAGCCAAAATCTTTCCATACATTTTTTTTTTCAGGTGATGAAGACTCTAGAACCTCAACAGAGTCAGCTTTAGAAAAAGAAGCTAAGGGCTTGTTGACAACAGGAGCTACAAAGAAGAAGCGAAACAAGAAGCGGGTGTCGTGGAAGGAAGACCATGCCCTTCAAGAAATCTTCTACTTTGAATTGGATGAGGATGAAAGAGGTAACTAACCCAGACTTTGAGACAAAAGACCCTTGGCGTTTTCTGATAAATGTTCTTCAGAGCATACATGTAGCCAATTTATAGGGTTAGACACAAGTTATGTTGCATTAACCCATTGTAGACAGGAAACTCCTAAAGAGGTACCTTGGCAAACAGTGCCGGCCCAGATCAGGGTCTGCACTATTTGCTGACAGAATTTAACATCAAAAATAGAATAAAAGCGAAAAAATAGGCCTGACACCCCATATATGACAAATGGACTAATGGAAGAGTCCACTAATATACAATGGGTTAAGCTACCTTTACATGCAGCAAAGACTGGCAAGACTGTAATTGTGGACAGACTTTCCTGGGCCTTTGCTGGTTGCCTGTGCGGTAAGCATACTTTTGTGATGAGCTGGCACAAATACTTGTTGTTTATACAGCTAATTATTTTTATTCCAGACCTTTTAAGGTTTAGTTTGCTATATACAGTCCAACCTGTGTTAAGCAAGCACCTAAGGGATAATGAAAATGTGCTTGCTTAAGGCAGGTGCTTGCTTAATACAGGTGAATTTTAATGCATTTGCCTTTTAGGGAACTAAATGCCCGCTTGCTTAAGACAGGATGCTTGCTTAATAGAGGTGGCCACTAAGACAGGTTTGACTGTATTTCTTAGGGTTGTCTGTTTCATTCAACTAAAAAGCAATAAGTCTTGTTTTTATTGTAACATAATTACCCTAAGTATTCGGACACCTTAACTCCTTACCATACTTGTTCCAAAAATGGAACAAGTACAATTTACTACCCGGTGATTGGTCTAAAAATAGCTTGATGAGTGGCAAACAGTCTAGACTCTGAAGAGACGCCACATTCTGTGGCATCTTATCTGGGTCTGTTTGCTCTGTCATGTCTGTAGAAGCCTCCGTGGTGTAGTGGTTACGCTACTCGCCTTGTAAACCAGGGATCGCAGGATCAATCCCGGGCTTCTCCAGACTTTCGGATGAGTCTTTAAACCGAGGTCCCGTCTCCGTATGACCTTAGCTGTTGGTGGGACGTAAAGCTAAAACTCACTCACTCACACACTCTGTCATGTCTGTCCGAAAACATAAGGTAGATACGGTATATTATTCTCGATAGTTAAATTTTTTACACTTCTTATTTCAGAAAATGTTAACAGACCAAAAGATTTCAACTTAGCCAAGAAACATGAGATGATGATGGATAAAAAGGTAAATAAAAACAAAACTCTTAAAAAAAAAAAGTCCAAATAAATACATGGCAAATTTTAGCTGAAAAGAGACTGCTTTGTGCAACAACAAATTAAATGGCTAACCTGGAATTTCCAGCCCTTTTGTAGTGGAGGCTGCTGAAAAAAAAACATTTTTATGGTATAAACATCAACACTTTAATAAGGGAAACCCTATACAGAACACTGGCAAACTTGGCAGGTCCAGATCGGATTCTGCCAAATATGTTCAGCCATTTTCATCATCATCACTGTATTAATGTGCAGGTACAGGGGCAACATCCACATAAGTGGGCCCCTTTCCAGGTGGATGAATAAATAGATAAAGTTCTAAAAATAAGTCAGTCTGCAAAAGCTACTAATTTTTCTAGCAAAAAGTACTCAAGTATTAGAATTTTACTTGCATAAACAATTAAAATTTTGACAAGCTTGTTAAACTGCTTAGAACAACTAGGCCAGTTTAAAGATTCTATACAGGACAAAATGGATTAAGTATTACCAGAATCTTGTTGACTTGGCCAAGTGTCAAAAACATATTACATTGCAAACCCAGACTGGAATTCTCTTTTTGAGCAGTCTAATTTTACAGGCCTCCAGCACCTCGTGGTTAAAAAGAGTTCATGATTTTGAACTTTGGGTCTCTCGCTGCAAGTGTTAGTTTTTTTTTTTTTTTTTTTTTTCAACAGATTGCATTACTAGGAAAGTGTTTATTCAGCATTACATTAATCAATCTCTGAAATAAACACCCTCGTAAACCTCATTTCATATCGGGAAATATAAGGTTTACCAGTTCTGCTTTTGGACATACTGAGAACCACATCAATAAGTATGTACAATCTTTGACATATATTGTACATAGTTATTGATGCGGTTCTAACAAGCACCCACACACATTATTTGGAGCATAAATAATAAAAATACCATATTCATTCTAAATATTGGGACACTGCACATCATTACCATATTTGTTCTAAAATCTGAACAAGTACAATTTACTACCTGATTTTGTGACTAAAAATAGCAAGATGAGTCACAAACATTGTAGACCCTGAGGAGACACCGCAGTCAGATGCCGTGTTCTGCAGGGTCTCATCAGGGTTTACACTGTTTGTTCAGGCCTATCTACCCAAGTACATACCTAGAACAGATTTACAGCTGAAAAATGACATTGATATTACCATGAAAGATTGTATTATTTTACATGGGTATGAATTAACTTAACCCTTATCCTGCTGAATATTCAGTTTAGCCACACCCATTTCTGACTGTGAACCAATTAGATTGCTTGATGTAATTAATTCCTATAAATTCATAAACTGAATGGCAAACAGTGTAGCTCCTGATCAGATGGCTTCTTCAGAAGCCATCTGATCTGGATCTACACTGTTTGCAAAGATAGGGGTTGTCTTGAACAGCAAGATAAGAGTTAACAAATACAGTCCAACCTGTATTAAGCAAGCACCTGTGGGATATTCAAAAAGTGCTTGCTTAAGACAGGTGCTTGCTTAACACATGTGAATTTCTATGCATTTTCCTTGTTCAGGAATTGATTGCCTGCTTGCTTAAGAAGGTTGCTTGCTTAATAGAGGTGGCCACTAAGACAGGTTTTACTGTATTCTGGTATTTTTTAGGCAATGGAGTCTGGAAGGAGACTGATAAATGACCTGATGTGTGAACAAATGCCTGTAAGTATCTTATTTTAATTGTAAAATATTCACTGTCTTTTACAGTAGCATGTACCGGTACACTACAAACTTATAATACCATGGCTGGGATCCAAAACGTAACTTGTATCAAGTGACCAACCGCGTTTTATCCAAACAAAAATATGTAGATCATATTGAATAATTACAAATATTTAACCTAAATATTGTAGTTTGGATATAACATTTTTGGATCCATCTTTTGCTATGTACCGTATCAACATACTTGAAAGCAGTTTGTGTGAAGCTTAGCATCAGATCGGTCACTTCCATGTTTATGGCTTTGAACCTGAACATTTACTCGTCCTTAGGTGCTCATTGCTACACATTTGAATTTTTACTTTCTGAAGTTTTTACACCGAAACTGTTTCAAGTTGTGAGCCATAAGTTTTGTGTTTTTGTAACTACCCCTACTGTAACTAAACCTACAATAAGACATGTGCCCAGCGAAGACACAGAGTCTTCGCTGTGCGCTCTAAGGATACCTAAGGGCTCACTGCTCCTTGCAGCAAGAGAAGTCTCTGGTTAGACTATATGGATATGCAGGCTGATCTGATTCTTCGCTGGGTGCACATGTCTTATTGTAGGTTTTGTCCTGCGCTGGCTAAAAATATTGGATGAAGCTTTATTATGATTTCTCAATCAGATTCTTTCCTTTTCCAGAGGTGGGGTGGGGGTCATTTTTGTGCATTTTACAGCTCATATAAAATAGTTTTATTATTGAGCAGGTTTTGATTTTGTTAGATAAATGCTTTTTAAAATATTTTCAAATCTTCTAGTGGCAGTTTGTTTGGGCAGTGTTGTCTGAAAAATCATTATATTGTCTCCAAATGTTTTACCAACTGACTGATCGATTCCTGATCATTGCCTTCACTTCTATTTTTCATACTTCACTTTACAGTTTCACCAGTCTTGTGAAGTCAATCCGGTAGGCTTGTTTTTTTTTTGTTTTTTGGGGGGGTTTTCTTTTCTTTGGTTAATTCATTTCGACATTTCAGGCTTTAGCATCTTAGTTTACCCTTTCTTCTGTTATACAATAAATACTCTTAACCCTTAAGATGCAAAGATGCTTCACCTGAAAATGTCGTCTGCTTATGTCGTCTGCTGCATCTGTTAGCAAACTCTTCAGACATACTTTTGCACAGGTGAAAAGTGTGGACCGTGATCAGGCTTCTCCCAAAGGAGCAGTCTGATCTGAGTCCACTCTGCAGTACTTTTAAAATACATTGACAGACAACGCAGCAGACCGCTTTTGTTGCAATTGGGTGAGCTAAGGGTTTAGAGTTGGTGTTTCAGTTAAACCAGTTGTTATACTGATCCTAAAGTTTGAAAAAAAGACTACTGTAATATTTTGAAAATGCACTGTCAGAATGGCAAACATTTAGACTCTCATTTGACTATAGGAGCAATCTGAGTTAGATCTGTTCTGTTTTCCCAGGAACTTTAAGCCTTAGCTGCCAAACTAGAATATATACAACTTTTTCAAACAGTATTTATCACGAAAAAACGCCTATATAATTTTGACCCCTCTGAACCCCACTTTTATATAGTAGAACTGGGGTTTCCAGGGGTATACCTTATTTTTCTTATTTCTGCTCTAAAATATTGATTGTGGGTACTCGTTAGAACCGCCTCAATGAGGCGGTTCTAACGAGTGCCCACAATCTATATTTTGAGCAGAAATAAGAAAAATATCATAATATTTCATCATAAAATTTTCATTTTTTCAGCGATAAAGGTGGCAATGTATTTGTATAGGCGTGTTTGAGTAATGGATACAGATCAGATGGCTTCTGGAGGATCTGTATCAATACTGTTTGACTTTCAAGGAATAAAATGATAAAACTTACAAGTCATGTGTGAGCAACAAGACCAACACACATTGAAATCATCCTGAGCAGCTCACGCAGCCTCACCAGCTTCAGTATGTACACTGTTGCTGCACCAGTATATACAAATGACTGTTGTGATTTGTGGAAATGCTGATGAGACTTTATGCTCAGGCTGATCTGGGTTCTCACTGGGTGCATATGCCAGCTTGCACATTTTTATGTGCTCAGGCACAGTTACAGCAGTTAAGTTTCTCTGATGAAATTTATCTCTTCTCCTGCTGAGCAGGGATATGCTCTAAATTTGCAAACAGTGAAGATCCAGATCAGATGGTTTGCAGAAGCCATCTGATCTGGCTCTTCACTGTTTGTCATTAAGTAGGTGAATTTATTGAATTAATTACATCAAGTAATTTGATAGGTTGATAGTCAAAAATGGGTGTAGCAAAATTAATTTATTAACCCTTGTCCTGCTGAGCCCGGATATGCCTTATTTTCCAAACAATGAAGATCCAGATCAGATGGCTTCTGACGAAGCCATCTGATCAGGATCTACATTGTTTGCCATTCAGATTGTGAATTTGTTGCAATAATTTGATAAGTAATCTGATTGGTTGATAATCATTAGTAGGTGTGGCATCTTTGAATATTCAGCAGAACAAGGGTTAAGCAGAACAAGGGTTTGATTATGTTTGCATTTATTTGGCTTTAGTTGATTCATGGCTTTATGTTTATTCTTTCTGTTAACTGAACTCTTGCATTATGTTTAGAAATTGTAAAGCTCATAGCATTTTCCGGATGCACAAAAACCCTCTTTTGGACCTTGCTTTAGCAAAATGTCACCTGAGCTTTCCTTCATAGATATATATTAGTTCCTATAAGCGCAACACCCACCCAGGGGACTGAATTCTTTCCTGAAATGAAGGCTCCTATTGAACTGGGATTCAGAAACCGGCAAACTATGTCCTGTTCATGAAAACAAATCTCCCTTTAAAACTTGATGGCTAGTCTACACAATCAGTCTTAATCATAATATATTCACTCGGAATGTTTGTATTCAAGTTCAGTGACCAAGCATATCAAGTTATTGAATTTAACTTTTCATCAATCTAGTTAGACAGAAAAATAATATCACCCAAGCTATTCATATAATCAGTGTTGTTGAATTCCGCAAGACTGATCGTGTGGACGCAGCCGAAACTATTCAATTACATGTAATCTGTTTTTCTTAACCTTTTAAGTTTTGGGGTCAGGTAGTGTGATATTACTTCAGACCCTATACCAGAATGGTTATTAGCAAAAAAAAAAAAAAAGATTTTTTCTCAAGTCCTGTGGCTTCCTCTGCACCTTGGCTTGAATACCTTACCTCTTAACTACCAACTCTGTATACACTGTAAAGTCAGAAAAGGGAATGAAGAGACCCAGTATGAAAGAAGACTGGTGTAAGTCTGTGGACTGCATCTAACATTGGCATCTATTGAAGATTAGAAGAATCTAGTAAAGTTTAAAACAGATCATTTGATGCAATGCAAGACAAAACCTCTAATAAGGCTTGTGTACCCAGCGAAGACTCAGTTCAATTTGGGCATGCCTCTAGTCGAGGAGACTTGAAAACACCCAAAATATATAGTTTTAATCAACATATGCCAATTAAAATCTTCCACCTAATAGCTTTAGTGCCAGTCTATTTCAGTTTTTGGAGTATGAGTTTGTTTTGTCTAAATAGATGTACTATTTAAAGCAAACAGTGTAAGCCCAGAAGAAATGTGAAATCTGATCTAGATCTACACTGCCAAAGTCCCAAAACTGGGATGCTAGATATTTAAGGCTTGGTGTTTAAAATATTTCTGCTCTGCATTGTAAGCAGTATCATCAATTTCTATGGGAAAAGATCACAGACCATGTATCAGATTGGAAGAGTTTTTTTTCACCAATAATGACAGTCTATTCGGAAAAGTGTTTTAAGCATTTGAAGAGACAGTTTGTCTGAGTCTATTTGGAAAAGTCTTTTAAGCTTTTGAAGGATTCGTTTGTCGGAGATTGTCACTTTAACCTTTACCCTGCTGTAGGCGACAAGCCCTATCTTTGCAAACAGTGTAGATCCAGATCAGATGGCTTCTGAAGAAGCCATCTGATCAGGATCTACACAGTTTGACATTCAGTTTATGAATATGTAGAAATAAGTTGCATCAAGTAATCTGATTGGTTCAAAGTCAGAAATGAGTGTGGCTTAAATGAATATTCAGCAAGAGAAGGGTTAAGCATTTGAAGGATTTGTTTGTCGGAGATTGTCACTTTAAAACGCAAACATGGTAGTATAGCAGACCCCATTCAGCTCTACACAAAAGTATTGAATGTGAAAGCTGATTGGGATCTACCCTAACTTTAGTAGCAGCTTCTACAGCACTGTATTATATTTGAGTCAGCTTGTGAGAAAAGGTAAGTGAAATTCCTATATTAAGACCACATTTGGGACTGTTCAAAAGTGGTCTTTAAGACCACTTTTGAACAGTCCCGAAAGTGGTCTCTGACCAGAGGATGTAAAGAAAGAATAATTTATGCAATATACTAAACAAGCTTTTTAAAGCAGAATTAGTCTTCACTTTAGGTGCTGTCAATAATGGAATTTCACTATACTTAATGTTTATAAGTGAGCCCCGCCAAGCGAATTTGGGTCTTCGAGCATTTCGTCATGACAAATTTTAAATGCGCATGCCCAGCCATTCAGAGGGACCAAGGATATGGCTTTCTGTCTGAAGGTTCCTCTTGATTCACTGCTTGTATGAGCGAGCAGCGAAGGTTCTGGCAAGACTGCGCGGAAGCGCAGGCTCGCCTGAACCTTCGCTGCTCGCATAGGCGATAAGTACCAAAATCGCTTGACGGGGCCCAAGTGTCCAGCAAAAACACAAGCCTGCATGCCAGACTTAGCTGCTCGCTAAGAAGTGCATGAGACCCTGCATAGCTTCATGCCAGAAGTCATTTATCTAGTACTGTACTGTTACTTTCCTCAGAATGAAGAACAAATTGGTGAATGATAAGGTCCCTTTTCATGTGTCAGTTTATTTTCACTTATGATGAGTCTGAGTCTGATTACTGTTGCAGTAGTACAGACCAAAGATTGTAGCTGGTGTCTCAACACCAAAGTTCTAAAACCGAAACGGATGATGGACAATACCCGGCAAACATAGCACATCCCACTCCGAGCACACACGGACCGACATAGCTCATGAGACAGGTCAACTGGAGGCATCAGGCTAGAGACGCCTACCCTAGGACTTATACTTTAATTTCAGTTATGATGATTCTGTGTCCCATTTCCGTTACAGTGGTACAGGCCAAAGATCGTAGCTGGTGTGAAACCATTTGAGACTGGTAAAGAGAGTGAAGAGAAAGATATCCAGAAGATAAGAGAACAGGGAGTGTTACAAGCTCTCTTCTTTGACAAGAACATGTTACCTAACACACCAGCAGAGCCTGAACTAGAACATGAAGAGGCAATAGACCCTAAGATCATACCTCTTGAGGATGTAAGTAGATTATCTTTGGTTGACTTAACTGACCCAACCTTTATATTCACTTAACCTTCTCCTGGGGAATAATCTGATTTACCAGCCAAACCTATTTTTGACTTCTAATAAACCAGATTTTACTTGATGAAAATTAATTTACAAATTACGAACTGAATGTCAAACAGTGTAGATACTGATCAGGGGCCAGTTGTTCAAAACTAATGACGTCGTTAGTTAATGAATCGTTAAAACTTTGATCATTTAATATGGCAAATATACTTATATTTTTGATGAAAAAATGTGAGCAGCTTTTGCAAATGCAAAAGCTACTCACATTTTTTTTTCAGCAAAAATAACAGAATTTTTTAAATTGTACCTGCCAGAACAGTTAACAATATGACAACTAACGAGCTCTTAAGCTAACGATGCATTGAGCAACTGGCCCCAGATCTTCAGAAGCCATCTGGGTCCAGTTGTTGAAAGCCTTGTTAAGTTACTAACTGATACTGACATATGACAGGAACCTTCAGTATACTAGTAGTCAATCTCAACATCATTCTCAACTTGTTCTCGAAGTAAAAGTCACATAACAGGGCTTATCTTGATTGTTATCAGATGTTCCACACTAAATAAATATTCTGTCAATGTTCTGCATCAGTTTAAATTCTGTATTTTACCCCAGCCAATTGAAAACAAAAGAGAGAATCTTTTATTAGTGTTTAGAACTGAGATGAAAAGAGCTGTCCTTTGAAATCAGTGTCGTGCATCACTCAAAAAGCCTCATGTCTCCAACAGTGATCCTGAGGCAGGATTTTTCTATCTGTACCTCACATTCACGAAAGCAGTCCCTTTCAACCCTGTATACTGGTAGAGATAACTATGCAAACAGTGTAGGTTCAGTTGAGACAACTCATAATATGCCATCTCACCAGGATCTAAGAACTACACTGTTTGCTATTCTGTAAATTCTTTTCCTAAAACCCTTATTTGCGAAGAAACGGATGTATTCAAATTCAAATATTGAAGAGTCCACCTGAGAAAATCAGGGGTGAAAGGGTTGAATTCTTTATAAGTTTGAAATATCCTGAACATTACATACATAAAGTTTTACTTGATGATTTTCAGCCTGTATATTTGATTGACATCTTACGTAGAAAACTTCATTTTACACTGCCCAGTATAGGGGCAGAACAACAAATAGCAGTAAGGAGTTGCATAATTACAGGGCAACTTCAGTGACTCAAATACCTTTGTAACTGTGAAAACATGTTAGAGACAGGTGTAGTTTGAGTCATTAACCCATTTAGTACCAGAAACCCCAAAACGGGTACCTTGGCAAACAGTGCAGGCCCAGATCAGACGCCGCAGAATGCGGCATCTGATCAGGGCCTACACTGTTTGCTAAAAGTTCAGTCATTTTCCAAATGAATTTTGATGAGAACACAACCCGACACCCCTAAATTTTGGAACGGACTCCTGCTATATATAAGGAGGAAGTTTCCATTTGGTACAAAAAGGGTTAATTGAATAGGAAAAAAATCATCCTTGGTTATCCATAAATCTCTGTTACCTGCCGCTTTCAGGGACACAAAAATGAGTTTAAATCAAGTATGGTAATCAATAGTGTTTGAGTCATTGAAGTTCTTCTGTAGTTGTTTCCCCGTTAGTTTATGATTTATTAAAATAGATTTTCATTGTCTTTCGTATTGTTCCAGATAAGGACTTACAATGATAATAGATTTAGTTTATATAGAGGATCTTACACAAGTGGTCATTTCATATGAAATTTTTGAAACAAGCCTTCGGCGAGTTTCATAAATTTCATGAAATGACCACAAGTGTAAGATTCTGTTTATCATATAACCACTTTTAATTGGATTGGTCTGGCAACATTCTTTGGAGGAGATTGATCATAAAATCTTTCCATGGTCATTCTCCCACTTCTGCTGTCTCAAGAAGGGTCATTGTCAGTTTCTGGCACCAAACTTTGCACTTTATTGGTTGACAGTTTATGTAGAAGCCTGCCCAAGAAATGTGAGGTAAGGTAAATTGACTAGCTAAACATGACCATAATAGTGTTTTTGGGGCTTTTAATTCCAAACCAAACCAAAACCATTCTGCTCGTTGATATTAAGAATTTTTATAAGAAATTTGTCCTTGGTGCAAATCGTTTGTTTGGCAACTTAAGTTTGCTTGTTTTATGGTTAGTTTTTCTGTGGTTTTCCTCTTGAAGTTAGTTAATATTTTATATCATGTTCTATAAGTTTCTCAAGACATAAACAAAAGTCAAAGCTGTATAATAGTAGTCAATTTAAGCTGAAACCAACCAAACTTGAGTACTGGTAAACCGCGTAAGCCTAAGCCTGCCCATGGAAAAGTGGTAAAGTCAGCAGCTCCTTAAACACTAGCGGTTTCTTTGGGTGGTAGGGCTTGAGATGTTCATCTCAGTGTAGGGTAAAAGTCACACAGAATTGGAAGCAACGTCACCACATTTTCCAAAATAGTGTTTAGCCCCTGCCCATCAGGGCTTGGAGAAATAGATTGGGCTGCATGATGCTTCCACACCAAACAGGAGTACTGGTAAACCGCTTATAATGTCTGAGCCTGCACAAATTGATGTGAGTCTGACCATGCCAGCATATAAACCCTATTGGTTTGTTTGGTTTGTAGGGCTTGAGATTATTCTCAATATCAGGTAAAAGTCCCACAAAATTGGAAGCAATGTCTCAAAATGACCTAAATAGTGTGGCTTGGTATGTAAAACCTCAATTCAAACAAAACAAAAACAAAATATTGTTGAGGGGGATGTAAAACTTAAACACAAACAAACTAAATTGTCAAGTGTAAGTACACAACTAAAATGTATAGGAATATTGGGGTCAGCACATTAGAAAAGGGCACTTATCATTTAAGTGCAGTCTGGCACTGAGCCGCCTTTGCTGCTGACAGACATTAACCCTTCAGATGCCATGAAAAACTGCATCTGAAAATGTTGTCTGTTTATGTTATCTGCTGCATATTTTTGCAAACAGGCAAACAGTGTGGACCCAGATCAGACTGCTCCTAGAGGAGCAGTCTGATCTGGATCCACACTGTTTGCAAAAATGAGTTTTATCATTGACTTCACTTCTATTTTAAGGTGACTGGCAGACGACAAAGCAGACACCAATTGTCGTGATTGGCATTTTATGGATTTTTAGAGAGGAGACCTTGGGGGTAGCTCCGTGCAAAATGTCATGCATGAAGCCCAAATAGCCATGCATGCTTGAAGAACATAAATGAGAACACTTAGGATCCTTTCAAAATGTGTCAGATCATTTGTCTCTCACCATTCTAAACTTGAGAAATGCCATTTTTGGGTCGTTGATATGTTAATCTTTTGCTATGCAAAAACTCCTAAAAATTTTTTCAGCAAAACAATGAAATTTTTGCCGCAATTTTAGCTGATTATCTTTTAGTTTGTTTTTACACTTGAACACACTAATTTGTGCTATTTCTCTTCAGAGTTCCGGCGGCGAGGAATACCTGTATAACTATGAAGATTATGCTCAGGCTGTACCAGTTAACCAATCATTCCCTGACAAACAGATGCCAGCCCCATTACCCAATGCGATGCCTCCACCCATGCTACCACCACCCATGGGTGTACCTCCTGGTGCCATGCCACCACCAGGAATGATGCCACCACCTAACTCTATGGCCCCACCAAGGCCACCAGGACCTATGATGCCACCAGGACCAATGGGGCCCGGCTTGAATCTTCCTCCAGGTGTCCAGCTTCCCAAGGACGTAGCTGATCTCCTAAATATGCTTCAAACAAAGGCTATGACACCAGATGATCCTCTTATGCAAAATGTTCAGCAGATACTCAACAATATAATGGTGAGTTTGAACGTTTACTGCACTAAAATGTACAGCTGACACGATTAATCATATAATCGATTAATTGATCGATTTATGCCACAAAAATGATTATCATTGCTGATTTGCTTTTAATCGATTACTTGATAGGTACAATTTACTACCCAAAGTTATGCCTAAAATAGCTGGATGAGTGGCAAACAGTGCAGACCCGGATGAGACGCCGCAGAATGCGGCGTCTCATCTGGGTCTACACTGTTTGCTCAGGTCTGTCTATTCAGATATACTTATGATAAAGTGCAACATATGGTATAGTCATGCTAAGAAGCAAGCCAGACAGGTAAAATGACAAACACCTTAGCAATTACTAATCGATTATCGATCGCAATGACATGACTGATAATCAATTATCTTTTCTGCTCCGATTAGCCAGCCCTAGTAAAATGTGTTTTCTTGTGTACACCATAGCATCAGTTTGTGTGCAGCTTAGCATCAGCATCTTCTTGTGCACAACATACCATCAGTATAACATTTTTGTATGCTAACATCAATATAACAGTTCCTTACAAGACAAATTCTTGTGCACAACATATCATCAATATAACATTTTTGTATGCTAACATCAATATAACAGTTCCTTACAAGACAAATTCTTGTGCACAACATAGCATCAGTATAACAGTTTTGTGTGCTAACATCAGTATAACAGTTGTTTACAAGACAAATTCTTGTGCACAACATACCATCAGTATAACAGTTTTGTGTGCTAACATCAGTATAACAGTTGTTTACAAGACAAATGCTTGTGCACAACATAGCATCAGTATAACATTTTTGTGTGCTAACATCAGTATAACAGTTTCTTTCAAGACAGTTCATTTGACTACCCATAAGCATAAGAGTTTCTTTATGTGCACCATATTGTCAGCATAACGTTTTCTTCTGTGCCCCATGTCTTCTCATTTTCAAATGAAAAGAAAGGCAGGAGTCAAAAATGTCAGATTTTACCCAAATTAAGCTTTTGTGCATGATACCATATTAGTGAAACATTTTATGACTGGCATAGCAGTTTTAAAAAGTAAGTGTTTATATCATAGTTTCTACCGTGTCATCCATGCAGTTTATTGCTTTGGATACATCATGTGCTGCAAAAAAAAGATTCCTATGAAAGCTCATGAGCAATATCATAAATGGTAAACCATTTAAATCTTGTTGAGTGAGTGAGGGAGTGTTAGAGTTTTACGTCCCAACAACAGCTAAGGTCAGACAGATCTCGGTTTGAAGACTCATCCAAAAGTCTGGAGAAGCCCGGGATCGATGCTGCGATCCCTGGTTTACAAGGCGAGTAGCCTAACCACTACACCACGGAGGCTTCTAAATCCTGATGAGACCGCGCATCCTACACAGGGATTTGGTTTTGAAATGTTTGTAATCTCTATGATGTCTCATTATGTTTCAGGGAGGAGGTAATGAACAAAGCTATGAACAACTTCAGCAGATTATGAACCAACAAATGGGTAAGTTATTTCCTTAACTCTTATCCTGCTGATTAGAATTATTTTGCCACACCCATATCTGACTATCAACCAATCAAATTACTTGATATATTGTTTGCATTCAATTTTGTTAACTCAATGACAGTGTAGATCCTGATCAGATGGCTTCTTCAGAAGCCATCTAATCTGGATCTACACTGTTGGCAAAGGTAAGGGTTACTGTGGTTTAGCAGATCTGATCTGGATCTAAACTGTTGGCAAAGGTAAGGGTTACTGTGGTTTAGCAGATCTGATCTGGATCTACACTGTTGGCAAAGGTAAGGGTTACTGTGGTTTAGCAGATCTGATCTGGATCTACACTGTTGGCAAAGGTAAGGGTGACTGTGGTTTAGCAGATCTGATCTGGATCTTCACTGTTGGCAAAGCTAAGGGTTACTGTGGTTTAGCAGATCTGATCTGGATCTACACTGTTGGCAAAGGTAAGGGTTACTGTGGTTTAGCAGATCTGATCTGGATCTTCACTGTTGGCAAAGCTAAGGGTTACTGTGGTTTAGCAGATCTGATCTGGATCTTCACTGTTGGCAAAGGTAAGGGTTACTGTGGTTTAGCAGATCTGATCTGGATCTACACTGTTGGCAAAGGTAAGGGTGACTGTGGTTTAGCAGATCTGATCTGGATCTACAGTGTTGGCAAAGGTAAGGGTGACTGTGGTTTAGCAGATCTGATCTGGATCTACACTGTTGGCAAAGGTAAGGGTGACTGTGGTTTAGCAGATCTGATCTGGATCTACACTGTTGGCAAAGGTAAGGGTGACTGTGGTTTAGCAGATCTGATCTGGATCTACACTGTTGGCAAAGGTAAGGGTGACTGTGGTTTAGCAGATCTGATCTGGATCTACACTGTTGGCAAAGGTAAGGGTGACTGTGGTTTAGCAGATCTGATCTGGATCTACACTGTTGGCAAAGGTAAGGGTGACTGTGGTTTAGCAGATCTGATCTGGATCTACACTGTTGGCAAAGGTAAGGGTTACTGTGGTTTAGCAGAATAAAGTTTAATGTGATTGAACCACGTGCTCAGTACACATTCAAGGGAGATCATTTCACTATTATTCTTGTGCACCTAATTTGAATGACCTGAGAGAATAAGGCTCTTTGCATTCTCCTGTTTTTGTTCTTTTTTGATCATCATAGTTTAGATAGTAACTTAGCAGAAAACACATAAGAAAAAAAATACTTTAGGGAAACAGAATTAAGAAATGCAGTTAAGAAGTACTGGGGCCAGTTGTTCAAAGCATTGTTAGCTTAATGTGCTCGTGAGTGGTCATATTGTTAACTCTTCTAGCAAGTACAATATCTAAAATTCTGGTATTTTTGCTGAAAAAATGTGAGCAGCTTTTGCGTTCGCAAAAGATGCTCACATTTTTTCAGCAAAAATATTAGCATTTTTGCCATAATAAAAAATCAAAGTTTTAATGATACGTTAACTAACGACGTCGTTAGTTTTGAACAACTGGCCCCAGGTATATGGGTTTGATATTGAAACAACCATTAGGATTACACACCTGTGTGCCATAGTATAAAACAGATTTCTTTTTCTGAAAAAAACACATGTGGCAATGAGTACCCACAATATATTATTTGGATCAGAATTAAGAAGAATAATGCATATCGCGGTAAACCCCAGTTTTCTCAGTATAAACTATAAAGTGGGGTTTACGGGGTGATCATTACACAGGCTTGCTAACATGATGGAACACGTTACTGATAGAAAATTGTAGTTTTAGGTTCATGAAGCAATAATTACGTTTGCAACAGTGATTACTCTTGCAGAACTCCATTTTCAAATACTGTATGATAAAATAGTCTTGATATAGTATGGAAAAAATAAAATATAAACTGCTTGATGGTGTAGTACAGGAATATTTTCTGCTGCGACCACATTGCACTTTACACAAGCTGTTGTTTTCCTCTGCAGCCTGATGTTTGCTATGGTAACCACATGGCACTTTACACCAGCTGTGTTGTTTTCTGCTGCCACCACATAGCACTTTACACCAGCTGTTGTTTCCACTGTTACCACATGGCACTTTACACCATGTTTTACCTTTTTATCAAACTGATTATATTTTCTTTTCTGACACAGGTATTCCTCCAGGTATGATGCAGGGTCCACCACCTGGCCCACCACCCCCTATGGGCCCTGGAGGTCCTCGACTGGGGCCACCTACTGGGCTTCTTGGAAATGCACCACCAGGGTTTTTACCACAGAGACCACCAATGGGCCCACCACCTGGATTTGGACCACCAGGTATGCAAAACTTTACAATATCTCACATTTTTCAAAGGAGTCATCTTTTGTTTTCCGGGTGTCTGAATTCCATTCTGACTTTGGGATATATAAATATGTTTTTCTTCGAAAATAACCGCCCTTTGGAACAGGATCTGTTGACTGAGTTGATTCCCATTCAGTTGTATTCTCCAAGGTTTTTCCATGGTGATTGATGGTGAACTATTTCCACGGTCAGTCACTTATCATTTGTATTAACCATGCTTGGGACTTGAACAGTCTGAAAGAGTGCACCTTATCCTGATATGTTGACAGTATTTTCTGGCATTCTCTCCCATCCAATAATTTATGAAGGGTTGCTGGGTAAATACTATAAGAATCTTATATGGGGTTCTGTTGTAGATGGGCGTTTTCAACCCGAGGGGTCACTGCTGAGCGGAACCGAGGCTACGCCGAGGTTCTGCTCAGCACGGTCATCCCGAGGGCTGGAAACTGGCATCTACAACGGAACCCCATATTGGATTCTTTTTCTTGCACAACACCACCCCCCCCCCCCCCCACAACACCTCCCAAACATTTCCTTTTTATTTTGTAGCAAATAGCAGAACTACAGACAGTATTTCTTTTCTTCTTTTTAAGATTTTATACAAAAGTCCTGTATTCCATGTCCTTTAACAATAAATCAGTTATGTATAGTCTATTGCTTACAAAATAAAAGTAGTGCGGAAGTAGTTCCGGCAGTTGAATAGAATTGAAGCGCACGTATGTTAGTTGCCTGGGTTGGAACACCAGGGTCAGAACATAAATTTCTATCCCAGGGTAAAATCACGGATTTCCTTGTCTGGTGTGCAAGAATGTATCTTCCAGCATGGATGTTGTTTTCTATTGATTACATTGAAAGAGTTAAAAAAAAAATTGTTCTGCTAAAAAAATTTCTTCTCCAACATTGGTCGTTATGGCAATGAGTGATTGGTTATTTATTCAGTAAAATCCACAACACATGTACACACATCACATGAGTATGGCGCAGCCAGCTGAAAGAGCAAATTACCACAAGTCGAGATCACATGGATTGGGAAAAAAGAATGTACACTGCACTTGTAAAATGTATTTATGTTAACTGACCAGCTGAATATGTCATTAATATTGTTGACTTGGCCATAATATTGATAACCCTTCCTAAATACAAACAGTGAAGATCCTTATCAGATGGCTTCTGATCTGGGTCTACACTGTTTGTCATGCAGTTTGTGAATTGAATGAAAACATTATATCAAGGAATATGATTGGTTGATATTCAGAAATGGGTGTGGCTAAATTAATTCAGCAGGATAAGTATTAAACTCTGAACCAGAAGCAAACATTAACTGGAGCCAGCACATGACAAAACCTACAATAACATGCGTGACCAGTGTAGACTCAGATCAGGCTGCCTATCTGCATAGTTTGATCAGTCGTTCCTGATCGCATGGGTCTAGTACAGCCTTTTGCACAGATAAGCAAAAACTCTTGTTATTCTAGCTGGATGTGCATGCTCTTTGTATTTTTTGCTGGTTTCAGAGGTTGTATTATAGGTTTTGTTGCATGCTTGATCAGCAAGCAGTTCATCATTATTGCTTAACTTTACAGTTTCAGGCCCAGGAGGACCTATGCAGGGACCAGGGCCAGGTCCCGGCCCAGGGCCAGGACCCAACAATCCAAACTGGGGACAACAGAACATGGGAGGGCCCCCAATGGGCCCAAACATGAATATGCCTGGTGGTCCACCTAACCCAGGCTTCAACCAGCAGTCATTCCGTGGAAGGATGCCAGGCCCTGGTAATCGTGGACGCGGAGGTGGAGGGGGTGCAGGTCCCCCACAGAGAAATCGAGGCGGAAGAGGTTTGTAGACCAGTTATTTCTTACAGGAAATAGATACACTTTGGGTATTCATGTTTGCTTTTACATAAACGGATCCCATGCCATCTGCTGTGAAAGTTAATAATTTACTCCTCATACTTAGGATCAATATGATATCTGTTGCTTTTGATATTTAGACCAAGACTGAGGTTATTTATTTTACTGGAAGTGGCTGGTGGAAACTGTCACTAGCCTATGAGGCTCCTGACAACCAATATGAGCAACTGAATGAAATCTGAATTTAATGGCCTTTTGCTGTTATTCCTGTTTATTCCTGTATGGCTTTTTAAGGAAAATCCTGTATGGATTTTCTTTTTCTCTAAACCTTCATGTATTGTACAAATTCAAGATGTTGCAATCTTCATAAAACTTTTCTGACAGCAGAGAAAAAAAGTTGTTAATATTTCTTTTTTGTTGATTTTTGTTGTGGTTGCTTTAAGCATGGGGCAGTAGAGGAGTCAAGAGTTTTCCCTCTGTTCATTCATCTGTTTATCAGTCTGTCAATGTTTGCATCAGCCCCAGTTTCAACCAAATTTTCAATGTAATTCTTGTTTGTCTGATACCTTGCTTCTTTTAATGATAATGTCTAGTAAAATTATTTGTTATTCTCTTTAAGGTAACAAATAATGAGGCAGTTCTAACTATAAGTTCTGTGCAGAAAAAAAATCTGTTTCAGTTGTTCAAAGCAATGTTAGCTTAGTAAGCTTGTTAGTGGTCAAAATATCAACTTTTCTAGGAAACTCTGGTATTTTACTGAAAAAAAAAATGTGAGTAGTTTTTGCTAATGCAAAAGCTACTCAAATTTTTTAGCAAACATTTTAGCATTTATACCATATTATTATACCCCCGGCATACGAAGTATGTCAGGGGGTATATAGTTTTTGTCTTTCCGTCCGTTCGTTGGTTCGTTCGTATGTTCGTTCGTTCGTTCGTACGTTCGTTCGGTCGTTCGTCAACCTTTATGTCAAAGTTTTGCGTTAAACCTTTTTGATTGCTCATATCTCTGTAACAACAGGTTGGATTCTCTTCATATTTGGTACAGGATATCTCTATAGCATTACCTTTCATATGAAATATCTAAGCCCCTGGGTGGGTTGTCTGTCCGTGTGTCTGTTCATCTACTTTTACGTCAAAGTTTTGTGTTAAACCTTTTTCATTGCTGATATCTCTGTAACCACATGTTTGATTCTCTTCATATTTGGTAAAGGATATCTCTATAGCATTACCTATCAGTGGAATATCTAAGCCCCTGGGTCAAGCCCCTGGGTAGGCTGTCTGTCTGTCTGTCTGTTCATCTACTTTTACGTCAAAGTTTTGTGTTAAACCTTTTTCATTGCTGATATCTCTGTAACCACATGTTAAATTCTCTTCATATTTGATAAAGGATATCTCTATAGCATTACCTTTCAATGGAATATCTAAGCCCCTGGGTCAAGCCTCTGGGTAGGCTGTCTGTCTGTCCATCTACTTTTACGTCGAAGCTTTGTGTTAAACGTTTTTCATTGCTGATATCTCTGTAACCACATGTTAGATTCTCTTCATATTTGGTAAAGGATATCTCTATAGCAATACCTTTCATATAGAATATCTAAGCCCCTGGGTCAGGCCCCTGGGTGAGCTGTCAGCCCGTTTGTCAACTTTGACATCAAAGTTTTGTGTTAAACCTTTTTGTTTGCTCATATCTCTGTAACCTCATGTTTGATTCGCTTCATATTTGGTACAGAATATAGCTATAGTATTAACTTTCATATGGAGTATCTAAGCTCCTGGGTCAAGCCCCTGGGTGGGGCTAGGGGTCAATAATTAAGACTTTGGCATTTTGGTTACCTTAGTTTTGTGTTAACTGTTTACTCCTTGTTGTTGAAATGCAATATTTATTCTCAGTGGACTAAATGGAAAGCTTATATGGAGAGGTTCAATGCTACAGACAAATTGTCATTTCCACTAAAAGGGGATGCCACTGGCCGGGGGTATACGTGCCCCACTGGGCACTTTCTCTAGTATGATCAAAGTTTTAGTCATTTCTTAACTAACAGCATTGTTATTTTTGTAGAACTGGACCCAGAAATCATCCTCTGAACACTGTTGTTTATAGTTCATGAAAGATATCTTATTTACCCTAAATATTCAGACACCTCAACTCCTTACCATACTTGTTCTAAAATTTGAATAAGTACAATTTACTAGCCAGATGTTGTGTCTAAAAATAGCCAGGTGAATGGCAAACAGTATAGACCCTGATGAGATGCCGCATTTTGCGGCATCTCATCTGGGTCTGCACTGTTTTCCGCAGGCCTGTCTGTTTGAATACATAGGGTAAATACCGTAACTTCCAGCATGGATGTTGTGTTCTATTGATTACAATGAAAGGTTATGGAATCAGAGCACTTAGGGTATTTATGGAATTTTCAGTTATTATAAGAGTTTCACTTTTGTTTTTCTTCTGCAGTTGTATGCCGACACTACCTCGCTCCCACTGGTTGTCGCATGGGAGATGCCTGTGGCTTCTTGCATGTACGACAGGATAAAAAGAAGAAAGACGGTTCCAAGAAAAGTCGCTGGTCAGATGGACCACCAAAATTAGAAGGTCCTGCGTCCAGTCCACCTCAGCAAAACTTTGACGGACCACCTCCGAAATTAAAACAAGAAATAAAACACGAACCAAACTTGAGTCCTCTGCAATATGATGCTCCTCCTAAACTAAAACAGGAGTTTAAAAAGGAAATTAAACACGAATCCAATATGAGCCCTCCTCGGTAGCAAAAGTTGAATATAGGAATTTAAAACAATTCACTAAGTGCTGAAGGAAGACGAGGGAATCCTAGTACTGTGCCTTGTCATGGGTTGATTGAGAGGAGGAAGGCTAAAACTGGCATTGGCAAGACCAGCTTGCTGACTGCCATATTGGATTAGATATAAATGGTGCTCAATACAAGTGTGTGCTTAGTAGGGATGTGGCCTTGATGAGACCACTGCTGCTGAAAGGAGCGATCTAAAGTAGCACCGAATATGTGTGTAACGGAAGAAATGAAGAGACAAGATTATGCAGTATTTTCTGTGATACTCAGGATTGTGTTAAAGAGATGATAAATACAAGCCCTTATTAATGGAAAAACTGAGATTTCAGAGAATGGGGAAGTTGAATGGAGAAAGGAAATAGATTAAAGATATGTTTCTTGAAGGGGACAAGCCAGTAGAACTTCACAAAACATAGTTCCAGATAGGGAGAAGTAACAAGGATAATTAAGGGTTAATTTTCCTTATTTCTTGTTTGAACAAGGATAATTAAGGGTAGAGTTTCCTTATTTCTTGTATGAACATGTAGCAACAAGGATAAGTATGGGTTGATTTTCCTTATTTCTTGTTTGAACAAGGATAATTAAGGGTAGAGTTTCCTTATTTCTTGTATGAACATGTAGGAACATGGATAATTATGGGTTGATTTTCCTTAGTTCTTGCATGAACAAGGATAATTAAGGGTTAATTTTCCTTATTTCTTGTTTGAACAAGGATAATTAAGGGTAGAGTTTCCTTATTTCTTGTATGAACATGTAGGAACATGGATAATTATGGGTTGATTTTCCTTAGTTCTTGCATGAACAAGGATAATTAAGGGTTAATTTTCCTTATTTCTTGTTTGAACAAGGATAATTAAGGGCAGAGTTTCCTTATTTCTTGTATGAACATTTAGGAACAAGGATAATTACGGGTTGATTTTCCTTAGTTCTTGCATGAACAAGAATAATTAAGGGTTAATTTTCCTTATTTCGTGGGCTAATTTTCCTTATTTATTGTATGAACAAGGATAATTATGGGTTTATTTTCCTTATTTCTTGTTAGGAAAATAGGTTGTGGGTACTTGTTAGAATTGCCTCACCTAAGTGGTTAGAATGCGATTCTAACAAGTACCCACAACATAACCTTGTCTGAAGAAATAAGAAAAATTATAACAAAATCATCCTCATTTCTCCTCCTTATCTGCAACTATACAGGATGTAAAAAATAGAATTGTACAGGAAAGAATTGAAGACAAGGGCAGGGGAGGAAAGGAGAGGAGTTGTATGCAGCTGTTGTTGTTTGCTGATTGTCTTGTAAATGCAGAATTATGGACAGAAATACCATGCTATTATTTGAATGGTTATAATAAATGCTGCAATACTGTGCCTGTGAATAGGTACAGAACTGGTAGCTAACCACAATATTATCATAATATGGATAGCAATATTTATTTGATAGAGACAAAACTTTGTTAGAGACAAATCAGCTAATATTATTGAGTTATTTTATATATTTGCTAATTATCATACACCCATCCAGCAGTGCCTGAAGGGAGGCATGCTTGCATTTCTTCTGTTTGTATTCTGTTATGTACTGTCTTTGTTCATCTCTGTCGATCTCCTCATCTGCAAACTGTTTGTCCACCTATTTTCTGTCAATCTCCCCATCCTCCTATTCCATTGAACTATGCCAGTTGTTCAAAACTGTGGTGTTGGTTAACAATGTTAAACCTTGATCATTGAATTTGGCATATACACCAGTATTTTTGCTGAAAAAAAAATGTGAGTAACTTCGGCAGTTGCAGAAATATTCACATTATTTCAGCAAAAATACTAGAGTATTAAATATTGTACCGTATACCATAAGTATTCGGACAAATAGGCCTGAGCAAACAGTGTAGACCCAGATGAGACACTGTTTGCGACTCATCTAGCTTTCTTTAGACACAAAATCATGCAGTAAATTGTACTTGTTCAAATTTTCGTACAAGTATGGTTAAGAGCTGAGGTGTCCCAATACTTATGTTAAATACGGTACTCCCTAGAAAAGTTGAACATTTTCACCTATAACTTTTTTAACCCTTTCATGTCTGTAGACCATAACATATATCTATATAAACAATGTAGATCCAGGTAAGACCTCTTATAAATAGCTGCCTCATTACGGTCAACACTGTTTGCCAACCTAGTGATAATTTTAACAGAACGCATATTTACTAGAATGGACCTGTCCAAATTCAAAGATGGAAGGGTCTATTTCAGAAACTCAGGGGTGAAAGGGTTTTTAACTGGGCTAAGAACAACTGGACCTGGGTTTGACATGTTAGTAAATTTCAGTAATGTGCTATAAGTGAAATCACTGCTTGTTCATGATCTACATTGTTTGTTTGAGCATCCTGCTGCTATAAGGATAATTTTGTATGGACTTTTTTTTTATTTCTCCATTAAAATGTACCTTAAAAATCCTAAAAGTTCAGACACCTTGAGAACTTGCAATAATTCTCCAAACATTTTAACATTTAACAGAGTTTTTTCACCATCCAGCAAGGGAGTTCAAAAGGTGCAGATGGAATGGCAAACAGTGTAGATCTGGGTATACATTGTTTGCTTTGGCCTATCTGTCCCAATACTTAGGATGATGGTAGCTAATACAAAATGCCTTGGGTCTAACAAGTAACCACAACATATCTAAAAAGAAATTTTCTTTTTCAACCTCATTATTTCCCCTTACCTGCATCACACAAATACACCTATATAATTTTGACATTTATTTTGTAAAACTCGGGGGTTTACCCACATGGGTATACATTATTTCTGCTCGAAAGCATACATTGTGGGTACTTGTTAGAACTGCCTTATCGAGGTGGATCTAACAAGCATGCACAATTTGTCTGAGCAGAAATACGAAAAATATCAGGATTTTTAACTGAAAAATTTCATTTTTGGTGTTAAAATTTTCAATATATTTGACTACCTGAATGATCCCAAGTATTGTGTCAGATAGGCCAAAACAAACAGTGCAGACACAGATCAGACTGCTCCAAGCAAACAGTGCAGACACAGATCAGACTGCTCCAAGCAAACAATGCAGACACAGATCAGACTGCTCCAAGCAAACAGTGCAGACACAGATCAGACTGCTCCAAGCAAACAGTGCAGACACAGATCAGACTGCTCCAAGCAAACAGTGCAGACACAGATCAGACTGCTCCAAGCAAACAGTGCAGACTAAGATCAGACTGCTCCAAGCAAACAATGCAGACACAGATCAGACTGCTCCAAGCAAACAGTGCAGACACAGATCAGACTGCTCCAAGCAAACAGTGCAGACACAGATCAGACTGCTCCAAGCAAACAGTGCAGACACAGATCAGACTGCTCCAAGCAGACAGTGCAGACACAGATCAGACTGCTCCAAGCAAACAGTGCAGACACAGATCAGACTGCTCCAAGCAAACAATGCAGACACAGATCAGACTGCTCCAAACAAACAGTGCAGACACAGATCAGACTGCTCCAAGCAAACAGTGCAGACACAGATCAGACTGCTCCAAGCAAACAGTGCAGACACAGATCAGACTGCTCCAAGCAAACAATGCAGACACAGATCAGACTGCTCCAAGCAAACAGTGCAGACCCAGATCAGACTGCTCCAAGCAAACAGTGCAGACCCAGACCAGACTGCTCCTGAAGGAGCAGTCTGATCAGGGTCTACACTGTTTGTCATTCTGTCTGCACCTTTTGGACCCTTAACTGGATGATAAAACAAATTTTTTTAACATTTTAGGATAATTACAGTAAGTCCACAAGGTGTCCGAATTTTTTTTATTTTATGATAGGTGTCTTTTTCTTAATGCAACTCTAAACTTGTAATAAGTCACTCGTGATAAGTAAGTAAACTCACTGGTATAGCATAGTATTAAATACAGTAAAATTCCGCTGTTAAGACCACCAAAAATTCAGACTGATTCTGCTTTAAAAAGCTTATTTAGAAAGCCGCAGTTATTCATTCTTTGCTTTTTCTACACATAGTGTCTTCTGGTCAGGGACCACCTTTGGGACTGTTCAAAAGTGGTCTTGAAGACCACTTTTGAACAGTCCCAAAGGTGGTCTTAATTTAGGAATTTTACTGTACACTGAATAGTGGTGTAAGATATATCTATATGTCTCTCAATAAGAATAAAAGAGTATACACTTGTAATGTTATGCTAAATAGAGTGACTCAAAGATGTGAATATGATAATAATATATGTTATGTTTAAAAACAAAGCATGTGATTTTTTGTATAGCTGAAATTATGAAAGTTAGGTATGACATTGCTTGTTGAATTTTGTTTTCCGATTGTGTACAGATTGTGTTTCAAAATGAAATGCCTTTATTGACTGTGTTTCACTGTTTACTTGGTGAAAAATGTTTAAGCTTGGTTGAAACTTTCGGAACCCCATTTCTACCATATTGTAATGTTAACTCATGCGGGAAACCAAACAGTGCAGGCCCAGATCATCTGATCAGGGCCTGCACTATTTGCAGAACAGAATTTTCCGTCGAAAATAGAAAACGAAAAAAATAGGCCTGACAACCCTTAGATGACAAATGGACTTGTCAAAGATATAGGAGACTGCAGTTTAACAGCCCATGTGGTATTCTCCCATTAATACAAGCAAATATCTTTAACCCTTAAGGTGCCATGCAAAACGAATCAGACACAGATCTAATTGTTATTTTCCAAGGAAATCAAGGGTGTGGTTAGGGAAGGTGAAGATGTCGAGTATCTTATATCACTCGGGCACCTAACTTATATTTGTTAACAGTTGGGCAAGGCCTGCTATCCTTGCAGCAAGTAAGGGTAGAGAGGATGTTTCCATTCTGTGTCTTTACTTTGGTTTATTTTCTTCTTTCACCCTGTCTGTCTATTTCATCTCCTCTACTGTAATCTCTCAAAATGACCCATAAAGCTTACAAGTTGGCCAAGGAAATCAGTGCCCTCCCTATATGTCATGTTATTGTCTGCAAGTCAGACTGTTCAATGAAATGTCAAGTCAGATTTTCTTCAGTGAATTGTCATTCAACCTGTTCTGAAAGTTAATACTACATCACAACCTCATTATAGCACTGTTCATTATAACACAGTTCAATATAACACAGTTTTGGGTATAACATAATTTCAAAATGGATCAAAAAATGTATAGATTGTACAGAAAAATGGCCATAAATGGTTATTTACTATACAATCTATACATTTTTGTTTGGATATAACACGCTTGTTTAACTAACATGGTTTCTTCTTTGGGTCCAACTAATAGTGTTATAAAGAAGTTGTGGTATATCTCAATTGGACAAACATGGGAATCAGCAAAAACACATAGCCACATTGTTCAAAACAGTGTTGGCTTAATGAGTAAGTGCTCTAAATGTTAGCTGTCCTTGAGGTAAAATATCTAATACAGAGGTATTTTTGCTGAAAAATGTGTAGCTTATGCATTTGCAAAAGATTTTTACTTTTTCAGCAGAAATATTAATTAGCATGTTTGCCATATTAAGCAATCATAGTTTCAACCCATTTAGTACCGGAAACCCCAAAACGGGTTCCAGGGCAAACAGTGCAGGCCCTGATCAGACGCTGCAGAAAGCGGCGTCTGATCAGGGCCTACACTGTTTGTGAAGAGTAAAGCCATTTTCCAAATAAATTTTGAAGAAAAAACAACCCGACACCCCTAAATTTTGAAATGAACTCCTGCTATACATAAGGAGGAAGATTCCATGTGGTACAAAAAGGGTTAATGATGCGTTAACTGGTAGCATTGTGAGTTCCAGGTAGATTACGAAGCTCAGTTTCAAGATGTATTAATTTTTATTGTATTTACGTTCTTTCTTTTTTTGTGCCGGGAGATGGTAAAATTGCATGAAGTTTATGAAGAACTTTTTTTTTATGCCTCCGCCATTTTAAATGGGGGATAGTATCACCACTGTCCGTATGTATGGACATAAAGAACTTTTGACAGAGTTTCCTGCCCTGTATCCATTCTCATTAAAATGAAAAATGTCCAGTACCATATTTTCACCAAGTATTTGGACGCCGCAACACCATGCCATACTCGTTCTAAAATTTGAATAAGTACAATTTACAACCTGGGGCCAGTTGTTCAAAACTAACAACGTGGTTAGTTAACGTGTCGTTAAAACTTTGATCATTAAATATGGCAAATATGCTAATATTTTTGCTGAAAAAATGTGAGCAGCTTTTGCGGATGCAAAAGCTGCTCCCATTTTTTCAGCAAAAATACCAAAAATTTAAATATTAAACTTGCTAGAACAGTTAACAATATGACCACTAACGAGCTCGTTAAGCTAACGATGCTTTGAACAACTGGGCCCAGATGTTCTGTCAAAAATACCTGGATGAGAGACATTGTAAACCCTGATGAGAACCAGAATTCTGTGGTGTCTCATTTGTGGCTGTACTGATTGCTCAGGCCTGCATCATGAAAACATGCCTATATAATTTTGACCCCCTTGAACCTCACTTTTATATAGTAAAACTGGGGTTTACAGGGGTATACCTTATTTTTCTTATTTCTGCTCTAAAATATAGATTGTGGGTACCCGTTAGAGTTGCCTCGTTGAGGCGGTTCTCAACGAGGCGGTTCTAGCAAGTAGGCACAATCTATATTCTGAGCAGAAATAAGAAAAATTTGACAATTGTTCATCTTAAAATTTTCATTTTTTTCTGCGATAATGCTTACAATGTATTTTTATAGGCGTGTTTTCGTAATGTGTCTGTCTGAATACATTTGGTAAATACAGATGTGACTTTGGAAGCTGGTTACTGGCTGTTGAGTTACTGATATATATGAAAGAAGAAATATATGTAAAGATTGAATGTTTGTAAATGTTGATCACTGATGTTAATGATTCATTTGCAAAATTATGCAATTGCCAAAGAAAATTTTGTGAAATATTTTTATAGAAAAAAACGTTAAAAACAAAATAAATGAAAGAAATATGTTTATCAGTCTTGTGTTTCATAAGATCCCAATATTTCTCTGAGAATTCCAATTTTCACACATTTCTTGTTTGTTTGTATTGGAGTTTAACGGCCCATTTAAAACTATTTAGGTCATTTTTGAGCCGGTCAGTTTACCTTTCCACACTTTTCCTGGGCAGGCTTATACATAAGCGGTTAACCAGTACAGTGCACATTCTTTCGCCAGAAACTGCCATTCTTGAATCAGTGGAAGGGAGAGAATGACCATAGAAAAGATTTCATGACCAATCTCCACAAAAGAATGTTGCTGACCCGGCAGGTATTGCACCCGTGTCCTCCTGATCACCAGTCAGACGTGCATCTGAGTTACCAAGGCCGGCTAAACACACATTTCTGATGAGCAGTTGGCTTGATACGCAAGGGTTATAAATCTTGTATAAAAAAAGAAAATGTACAAATACACTCCATTCTCTATAACAAAATTAAAGGGTCCAAAGTAAAAACTGTTAGTTAAACAACTGTGTTATAACCAAACAAAAATGTGCTAGATTATATATTAAAATGCCCATTATGTCAATTTTTATATAATCAATACAGTTTTGGAATCTATCTTTAACCCTTATCTTGCTGAATATTCAGTTTAGCCACACCCATTTCGGACTTTCATCCAATCAAATTACTTGATGTAATTTATTCCTACAAAATCATAAACTGAATGTGAAACAGTGTAGATCCTGATCAGATGGCTTCTTCAGAAGCCATCTGATCTGGATCTACACTGTTTCCAAAGATATGGGTTGTTGTGAACAGCATGATGAGAGTTAATATGTTTAATATTCAAAACCATCTTATAATGAACAGTGTTATAAAGTGGTCATGGTGTAACAAAGGTGTGAGACTTTGCTCCAGAATGAGAGCAGAACCAAGGATAATTAGGGCCCCGCACTGAAAGTGTGGGTGCCCTATAGTAATCACTCTGTCCATCCGTCTGTCTTTCTGTCCACAAATTTTTTTATCAACATTTTCCTACTCCTCTGATAGCGCTGCCGGGGCCTTAGTCAGTTTCACTGACAGCTCTAGTTGCCTTAGAAAATAATATTACATATTTCTTATTAGAAAACATTATGTAAGTACTTGTAAGAATTGCAGCCCCCGCCCATTCCGGCTTGAAGAAATAGATGGGTGCATGATGCTTCCACGCAGAGTTGATACCGACCAGCAGACGAGTACTGGTAAACCGCTTGGAGGATCTAAGCCTGTGCGAGTCGGCCCGTCCATGCTTATAAACCCTATTGGTTTCATTGGGCAACAGGGCTTGAGATGTCATTTAATCTCAGTGTTGGGTAAAAGTTCCACAAAATTGGAAGCATCGTCTCCAAAATGACCTTTAGTGTTGATGGGGACGTTAAACCTCAAATCAAACAAACAAAACTTGTCAGAATTGCCTCATTGAGCCTAACAAGTACCCACAACATTTGATTTTATGGAGAAATGAGAAAATGTATGCCTTTAAAGGGAATGTGTACACCTTCAGGGGAGGCAACTCCTGCAAAAGTGTTTTTGTCTCCCATGTCCATAGGGGTCAACTCTTAAAGGAAAGAATTTGCTCCAAAGTAGCAAATTCTTTCCTTTAAGAGTAGACCCCTTTTTCAGTGGGACCAGGTTTTAAAGAAAAGCGAACAGGAAGTCCAGAAAGTTGTCTGCCTTTGAAAAATGGTGGAAAAATCTGCCAGTTGTTCCCATTCCCCTTAATCATTGTTACAAGCCACAGTTCTTTGCTGAGAATTATGGTCTGTAACTAATATCCTCGTTACTCCTTATCTCGACCAATGGCTATAACATATCACATTAGTGTGTGCATGTGTGTGCGAGTTCTAAAATAGAAGTGGAGGCAATAATCAGGAATCGATACAATTAACCCACAGTGGCTCAAACTACCCATGTCTAGAACAAATTTTCATAGTCCAAGATGTGTTCTAGAGTATATAATGATAGCAACGCACATTAAATATTAAGTTCTTGGTAGTCACATATGAGCCACGTAATGAGAACACTTGTTTTTGTTGCCACCTGCTGTTGTTGCCATTTGTGAACAACTAAGGTGCAGATCAACCTGTGCATCTGCGCAGTCTGATCAGCACCTTTACGTTCGCCTTGTTTCTATACATCACGAAAACACGCCTGTATAATTTTGACCCCCTCGAACCCCACTTTTATATAGTAAAACTGGGGTTTACACGGGTAAACCTTATTTTTCTTATTTCTGCTATAAAATATAGATTGTGGGTACTCATTAGAACCGCCTCAATAAGGCGGTTCTAACGTGTACCCACAATCGATATTTTCAGCAGAAATTTGAAAAATATCAGGATTTTTATCTGAAAAATTTTATTTTTTGGTGGTAAAATTTTACCAATATATTTGAATAGGCGTGTTTTCGTAATCTCTAGAATTTCAAGAATCTTGTTAGTCTGTGTAGCTGGGTAGACAAGTTTGTGTTGTATCTGGTGCAAACCCAGACAAAGGTTTTTAGCTCATGGTGAGCAATGTCTGTCGTTGTCCGTCGTGAGGTGTCAACAACTTGCTTTTAATGCTAACTTCTCCTAAACCCTTAAGCCAATTTCAATTAAACTTAAATAGAAATGTTGCTTAGGTGATCCTCTTCCAAAATAGCTAAAATCGTTCCACTCCAATGAACAAGATGACCGCCAGAGCTAAAAAAAGAAAAATCTTTAAACAACACTCCTATACCTTTGGGCCAATTTCATTCAAACTTCACAGGAATGTTGCTTAGTTGACCTACCAAAATAGCGAAACCTGTTCCACTCCGATGAACAAGATAGCCACCAGAGCTAAGAAAAGAAAAACGTCAATAGTTTGCTTTAAATGCCAACTCTTACACCCTTTGGCCATTTTAAATCAAATTTCAATGTTGCTTAGGTGACCCTCTTTCAAAATAGCTATAAACATTCCGCTCCAATGAACAAGGTGGCAGCCAGACCTAGTCAACTCCTCCTATACCCTTGGGCCAGTTTCATTCAAACTTCATAGGAATGTTGCTTAGATGACCCTCTGCCAAAATAGCTAAAAGGGTTCTGCTTCATTGAATAAAATGGCCACTAGAGCTAAAAATAGAAAAACCTTTAAATGACAACTCCTTCTAAACTCTTTGGCCAATTTCATTCAAACGTCACAGGAATGTTGCAAAGGTGACCCTCTACCAAAATAGCTAAAACGGTTCCCCTCCAATATGCAAAATGGCTGCCAGAGCTAAAATTAGAAAAACGTCAACAATCTGCTTTAAATGCCAACTCCTCCGCAATCCTTGGACCAGTTTCATTCAAACTGATGGGAGCTGTGGGTTAATTGTATTGAATCCTGATCATTGCCTTTACTTCTATTTTTCATAGGAATGTTGTTTAGGTGACCCTCTATCAAAATAGCTAAAACTCTTCTGCTCTGGTGAACAAGATGGCCACCAGAGCTAAAAAAAGAAAATCTTAAACAATAACTCCACCTGTACTCATGTGCCAATTTCAGTCAAACTTCATAGGAATGTTGCTTAGGAAACCCTCTACCAAAATAGCTCAAACGGTTCTACTCTGATGAGAAAAATGGCCACCAGAGCTAACAATAGAAAAATCCTAAACAACTACTCCACCTGAACCCTTGTGTCAATTTCATTCAAACTTATAGGAATGTCGCTTCGGTAACTCTCTACCAAAATAGCTAAAACAGTTCACTTTCAGCTCTGATGTGTAAAATGGCCGCCAGAGCTAAAGATAGAAAATGATAGCAATTTGTTTTATATACCAACTCCTGCTATATACCGTCGTAGGAATAATGCTTAGGTGACCCATAACCAAAATAGCTAAAATCATTCCGCTCTGATGAACAAAATGGCCACCAGTGCTAAAAATAGAAAAATCTTTAAACAGCAACTACCTATACACTTGGGCTATTTTTATTCAAACTTCATGGGAATGTTGCTTAGGTGACCCTCTTCCAAAATAGCTAAAATCATTCAGCCCTAAAGAGAAAAATGGCCGGTAGAGCTAGGAATAGTAAAATGTCAGCAATTTGCTTTAAATGCAAACTCCTCCTGAACCCTTGGGTGGCTTCCTTCCAAATTAGCTGAATCTGAAGTATAAGATGGCATCCAGTGCTAAAAATAGAAAAACCTACCAATATACCCCTGAGCCAATTTCATTCAAACTTGATAGGAATATTGCTGAGATGACACTATCAAAAGAACTAAAACAGTTCTGCTCCAATGAAAAAATGGCTGCCAGTTATCCACATGACTTTCTGCAGCTATTTGACATCTTGAAATCAGGTGAGCGATCCAGGGCCATCTTGGTTGTCTTGTTTCATGACGGGGCTCAAATAATTACAAGAAATTTTATTGTTCCAAATTCATTAAAGAAACACGACTTCAAAACTGGCCAAGGTTATCAGTAACCTCAAGTACATGAATGTTTTGCGACGAGTCCAGCTTGCACTCTTACTTGTGAGACAAATGACATATGTTCTTTCAGTTTTAGGGACATAACCACATCACTATTGCTTAAAGTGCTCAGTAACTCGACGCCAACACTGGCAATAGATTTTTCAAGCCCTCGATATCTTAAAAATAACATTATACAGTTGAAGTTCAATTATGGGTAGAGCACCTTAGGGACCACGATAATTGCTTCAATATGGGTAGTTTATGCCACTGAGAGTGAGTCATAACATCATGTCAGGATGTATAATAGAGATGCTGAGATTTCTTTTTCGTTTTTCTATAAAATGATAGATTTTTATCTTTAAATTAACAGTATGTTGTGTGTGCTCATTAAAATTGCCTCAGTGAGGCAATTCTAATGAGCATGCACAACATATGTTTAACCCCCCACTAGTTTTACTACTGACCATCCAAAGGTGGTCATTCTTTTGCAGTGTCTTATTTGTTAATTGGCTTTGTGCCTTTGGTTCATGTTTCATCTGTTTTTGTGTGTGCCTCCTTGTCACTTACTTTCTTTACGTGCCTTGAGATGGTTCCGTTCTTGGATTGTGGCTTTTCCTGAGAGACATTTTCTTCCTGGTTGTTATCTGGAACTTCTGTTTGATTTGAGCTTTAATGTCCCCATCAACACTATTCAGTTCATTTTGGAGATGTTGATGTCAATTTTGTGGGACTTTTACCCCCCATTGAGATGAAATGGCATCCCAAAGAAACCAATAAGGTTTATTATACCCCCGGCATACGAAGTATGCTATGGGAGTATATAGTTTTCGTCTTGCCGTTCGTCCGTCCGTCTGTCCGTGTGTCCGTCGTTCGTACAGATGGACATTTGTTGGGTACTACAGTGTTAATTTTTCACCTATAAGTACCCAACAATCAGCTAAAATTTGTACAAGTACCCAACATGTCCCATCAAATTTGTTGGCTACTTTTTCGGACACTAACGGAATAAACGGCAAGTACCCAACTTATGTCTACCCAACATATGCCCGTGGATGCGCTCGGAAATCTGTCTGTCCGTCCGTCCGTTAACATTTTGGTTAAAGTTTTACGTCAAAGTTTCTAAGAGATTGTATCTTCTGAACCCTTTGATAGATTTAGTTGATACTTACACTGAAGTTACATACTGGTCTAAATATTTCATTGATGCATGTCCCACCCCCCACAGTGACCTTGAGGTTAAGGTCATAGACTTAGAAATTTTACATTTGGTTGAAGTTTATGACAAAGTTTATAGATCCCTGTATGTCCTAAACTCAAAGACAAATCCAATTGATACTTGTATCGATCTTGCATACCAGTCCAAATATTTCATTGATGTATACCCAACCCTGCTGCTTCAGTAACATTGATGCCCCCACCCCTTCATTAACTTTGATGCCCTCAATCCCTTGGTCCATATAGAAATTTTATCTTTGGTTTAGCTTTTACAAGCACATTTATAGATTCTTATAGCTTCCATATTACATACAATTAAGCTCTAAAGATAAATTAGAGGGTGGCGCTGGCCGGGGGTATACGTGACCCACTGGTCGCTTTCTCTATTATGCATTAGCAGTCTGACTCACACCGGCTTAGACCCTCTAAGCGGTTCACCAGTACACATGTGCCCCCAGGTTCAGCTCTACGTGGAAGCATCATGCAGCCCAATCTATTTCTCTAAGCCCCGATGGGCTATCTAAAAAATATTGAGGGACTCATGAACAGGTTTGAATCAGCCATAGTAAGTGACACGTCAGTGTTTGAGTCATTGAAGTTTCACTGTAAAAGACGAGGCCCATTTGTTACTTATACCGCTTTTAACATTTCTGAAATGAATATGATACCCATTCCCTGCTGGTTGCATAGAGGGAGTTTTTCAGTCATCACTAACCCATCATGTTGACACTGTTTGCTCAGACCTGTCAGTCCAAATGTATGCGGTAAATATGGTAAATAGCTTGAATCCAAATGAATATTTTACTTGGGCTGTATTTCGTGAATAATTGTTTCATCAGGCAAAGGCAGGACTCCGTACAGAGTCCTAGTGGTTAAGAGCACTGACTTAAACATTAGGTCTCTCACTAATGTGGGTTGGGGCCTCACTAGGGTCACATTTAAGATGCTAAGTTCTGCAATGGCTGGTCAGGGAATGTTTTTGACCACCTCTGATTAAAGAATTGACAGAAACTTACATAAGTAAATTTTACCCATTGTATACTAGTGGCTTCTTCCATTGCTGTATGTTGGACAAGTCCATTTGTCATATAAGGGATGTCAGGCCTAATTTTTTGTTTTTATTCTATTTTTGACCGAAAACTCTGTCAGCAAATAGTGCAGGCCCTGATCAGACGCAGGGTTTCCTGCCTATAATGGGTTAAGGGAAAGGTATACATTTTCAGGTGCTTTGAGCAACTGTGCCCTGCTGTTGATTTTGAAAGCACTCTGGTTCTGGAAGATAACATTTCCTTATGTCATCATGTATTTGACTAAACTCTTCAGTCTTGAGAGTTTGTTTACATATGAACAGGAGACAATCAAAATAGTATCTTATACCCTGAGGCTAATGCCCGGGCAAATGTGGCAAGGAAATGACTTATCTTGAACAAACGGGATCGATAAGAAAAAGAAACGTGAGAATAAGATAAATTTCCTGAAAGGTGGCAATGAATATGTGCTTTTGAGACTGCTTTTAAGGCCATATACTGGCTGCATTCATGCTTCTTAAGCTTGATTTGAATTATGGATCGAGTCATTCCAGAACAAACTACATATAGGGACCATGCTGATTTGACAAAAATTGAACCTCATCATGCTTTGTTCACTAAAATGATCTAGATCAAGTTGATCTATTGGATTCAGACTAGGGCCCTGTATCAACTTGCTGTGAGTCACCCTTACCTCAATCAGCTTGCTGTGAGTCAACTTGATTTGGATCAACTTGCTGTTAGTTAATTTAATCTTGAACTGGATCAATTTGCTGTGAGTCAATTGTATTGGGATCTGGATCAACTTGCTTTGAGTCAATTTGATCCTAATCTGGATTAACTGGCTTTGAGTCAATTTGATCTTCATCTGGATCAACTTGCTTTGAGCCAATTTGATCTTGCTTGATCTGAATCAACTTGCTTTGAGTCAATTTGATCTTGATCTGGATCAACTTGCTTTGAGCCAATTTGATCTTGATCTGGATCAACTTGCTTTGAGTCAGTTTGATCTTGATCAATTTCTTGTGAGTCAGTTTGATCCAGATATAAATTAACTTGATATAAGTCAACTGGATCTAGATCAACTTACTGTGAGTCAACTTGATCTTAAATGAACTCGATGGGATCTATTGATCAGAGTTAATTTGATCTGGATCTGGATCAATAACTTGCTGTAAGTGAACTTGATCTGGATCAGTTTGCTGTGAGTCAACTAGATCTGTATCCACTTGCCATGAGTCAACTTGATCTGGATCAACTTTCTATGAGTCAACTTTATCCAGGTCAACTTTCTGTGAGTCAGCTTGTTTCTGATATGGATCAACTTTTTGTAAATCAACTTGATCCTGACCAGGATCAACTGGTTGTAAGCCAACTTGATCTGGATCAACTTGCTGTGAGTTAACTTGATCTTGATCAATTTACTGTGGTAAACCGCTTAGAGGATCTAAGCCTGTCCAGGAACCGGGGTGCGAGGCGGACCGTCCATGCTAATAAACCCTGTTGGTTTCATTGGGCGAAAGGGCTTGAGATGTCATTTCATCTCAATGTCGGGTAAAAATCCCACAAAAATGGAAGCAACGTCTCCAAAATGACCTTTACAGTGTTGACCGGGACGTTAAACCTCAAATCAAACAAACAAACAAATCAATTTACTGTGAGTCAACTTGATCGGGACCAGCTTGCTGCAAGTCAGTTTGATCTTGAGTAGGATCAACTTGCTGCATGTCAAATTCATCTTGTTGAACTTACTTGAGTTAGTTTGATTTTGATATCTGAATCAACTTGCTATGAGTCACCTTGATCCGGATCAATTTGCTATGGGTCAGATTGATGCAATCCAATCAACTTGCTGTGAATCAACTTAATCTTTATCTGCATCAACTTGAGGTGAGTGAACTCAATCTTGATCTGAATCAACTTGCTGTGAGTCAACTTAATCATGGTCTGCATCAACTTGCTGTAAGACAACTGAATCTTAATCTTGATCTGGGTCAGCTTGCTGTGTGTCAATTTGATCTTGATCTGTATCAACTTGTAGTGAGTAAACTCAATCTTGATCTGAATCAACTTGTTGTGAGCCAATTTGATCTTGATCTGAATCAACTTGCTATGAATCAACTGACTCTTGATCGGAATCAACTTGCTGTGTGTCAACTTAATCTTGATCTGCATCAACTTGCTATGAGACAACTGAATCTTAATCTTGATCTGAATCAACTTGCTGTGAGTCAACTGAATCTTGATCTGAATCAACTTGCTGTGAGTCAATTTGATCTTGATCTGCATCAACTTGTGGTGAGTGAACTGAATCTTGATCTGAATCAACTTGCTGTGAGTCAACTTAATCTTGATCTGCATCAACTTTTGGTGAGTGAACACAATCTTGATCTGAATCAACTTGCTGTGAGTCAACTTAATCTTGATCTGCATCAACTTGCTGTTGGACAACTGAATCTTAATCTTGATCTGGATCAGCTTGCTGTGTGTCAATTTGATCTTGATCTGCATCAACTTGTGGTGAGTGAACTCAATCTTGATCTGAATCAACTTGCTGTGAGTCAACTGAATCTTAATCTGAATCAACTTGCTGTGAGTCATTTTGATCTTGATCTGCATCAACTTGCTATGAGACTGAATCTTAATCTTGATCTGAATCAATTTGTTGTGAGTCTATTTGATCTTGTTCTGAATCAATTTGGTGTGAGACAACTGAATCTTAATCTTGATTTGGATCAGCTTGCTGTGAGTCAATTTGATCTTGATCTGCATCAACTTGTGGTGAGTGAACTGAATCTTGATCTGATTCAACTTGCTGTGAGTCAACTTAATCTTGATCTGCGTCAACTTGCTATGAGACAACTGAATCTTAATCTTGATCTTCATCAACTTTTGGTGATTGCACTAAATCTTGATCGAAATCAACTTGCTGTGAGTCAACTTAATCATGATCTGCATCAACTTGCTATGAGACAACTGAATCTTAATCTTGATCTGAATCAACTTGCTGTGAGTCAACTTAATCTTGATCTGAATCAACTTGCTGTGAGACAACTGAATCTTAATCTTGATCTGGATCAGCTTGCTGTGAGCCAATTTGATCTTGATATGAATCATCTTGATGTGAGTCAGTTTAACCTTGATCTGGATCATCTTGCTGTGAGTCAGTTTAATCTTGACCGGGATCAATTTGCTGTCATTCAATTTTATCTCATTCTTGATTAAATTAATGTGAGTCAATTTGATCCTGATCTGGATCATCGCGTTGTGATTCAACTTGATCTGGATCAGTTTGCTGTGAGTCAACTAGACCTAGATGAACTTGTTGTGAGTCCATTTGATCATGATCTGTATCAACTAGCTGAGAGGCAACTTGATTTGGATCCTAAAGTTTTGATGATATAGAAACTAAAAGCACCAGCAAATATAAAGCAGAACATTATGCCCATTTGGCAAAATTAATCAAAGGTGCATTATTTTGAAACTGAGAAAGGGGGAGAATCATTTTTTTTTTTTTTTTTTTTTTTTGCAGCATATTGTCCTGACCGAATACATATTCCTATAAAATTGCATGAAGATATCCTGAACGGTTATAGAATTATGGAGGTACAAGGATGTTTGGAAAAATTAATCAAAGGGGCATAACTTGGAAACTAAGAAGGGGCGAACAATCATTCTTATGTGCGACCTAATACATACTCCGAAGATATCCCTATGGAGAATACCAGAATTTCTGGATAAAACTAATCAAAGGGGCATAACCTAAGGAATGGGGAAACAATCATTCTTGTGTATCTTCTTGACCTAATGCATATTCATGTAAAGTTGCATGAAGAAATCCCTAATGGTTGCTGAGTTATGGGGCGTACAAGAATGTTTACGGATGGACGGAGGGGCAGGTGGATTGGTGGACAGTACCAAATATAATGTCTGTTTTTTTTTCTTTCAAAACAGGCATATAAAAACAGCTTCCCCTCATGGTGTGGCTCAAATGTGAGTCAGGAGTCAAAATTGAAGTTAGGGTCTGAACTGTTTGTGCACATATTGTTGTTTTCAATATTTAGTTTTTCCCACTGAATATACCTCAGCTGTGGCCTTTAATCATCCTAAGTGGCCTTCAAGGTTTTCCTTACATAATACTTGAAGATTAAAAGTTGCTTATGATAATTTTCAAGAGAGCACTTTAAAATTGAAGAACATCTTGTATATTTGACAGTATGTTTCAGTTGCTTGATTAATATTATCCTTATGGAGGGCTATCTGAGGAAAATCAGTATGTCAATAGTCTATCTTTTCAAATGATATGCCAAGAAATGCAGTATAAAATATGCCTTCTTGTGCCTTGCCTGAACTATGCATGATGTACATATGTTACAAAAGTTTGTTATTGCGCACCTAAAAAGATTAAACAACACAGAAATCTTTTCTTCGCATATAATGATGAAATATTGTGATAATATTCTTATTAATACTTAAAATAGGTTGAAGGTGCTCGTTAGAACAGCCTCATTGAGGCGGTTTTAACGAGTACCCACAACCTATGCCTTGGAGCAGAAATAAGAAAAATAATGAATACCCCAATAAACCGCATTTTCTCTTTATAAAGTGGATCTTGTACAATAATTACAGTGAGATATACAGGACCTTGATAATTAGGCTTGATTAAAACCCACAATTTATGTTTGAAACAGGAAAATAATAAGTTTCCTTTTAACTGTCATGATTATTATAAGTTTTGTTAGAATATCTACATTTGCACAATAAATAAGAACTGAGAGAACTGGTGGGTTGATTGTCTCTGAGTGTAAATTGGGACAATGGGCCTGAATGGGGAATAAGACTGTTTCATTTAACCCTTAAATTTCTGTACTGTAAGTGTAGACTGCGTTTTTTTGGGCTCGTGACCCTTAAATTTCCGTACTGTAAGCAAACCGTGTAGACTGCGGTTTTTAGCGCCTGACCCTTAAATTAAGGTGTAACAGTTTATCTTTACCCCCTGGGTAGTTTTACCCCGGGGGGTAAAGATATCCCAGGATATCTTTACCCCCACCCTGGATATCTTGACCCCCGGGGGTAAAGATATCCCGACTGGGTGGGATTCGAACCCGGGCAGCTCGGGTGATAGTCCACTGCTCTAACCGCTGAGCCAAAGAGTCATCTCTGACGCAGTTGTCAGAGAGTGGTGATAAACCTATAAGCTAGGGGTGGGGGAGGGCAAAATATCCCGGCTGGGGTAGCTTGACCCCAACCCTTCCAGCATTTAGAAAAACCCAAACATGCACACTTATACCATATAGCTTGCATGAATAAGTTTTTCACAACTTCTACCATTGCTCATAGGTGGGGGTGAAGATATCCCGGCTGGGATAGTGTGACCCCACCCCACATCCAGACCTTGGAAAACCCAAACAAGAACACTTCTCAACAATGAAGGTACTACTGATGTCCAATGGTCTATGGATGACATAACATTACCACAAGCTAGCTTGCATGAATCAGGATTTCACACCTCTACCATATTGCTCAAGGGTGATGGTAAAAAGATATCCTGGCCAGTTTAGCTTTACCCCCGGGGGCAAGATATCTCAGCCGGGATATTTTCACCCCCGCCACTCACAAATGAGAGGGATAATGCAAGATTATGAGTCTACTATCGTACTTCAGTTACATATAAGAACAAATTTGGCATTGGGAAAATAGTTAATACCATAAGTGGGGATGGGGGTAAAGATATCCTGGCCAGTTTAGCTTGACCCCCCGGGGTAAAGATATCCCAGCCGGGATATCTTTAACCCCACCATTCCACTCACCACCACCACCCATTTCACAACTGACAGGGATAATGCAAGAGTATGAAAGATTGTCATAAGCAACTTTTTGAATACGAAAATATAGAAAAAGAAGTTATTAAATAATCATTTGCCTCTTTAATATGGTCATATTTCTTGCTAAGGGTATAGTTCTATTAGTCAGAGTCATGATTGAAAAGAAAAATATTAAAATGAAACATTGAGTCCACTATCTTGCTTCAGTTACATATAAGAAGAAATTGGGCATTAAGAAAATAGTTTATACCCAAAAGTGTGGATGGGGGTAAAGATATTCTGGCCTGTTTAGCTTTACCCCCGGGGGTAAAGATATCCCAGCCGGGGTATCTTTACCCCCTCCTTTCCACTCACCACCATCACCCATTTCACAACTGACAGGGATAATGCAAGAGTATGAAAGATTGTCATTAGCAACATTTTGAATAAGAAAATATACAAAAAGAAGTTATTAAATAATCATTTGCCTCTATAATATGGTCATATTTCTTACTAAGGGTAGTTCTATTAGTCAGAGTAATGATTGAAACAAAAAATGTTAAAGTGAAACATTGAGTCTACTTTCTGACTTCAGTTGCATATAAGAACAAATTTGGCATTATGAAAAAAGTTAATACCAAAAGTGTGGATGGGGGTAAAGATATCCTGGCCAGTTTAGCTTTTCCCCCGGGGGTAAAGATATCCCAGCCGGGATATCTTTACCCCTGCCATTCCACTCACCACCACCACCCATTTCACAACTGACAGGGATAATGCAAGATTATGAAAGATTGTCATAAGCAACATTTTCAATAAGAAAATATACAAAAAGAAGTTATTAAATAATCATTTGCCTCTATAATATGGTCATATTTCTTACTAAGGGTAGTTCTATTAGTCAGAGTCATGATTGAAACGAAAAATGTTAAAGTGAAACATCAAGTCCACTGTCTTGCTTCAGTTGCATATAAGAAGAAATTGGGCATTAAGAAAATAGTTTATACCTAAAAGTGGGGATGGGGGTAAAGATATCCTGGCCAGTTTAGCTTTTCCCCCGGGGGTCAAGATATCCAGGGTGGGGGTAAAGGTATCCCGGGATATCCTTACCCCCGGGGGTAAAGCTACCCCTGAGTAGCCTTACCCCCAGGGGTAAAGCTACCCAGGGGTCAAGATAAACTGGGACACCTGTACTGTAAGCAAATAAGTGTAGACTGATCAGACACTACATTATCTGGGTCTACACTGTTTACCAACCCATGATTCCAGGCCAGATTCTACAGATAACCTTTTTATGCAACACGCTGACCTCACTTCGATATAATTAACGCAGCTATTTTCTATAAATAAGTTACATGGATTTCCCACAAATCAGTGATTGTCACGTGAATTCCAGCACTAATAGAGGTTTTGGTCCTTATAACTTTGGTTCACTTGATAACAATCAACCCAAAACTCACATTTTGTAACTTTCAATTTGTTGTCAACTTCAGCTAAATATAGGTTGACTAGCCATTCCAACATCAAAGTCAACAAGTACATTTAAGGTGAAATTCTGTTTACAAAATTACAGGGGGATAACTCTCATTAACATTATAGCAAAAATTTACTCGCAAATTCTTCTTAACCGGCTGAATAAATGGTCTGAGAAAGAAAACGTAATATCGCAAAATCAGTTCGGTTTCCAAAAGGGAAAATCAACCGTAGATTGTATTTTTGCATTTTATTCCATAGTCTCGAAGACTTTGAATTCTGGTGACAAGCTGTATTGTGCCTTTATTGATTACGAAAAGGCATTTGATAAAATAGACAGAAGTTTACTATGGCAGAAACTAGCTTCCGAACATGTCAGCACGAAACTTGTAAAGGCAATATCATCAATGTATTCGGTTGTTAAATCATGCATTAGATATCGTTCGTCACTTTCGGGCTTCCTTAACTCTAATGTCGGTCTAAAACAGGGGGACCCGAGCTCGCCTCTGATGTTTATGTTGTTTATCAACGATATAATACAAAATATTAATTCTGACTTTGATGAAATCTTCACGGCAGACGGATTTAAATTATTTATGCTCCTCTATGCTGATGATGCAGTAGCATTTGCGAAATCTCCGCAAGCTTTACAATCGATTCTCAATGACATTGAGTTGTACTGCAGAGCATGGGGTTTAAAAATTAATACATCCAAAACCAAAATGATGATCTTTGAAAAAGGCCGACATACTAACTATGATTTTTATCTTAACAACGTGAAATTAGAACTTGTTACTTCATTCAAATATTTAGGTATTCATTTCTTTAAGAATGGGAATTTATTTCGTACACAAAAAAGAATCGCAGAACATGCGTCATATGCTTTGCATAATTTATTTTCACTATTTAGACAAGTCGAATTGCCAGTCTCTGAAAAATGTAAATTATTTGACATTCTTGTAGGATCAATCTTGAATTACAGTGCTGAAGTTATTGGTACAGTTAACGCGAAAGATATTGAATTAGTCCATACTAAATTTTGTCGCTGGATTCTACATGTAAGAAAATCTACAAACTTAACCGGGCTGTATGGAGAACTTGGAAGGGTTCCTTTTATAATTACCAGAAAGCAAAAAATGATAAAGTATTGGATCAAACTATTAAAACTAGATGAAAACGCTATACCTAAAAAGATCTATTCAATGTTAAGAAATGATGCTGAAAACAATTTATCTTACAATGGCGCAAATTGGGCTTTCCATGTAAAATCTCTTTTAGATGAGTTAGGTTTAACATATATTTGGGTACAGCAGGATCACACCGATATACCATACAACTTGATACAACAGAGAATTATGGATATGTACAAACAAAGCTGGTATGCGCATATAAATAATTCATCCAGATTGCTTATGTATGCAAGATTTAAACACGATTTTGAAATAGAACATTATTTAGATTTTGTAACTGATAACAAATATAAGATTGCTCTAACAAAATTTAGACTGTCCTCCCATGATTTAGCTATAGAACGTGGCAGATTCCAAAATATTGAAAGAAATGATAGACTGTGCAGATATTGTAATATGAATATGATAGAAAACGAATACCATTTCCTATTAGTATGCCCACTATATAGAGATTTGAGAAATAAATACTTCAAGAATTACTACTGCCATTGGCCGACGATGAACAAGTTTGATGATCTTATGTCCAAAAAATCAAAAAATTCTATTCTAAATTTAGCAAAGTTTGTGTTTTATGCCATGAGACTGAGAGACTCCATTCAGATCATCTGAAATTGTAAAAATAATGCCAAACACTGGTCATTATATGTCTCATTAATGCCTAAGACCGCTCCTATGTTAAAAGAATAGTGTATATTGTGTTTCATGTTTTCACTGTTATACTGCTGATGTAGGCTAAAAACATTTTTGTAATGTTTAATGCTGAAATAAAGTTATTGTATTGTATTGTATTGTTTAACCCTTGCCAATTTTGCCACACCCATTTATAATGATCAACCAATCAAATTACTCCATATAATGTATTCATTCAGATTAACAAACTGAATGAAAAACATTGAATAAGCATCCCTTGCTATCATAAGGAGCCTTATTGGTTTCAATGCTCAGTGCATTTAGTACCTGAATGGGTGACTCTGTTGCTTTACTTCATGGTCGACCAAGCAAACCCTACAGACCAAACTTGTTTATAATAACCAGGACAGACTTTGAGTCTAGGCGGATTTTGAATTTCAGGGATATTGGGGAATTTATTTCAGAATTATTTTTGTATATTTTTTGAAGGACAGATCTGATTTTTCATTTCAGAGTTACTTGCCCTTGAACAGTAAAAGTACTGTTGTTCAAACAATTACATTTTTGTTTCTGATCCAATCTTATCAAACTTGCAGGTTATCTGGACATCCATAAAATCGCAGATGAGTTTGAATTTGGACCAGATCAGATTTTTCCCTTCAGAGCTACATGTTTATTTATATCCCATCTTCATTAAACTTGCAGATAATCAGCATATGCATGAACTCTCAGATGAGTTATTTGCCCTTGAATGCCAAAATTAATGTAACAGTAACTTTTAACTTTAATCCAGTTCTTCATCAAACTTGCAGATAACCAGGCTAGATTAATACAAGGACCAGATCAGACTTTTCACTTCAGAGTTACTGCCCTTTAAAAGCAAAATTGATGTTGTCCAATCAATTACTTGATTGTTTCCTTTGTTTTATTAGCTTCAGAAGAGCAAATGTTTATGTTGCCCTTCTTGGCTGTTTGTTATCATAAATAAATGGGTTGCCACAGCAACTAAAGTTGATAACATTTTCACTAGAAAGCTATTGAGAAGCTTTATATAAAATTTGGGTGCAATTGATTCAGGGACTTCAGAGTACATGTTATTTAAATGCTAACCATGTGCAATGGGTGGCCACTGATGATGGATGACACTCAGGGTCTGACATACAAGCCAGCAAGCTCCCTGTGTGTTTTCAGATCTGGTGAGCTAAACATGTTGCAAAATTTCACCTCATAAAAAGTGTCTGGGGCTAAGCAAGATGTAACTATACCGGTACTTTACAGATATGTCATTCCTTATTGAACATGAGCTCATTCAGGTAAACCAACAATAAATCACTGTCCTGCTGAATAAATTAGTTTTGCCACACCATTTCTGACTATCAATAAATCAAATTACTTGATATGTCATGTAATCATTCAAGGTGCATGAATGACAAACTGTGTTGATCTTGATTAGAAAATTGGCTCAGTCTGATCTGGATCTACATTGTTTGCAAAGGTAGGGGTTACCTTACTAGTACCTCAGACCTCTTACAGGCAGTATTTCTAAAGAATATCATTTTTTTTTTTACTTGCCACACACATGTTGAGGCTTTCTAAAGAATTTTTCTTTTTTCCCAGTGTCACACACATCTTACAGGCAGCATTTCTAAAGAAGTTCTCTTTTTTAATAGTGTCACACACATCTTGCAGGCAGCATTTCTAAAGAAGTTCTCTTTTTTAATAGTGTCAGACACATCTTACAGGCAGCATTTCTAAAGAAGTTCTCTTTTTTAATAGTGTCACACACATCTTACAGGCAGCATTTCTAAAGAATTTCATTTTTTAACAGTGCCACACACATCTTACATGTTGGATGGGCTGCATGATGTTTCCATGCAGAGCTGAAACAGACCCACACACGAGTACTGGTAAACCGCTTAGAGGATCTAAGCCTCCCCAGGCAAAGCGGTGCGAGTTGGACAGCCCATGCTTAAAAACCCTACTGGTTTCATTGGGCTGCAGGGCTTGAGATGTCATTTAATCTCAATGTCAGATAAAAGTCCCACAAAATTGGAAGCAAAGTCTCCAAAATGACCTTTACAGTGCTGATGGGGGTGTTAAACCTCAAATCAAACAAACATCTTACAGGCTTTAAATTTCTAAAGAATTTCTCTTTTTTAATAGTGCCACACACATCTTACATGCAGCATTTCTAAAGAATTCCATTTTAATAGTACCAAACACATCTTACAGGCTTTAAATTCTAAAGAATTTCTCTTTTTGTTTTAATAGTGCCACACACATCTTACATGCAGCATTTCTAAAGAATTTCTCTGTTTGTTTTTTTAATAGTGGCACACAAATCTTACAGGCAGCATTTCTAAAGATTTTTTTATTTTTATTTTTTTCCTTCTTTTTTTTCAGAGAAAATATGGCTTGAAACTATATATGAATCATCTGCTGGACAAATACACTTGAAATATGAAGCTTTTTTCCTGTGAAAAACAAATATACATATATTCATATATTACCCTCTGTGCTCAAAATTTCTCTCATGCTTTAAGGGTTTATTAACCATTGTTGACGGGGACATTAAACCTCAAATCAAACAAACAAAACCATCTAGTAGGCTTTTTTCGTTATTTAATTGCTTCAAGGGGGTCAGACATGGAACATGCCAGTATGCCAGGCAGTTTTGGAAAACTTTGCCAGTCAAAACATGCAGCCATACTTCAGAAATGATTGATTATATATTGACATTTCTAAATCCATTCATGTTCAATACAGGTCGTCTTAAACCCATCTTGGCACCTTAAGTATGGATGTTCAAAGTTGATGAGATTATACGCAGCAGGAAAATTAATACCCCCATATTAACATTATCTCGGACAAACAAAATATATGATTACTTTATAAAGGAATATATCAAAACTAGGATTTCACCAAGGCCAAAGATTTCCCAGGTATTGAACTACTTGTACCCCTAATAATTCTTCAGGTGATAGTAAAACTTCTTAAAATCCTACCCTCTTCAAACATTTGATAAATCATGACTTCTGAATGCAGGAATTAGTAACAATAAAGTCTTGCAGTATTTGGCCCAAATTACCCGATTCACACATTTCAATGAGAAATAGCCACCTTTATTTTACTTCATCCTCTTTTTCACACTTGACGGTGGACATAAAACGGGCTTTTGACATTGTAAGTAAATAAAGGGATAATTATCTAACATAAATGTATCTGTCTTGGTCAATATTTGATAGATAAGAGTTTTGGGGTGAAATAGGACTTGAGTTAGAGTGAGTACCATATTTACCCCCTCAACCGTATTTACCCTATATCATAATTCAGACACCTCAACTCATGAAAATACTTGTTCTAAAATTTGAACAAGTACTGCATTTACTTCCAAACCTAGATGCGTGGCTTTTGGTTGACTGATTTGAGTTTAAACATCCCCGTCAACACTGTATAGGTCACTTTGAAACGTTGCTTCCAATTTTGTGGGATGTTTACCCGACATTAAGATGAAATGACATCTCAAGCCCTGCCGCCCAATGAAAACCAATAAGGTTAATGTGCATGGATGGTCCAATTCACACAACTTTTCATGGGCAGGTTTAGAACCTCTATGCGGTTTACCAGTACTTATGTGCAGTCGGTTTCAGCTCTGCGTGGAAGCATCATGCAGCCCATCTATTTCTTCAAGCCCCGATAGGCGGGGGCAAGCTAGATGTGTGGCAAACAGTGATGAGATGCTGCGTTCTGTGGCATCTTATATGGGTCTACACTGTTTGTTCAGGCCTGCCTGTTGGAGCAGGTACGTAAAAAATTTACCCGAAATTTTAAGAGGGAAGACTAAAATGATGAACCATAACAGACTACAGAATGATAAATAGTCAGTATTCTCACAACATATTCCACAAGAAATACATATAACATTTTAATAGTAAGTAACTAACTTAAAAGACTACAGTATGTTAAATAGTCAGTATTCTCACAACATATTCCACAAGAAATACATATAACATTTCAGTAAGTAAGTAACTAACTAAAAAGACTACAGTATGTTAAATAGACAGTATTCTCACAACATATTCCACAAGAAATACATATAACATTTCAGTAAGTAAGTAACTAACTAAAAAGACTACAGAATGTTAAATAGTCAGTATTCTCACAACATATTCCACAAGAAATACACATAACATTTTAGTATGTAAGTAACTAACTAAAAAGACTACAGTGTGTTAAACAGGCTGTATTCTTGCAACATATTCCACAAGAAATACATATAACATTTCAGTAAGTAAGTAACTATCTAAAAAGACTACAGTATGTTAAACAGTCAGTATTCTCACAACATATTCCACAAGAAACACATATAACATTTCAGTATGTAAGTAACTAACTAAAAAGACTACAGTGTGTTAAACAGGCTGTATTCTTGCAACATATTCCACAAGAAATACATATAACATTTCAGTAAGTAAGTAACTATCTAAAAAGACTACAGTATGTTAAACAGTCAGTATTCTCACAACATATTCCAGAAGAAATACATATAACATTTTAGTAAGTAAGTAACCATCACAAAAACATGCCTGTATAATTCTGACCTCCCTTGAACCCCAATTTTATATAGTAAAACTGAGGTTTACAGGGGTATACCTTATTTTTCCTATTTCTGCACAAAAATATAGATTGTGGGTATTCTTTAGAACCGCCCTGATGAGGTGCTTCTAACGAGTACCCACCATCTATATTTAAAGCAAAAATAAGAAAAATATCACAATTTTTCATCTAAAAACATTCATATTTTCGGCACTAAATGTACAATGTATTTGTGTAGGCCTGTTTTTTGTAATGTAACTAAAAAGACTACAGTATGTTAAATAGTCAGTATTCTCACAACATAGTCCACAAGAAATATATATAACATTTTAGTAAGTAACTAAAATGATGAACGATAACAGACTACAGTGTATTCTCACAACATATTCCACAAAAAGTACATATAACATTTTAACGCCTAAGATGCTGAGAAAAATACTACATCTGAAAATGCCATCTGCTTATATTGTCTGCTGAATTTTTTTGCAAATTTTTTAAAAATATTTTTGCATACCGGCAAACAGTGTGGGCCAACAGGAACAGACTGATCTGGGTCCACACTGTTTGCGAAAAAAAATTACTTTTAACCCTTTCCCACTCAGATACGTGTTTTTACGTGTCTGCACCCCCCCCCCCCCCACCCCCCCATTTTAAGCCCCAGAAGCACCTAAAATCTGCATTTCTACCCCTCGATAGTTATGTTTGCTTTTGGATTTGTTGGGCAAAAAAGTGACCTGTTTATTTGCGCGCCTCCCCACTAAAAATATTCTGGGGGGGGTGGGGGATTGAAGTGGGGGCAGCACATCCCCCCCCCCCCCCCTCACATCCCGAAAAATTTTTGGTGTATGGCCCAACCGGCCGCTAAAATTTATATCTGAGGGTGTCTGGGGTCAAAAATGCCTGAAAATTGATGCTGATAAAACATGCTGCAAACAGTGAAAATGGCCAGTGCCAAACACCTTAATTGTTGCCTTGACAGCTGTGTGAAGATTAAAATGTGGTCAAAAATTCATGTGAAAACACACTTTTTGCCAACTTTGAGATGCCCTCTCTTTACCATGACAACAATGATCAAGTCATGAAAGGTTGTATTTAAAAGGCTACTGCCCAATGAACATTCATACCGAGTTTGGTGTAAAACAGACCATCCATTATGAAACAATGGCTAGTTGAAGTTGCTGTCAGGTGCAACACTGTGAAAATGAGCGAAATTGAAAAGGATTAAGGTAACTGGCTGACAGCAAAGCAGACCACAATAGTCGTAATTGGCATTTTATATGGGTTAAAACTTTGTAAAGAGAAAGAAAATCAGCTGACCAGTCTTTTCTTCCAAAAGGTCTCTGCAATCAAAGATTTTATGAAAGTGTCAAAACACCATATGCTTTTGATGCCAACCATTGGCAACATATTTTAAACAAAAAAATGTTCCAAGATATTTTCGACTCACAAGCTCTTTATATTATCAAAACAATTTTTTTCATTGCTCCACAGGCAATATTAGTTTTGGTATGGTGTGCCTGAATGGTGGAACATAATATGGCATTTGCTAGAATGATGTTGTTACATAAAATGGTTCTACAATAAATTGCCATTTGACATACATCACACTGGTCAATACATACGCACAGGCTGCGTAGCGGTCGCATAGGCTTCGTATTTTGGACGCATAGGCTTCGATGAAAAATGGCGGCTGACAGTTCGTCGCTGCAGGTAAGAAACTGCTTTTACGTTAATCTAACTGTTGTATAGCGTTACCCAATACTGACATCTGCCTTACGGACCACTTTATTAATGTGCGGCTTCGTCTGCTGCAAGAAAAAGTTTGAAAAACGGAATATGGAAAAATAGACCCCAAAAGAAATTTGGCATTCAACACAGATTCACCTGTATTTTCACTTTGGTCCAGTCGTCCTATGTAACTACACAATTTTGGCTGGTGTTCTGGCCGATAAATTGTGAATAACGATAATGAAATCCAAAAGCTAATATGCAACTTTCGTCACGTCTTTTGCGAAAAAGAAAAATATTGATATTTCGATACAACGCACATAGCTTCGTTACCGATAACAACGCAGAGGCTGCGAACTAAATTTGAAAGCCCTGTATTATGTAGAATAATAGCGAATAATATTAAATTAATATCGAGAAATCAATCAACCAGCGTTAGTTGGTGATGCTAAAGACATTCTGTATCATACATTCTGTATCATTTATACCGAACACATTTTCAGTCTCAGCTATGCAAATACTACATTTGGATTCAACTGCACAAAATCTGTTAGAATTATTTACACTACCGTTGGTAAGTCTTCGTCAAATCTGTTAAGTATTTGGCCAAATAATATTTGCACTGTACGAATTTCTGTCGTTTTTTTTATTACAACACACGTGGCTCAAGTCCTGTGTTAGACGTTTGCGGCCAGAAAGTCTTTAAAAGTGGCCATCTCACCCACTGAAGCCAGTATGAATTTGATACATAGGAAGTTGAAGCGTTATATATCAAGATAGCGAGCAGCGATAACACGAATTGGCCAAGAAATCAAAGTGTAGCCGGGTTTAGGCTAAGTTTTCAAATGCTCCTATGTTATGCTACAGAATGTTTTGCCATTATGATAACATACCCGTGCAACACATTGCATTTGTACATTTCCAAAATGGCTACATTTCAGATTAAAATCCATGATTTTTTCTTATATATACCGCAAACATACGTTGTGGGTGCTCGTTAGAACCTATGTTTTGGAGAAGTAATAAGATACCCACGTTAACCCCAGTTTTCTCTATATAAAGTGGGGTTCATTTCACGGACTTGATAGAGTAAATATGTTCTATAAAAGGGTTATCCTTTGGAAGCAAGGAATACACCACAGAACCAAAAATATGGAGTGTACATGTTTTCTTGGCCAGACTAGCTAGTTTCGGCCAATTAGGCCTCATCAGTGACCCTCAGATATTTTCAAAATTCCACAATGGAATCAATGATCCCAAAGGACAAGAAAATATAATCTACACTATGATGTAGGGCAGGGAGACGTTTTACCACCGCCACACATTCCCACACACCAGCTGTAGTGAAGTTTGTTTTGTTTGTTTGTTTGATTTGAGGTTTAACATCCCCGTCAACACTGTAAAGGTCATTTTGGAGACGTTGCTTCCAATTTCGTGGGACTTTTACCCGACATTGAGATGAAATGACATCTCAAGCCCTGTTGCCCAATGAAACCAATAGGGTTTATTAGCATGGACGGTCCGCCTCGCACCGCGGTTCCTGGACAGGCTTAGATCCTCTAAGCGGTTTACCAGTACTAGTGTGCGGGCCGGATTCAGCTCTGCGTGGAAGCATAATGCAGCCCATATATTTCTTCAAGCCTGTAGTGAAGTTAAATATGTTCTATAAAAGGGTTATCCTTTGGAAGCAAGGAATACACCACAGAACCAAAAATATAGAGTGTACATGTTTTCTGGGCCAAACTAGCTAGTTTTGGCCAATTAGGCCTGATCAGTGACCCTCAGATATTTTCAAAATTCCACAATGGAATCAATGATCCCAAAGGACAAGAAAATATAATCTACACTATGATGTAAATTCTGCTCTGTTCATAGCAAAAAAAACAAACAAAAAAAAAACGGTGACGTCACTGTCTACATTGAAATTCACGAAAAAAGGAAACAATGAAAAAAAAAAAACAAAAAAAAACGGAATTCTCGATTTCTCTGTATTATGTTATATCTGACGACACTGACTCGTACTCGTAAGTAGAATTAGAAAATGGAATTATGGAGTACAGAAGATGTATAAGACAAGGAAAAAAATGGGCATCACGTGAACAAGTCCGTGAAATGAACCCCACTTTATATAGAGAAAACTGGGATTAACGGGGGTATACATTATTTTTCTCATTACTTCTCCAAAACATAGGTTGTGGGTACTCGTTAGAACATCGTCAAAGAGGCGGTTCTAACGAGCACCCACAACCTATGTTTGCGGTATAAATAAGAAAAAAATCACGGATTTTAATCTAACAAGTAGCCATTTTGGAGATGTAAAAATGCACTATGTCGCACGGGTGTGTTATCATAATGGCAAAACATTATGTAGCATAACATAGGAGCATTTGAAAACTTAGCCTAAACCCGGCTACACTTTGATTTCTTTGGCCAATTCGTGTTATCGCTGCTCGCTATCTTGAACTTCTAACACAGGGACTTGAGCCACGTGCGTTGTAATAAAAATACACGACAGAAATTCATACAGTGCAAATACTATTTGGCTAAATACTTAACAGATTTGACGAAGACTTACCAAGATTATCAACGGTAGTGTAAATAATTGTAACTTGATAGATTTTGTGCATTTGAATCATATTATAGTATTTGCATAGTTGAGACTGAAAATGTGTTCGGTATAAATGATACAGGATGTCTTTAGCATCACCAACTAACGCTGGTTGATTGATTTCTCGATATTAATTTAATATCATTCGCTATTTTTCTACATAATACAGGGCTTTCAAATTTAGTTTGCAGCCTCTACGTTGTAATCGGTAACGAAGCTACGTGCGTTGTATCGAAATATCAATATTTTTCTTTTTCGCAAAAGATGTGACGAAAGTTGCATATTTGCTTTTAGATTTCATTATCGTTATTCACAATTTATCGGCCAGAACACCAGCCAAAAACGTGTAGTTACATAGGACGACCGGACCAAAGTGAAAGTACAGGTGAATCTGTGTTGAATGCCAAATTTCTTTTGGGGTCTATTTTTCCATATTCCATTTTTCAAACTTTTTCTTGCAACAGACGAAGCCGCACATTAATAAAGTGGTCCGTAAGGCAGATGTCAGTATTGGGCAACGCTATACAACAGTTAGATTAACGTAAAAACAGTTTCTTACCTGCAGCGACGAACTGTCAGCCGCCATTTTTCATCGAAGCCTATGCGTTCAAAATACGAAGCCTATACGACCGCTACGCAGCCTGTGCGTATGTATTGACCAGTGTGTACATAGGCCACAATCAAAGAACGCAGCCATCTCAAGGTGCATTAGGAAAGTAAGTGACAAGGAGGTGTCCGAATTATGATATAGGGTAAATATGATTGAGGGGATAAATATGGTACTCACTTTAACTCATAGAATAGGTCAAGGTCAACTGAAGGTCTCAATCTGAATAAACTTGGTAGGGCCAGAGTCCTCAATACCGCATAGCGGCCATCTTGGTTATGTGAGTCAAATGCATTAAGTAAATTTTCATTGCCTCATCCCATTTGAGCTTCAATCAGCCCTGCAGTGTCACACTGATAAACTTCCAAACAGCTGATTGCAAAAATTAAATCTGATGCCACAGGCTATACAATAGAATCAGAAAAATCCACTGTTTTGCCTTTTTCCAATACACCGGTCTAAGTGAGCAAAGTTGACCATGACATTAAATAGGTCAAGGTCAACTGAAGGTCTCAATCTGAAACTTGGTAGGGCCTGAGCCCTCAATGCAGCACAGCTAGTGGCCATCTTGTGACTTCAATCCCATAAATAAATTTAAATTGCCTCTTCAGTCAGCCCAGCAGTGTCACACTGATAAACTACCAAACAGCTCATTGCAAATCTGATGCCACACCATGCTACAACAGAATCAGAAAAATCCACTGTTTTGCCTTTTTTCCACACAACTGTCAAAGTGACCAAATTTGACCTTTGTGTAAAATAGGTCACGGTCAACCAAAGGTCATCATTTGAAGAAACTTGATAAGGCCCAAGTTCCTCATGCTGTATACCAAGCCTGAAGGTCATTGGCCATTTAGTTCCTGAGAAGAAGAATTTTAAATGTTTTTACCATATATGGCCATGGTGGCAATCTAAGTCATGTGACCAAGATCAAATGAACAAACTCTCTTTCCCCCAGCTCATGGAGGCGCCACATGTAATTTGGTTTCAACTTTCAACTATATGAAAATTCAGTCATATGAAAATTCCGTCACAGAGGACAGAGGACAGCCCACTACCCATCCTGTAAACTCACCAAAGCCTTCATCTCTGATGAGCTAAAAACAATAGACACAACCTATGGTGAATGAAAATCTCTGAGACTTCCAGAGTGTTGAACTTCCTGTAATTTCAGCCCCTCTTAAAATTGGGTCTACTCTTAACCCTTGTTCTGCTGAGCCCGGATATGCATTTTCTTTGAAACAATGTAGATCCAGATCAGATGGCTGAAGCCATCTGATCAGGATCTACATTGTTTGTCATTCAGATTGTGAATTTGTTGTAATAATTTGCTACAGGTAATCTGATTGGTTGATAATCGGTAGTGGGTGTGGCATATATGAATATTCAGCAGGACAAGGGTTAAAGGATGAACTTCTCATTTGGGAGACAAAAATATTTCTGAAGGAGCTGCCTCTTCTGACTGCATATTCATATGACTGCATTTGACTGCTAGACTGTATTAGGTAAATGAGTATATCTGAGGTGAATGTAATAATACCCAAGAGCAGATAAGATGATGCTAGTACAGTAAAATTCAGCTATTAAGACCACCGGAAACTGAGACTAATTCTGCTTTTAAAAACTTATTTAGAAAGATTCAATTATTCTTTCTTTATATTTTCTGCATACATTGAATTCTGGTCAGAGACCACCTTTGGGACTGTTCAAAAGTGGTCTTAAAGACCACTATTGAACAGTCCCAAAGGTGGTCTTAATATAGGAATTTTACTGTACTTGATATACCTGAGGAAGTTTCCCAAGTTTTTACAACTTTTGTGTCTTTGTTTTTCTACAATAATTATTATCAAGTCCAAATCTAAGAGGTACATGCATTCTCTTGAAGGAAAGAATTGAGGATGACCCCTACTGATGTGGGAGACAAAATAGGTTTGAAATAGTTGTCTCCCTTTAAAGTGTATCCATCCCATTAAAGATAAGAATTTGTTCCAAGGGAGCAAATATTTTCCGTTAATAATGAGTACTGTAATAATCCAGAGTATTGGGACAGATAGGCCTGAGTAAACAGTGCAGACCCTGTTCAGACTGCTCCAAAAGTCTGATCAAGGTCCGCACTGTTTGCCATTCCATCTGCAACTTGTGAACTCCTTGCAAGATCGTGAAACAAATTTGTTAAATTTTAGGAGAATCATACGAAGTCCTCAAGGCATCCAAATTTATAGGATTTTTATGGTATACTGGAAACCAAAATGTTTGAAAGAATTTCTTAAAAAACTTAACACTTGGAAAAAACAGTCCTTTTGTAACCGACAATCACCCTTACCCAAATGGTCTGTCAGGCAACATCAGTTTGAGACCCCAAGCTACATGACACTTTCATCTCACCCAAACAGAATTACCCCTTAAAGATGCCAAGAAAAACTGCATCTGAAAGTGTTGTTTGTTTATGATGTCTGTTGCTTTTTCTGCCAAACATATTTTTGGGATACAAGGAAACAGTGTGCAGTGGTCAATTCACTCACACTTATGATTTAGACAACTTTACAACTAACCCAGAAGCACTGAATTATTAATGAAAAATTCACTGTTAGAGTTTTTTTTTAATGTATAGATCTTATAGAAAAATGACCATTGACGATAATTTTTCTATGACCTATAATTATATTTTCTAGCTTTATGCCATTTGTTTGTTTGATTTGTGGTTTAACGTCCCCATCAACACTGTAAAAGTCATTTTGGAGACGTTGCTTCCAATTTTGTGTGACTTTTACCCGACATTGAGATGACATGACATCTCAAGCCCTGCCGCCCAATGAAACCAACAGGGTTTATAAGCATGGACGGGCCGACTCGCACCGCATTGCCTGGGCAGGCTTAAATCCTCAAAGTGGTTTACCAGTACTTGTGTGCAGGTCAGTTTCAGCTCTGCGTGGAAGCATCATGCAGCCCATATATTTCTTCAAGTCCCAATGGGCAGCGGCTAAGTTTTATGCCATGCTGCATCCAAAACTGTATATTCATGAACAATGTTATAACGCTGTTGTGGTACTCGTACGAGCATAAGCTAGGAAAAGTTACATATTAGCATAGCAATGCATATATACAATAAAACGTTAACTTGATTGATTTTTGTGGTTTAACGAAATGGGTCATTTTGTGTCATCTCCCAGAGAAAGGGAGAAAAAAGATAGAAGAGATAACAGAGGAGATGAAAGTTAGGCGCGTGCTGCCGGGACAGTGGAGAAAGAGGAAAATGAATGGAAGTGTAAAGAGAGAAGAAAATAATACCCCCATCTACCCTTACCTGCTGCAAGGACAGCAGGCCTTGCCCAACTGTAAGCTAATATCAGTTGGACACCCCAGTGATTCAAGATACACGTCACCTTTGCCTGACCCAACCACCCCAAAATGTTAGCATCCTTGTCTGTCAGCCTTTTTTATTTTTTCATATGAAAATTTGCACTGTTTAATTACTTAAGATCAGCCAAACATGCATTGATCAAGAACTTCACCATTCTCAAGTACTCAAAATCAAAATGATTTGTTTGTTTGATTTGAGGTTTAACGCCCCTGTCAACACTATATAGGTCATTTTGGAGACATTGCTCCAAGAATTCACATTGAAGAATTTTGTGGAACTTTTACCTGACACTGAGATGAAATGACATCTCCAGCCCTGCTGTCCAATGAAACCAATAGGGTTTATATGCATGGATGGTCCGACGTGCACAACTTTGCCTGGGCAGAGTTTTGGTTATTTTTTTTTTGTCTTCATTTTGATGGTGATTTTTTTTGTTTGTGTTTATGTTTAACATCCCCATCAACCCTATTTAGATCAGTTTGGAGACATGATCATGCTTCAAGTTTTTGGGACTTTTACCCAACATTGAGATGAATTGACATCTCCAGCCCTATTGCCCAAAGAAACTGCTAGGGTTTGAGGGATGGTCCGACTTGCACCACTTTTTATGGGCAGGCTTAGACCTTCTAAGCCGTTTACGGTCAGTTTCAGCTCTGCACTGAAGCATTATGCAGCCAGGCCCCGGTAGGTGAGGGCGCTTTTGTTGGTGCTGGTTTTCATTACATGGATCCGTGAACTAGAGAAATGATCTCGCTGACAATATTTTGCACCCGTTTAAACTTTTGCACTCTTCAAAATCACCTTTTTAAAGATGTTCAAATCTTTTGTATGCATTTTGTTAATACCAATGACTTTGTAGTTTCAGCTAGTGATTTAATGAATGCAACAAATTTTCTTTAATACATACCTTGAAACAAACAAACTTGAGACAACGTGGAACCTATTTTAGAGCATTATACTCAACTAATACGTTGTCTAATCAGTATGTTTAGTGTTTTTGCCTCATAGTTTGAGAAGATACTTCACATTATTAGATTTTAGGTGTCAAAACTGAATTACAACATTTAAAAATGTCTGGAGATAGTCACACTTATTTACCTGATAAAATTTATTTCAAAGATTAAAGTGCAAAAATGTTTTATTCTTTATTTGAATCAAATTCGGGTTTATCTTGCACCCTATCTGTCTTGCTCCCTGTGGGGCAAGATGATCAGGGCTACCCCCAGTACTTGTGAAAGGGATACCATAGTATTGCATAGGCAAAAAAAATAGGTGAACCTTCACATGCACATGAGCCATGTCATCACGTTAAAATGAACATCCCCATAAACCACACTTTACATAGAGAAAATGGGGGTTTACGGGGGTATACATTAGTTTTCTTATTTCTGCTCCAAGACATAGGTTGTGGGTACTCGTTTGAAGCCCCTCAATGAGGTCCCTGCGGGCACACAATGTTGAAATGATGTCCTTTCAATGTCGATGCGATGTCATCGCGTGGCCTTGATGTTGATATGACATCATTTTAACGCTGGGGTGGTTCTATCTAGCACCTACAACCTATGTGCTGAGTATAAATAAGATTAATATAACAAATTTTCATGAGAAAATTAACCATTTTGGAGATATGTTGCATGGATGTGTTATCCAAATGTCGTGAGAAAACCTGTTTTTGCCATTTGTAAACAAAAAAGTGCAGATTAGCCTGCACATCTGACGAGTCTGATCAGCACCTTTAAGTTCAGTGCTGAAATAGTAAAATACCTCTCGTTTCTGTATGTAACATTTCTAGATTCATGCTAGTCTGTATAGTCAGAGGATGCGAGTTCGATACCTGCCAGGGTCGGCAACATTTTTTCGTGGAGATTGTGAAATCTTTTCTACCCTCATTCTCTCCCTTCTGCAGATTCAAGAAGGGCAGTTGTCAGTTTCTGGCGAAAGAATGTGCACTGTACTGGTTAACTGCCATTAATTATTCTTGCACAATATCAATCAAACCAAGTTCATGAATCTAAGTTCATGAATCTGAATTATTGAATTAAATGGACCATATCAAAAAAGTTAATGAATCAACTTTCATTTAATTATTCCTGCAGAGCATTTATCAAACCAAGTTCATGAATCTCTAAGTTCATGAATTTGAATCATCAAAGTTCATTAATTTGAATTATCAAAGTTCCCAGCATAGAGAACAAAAGACTGTAGTAATTCAAGTATGTTGAACTAAAAATTGGACAAAAAATAATGAATTACTGTAAGTTCATGAATGAACCAGATGACCCTTGCCCAATGGGGCTTGGAGAAATAGATTGAGCTGCATGATGCTTTCACGCAGAGTTGAAACCGACCGCACATGAGTACTGCTTAGAAGGCCTAAGCTTGCCTAGGCAAAGTGGTGCGAGTCGACAGTCCGTGCATATAAATCCTGTTGGTGTTATTGGGTGGTAGGGATTGAGATGTCATTTCATCTCAATGTCGGGTAAAATTCCCACAAAATTAGAAGAAATGTCTCCAAAAAGACCTAAATAGTGTTGATGGGGATGTTATACCTCAAACAAACAAATCATGAACCAAAATGTCCATGAAGTTTTTGTGGTTCATGAACTTATAAAAAATCATGTTTTTGTCAAATTTGTAGTTCACAAATAATTCATGAACTGTTCATGCACTGTATTAGTGAATTATTCGAATGTAGGAAAGAAAGTATCAGGAAAAAAAGTATCCAGAAAAAAAGTATCGGAAAAAAAGAATCCGGAAAAAAAGTATCAGGAAAAAAATATATAGGTCATTTTGGAGACGTTGCTAACAATTGGTGGGACTTTTACCCAAAATTGAGATGAAATGACATCTCAAGCCCTGCCGCCCAATGAAACCAAATATGGTTCATGGGCATGGAGGCCTGACTTGCACACTTTAGTTCGTTTAATTGGAGGTTTAACCCCCCTGTCTACACTATATAGGTCATTTTGGAGACATTGCTTCCAACTTGTGGGACTGTTACCCTACACTGAGATGAAATGACATCTCAACCCCTGCTGCCCAATGAAACCAAATAGGGTTCATCAGCATAGAGATCCAACTTGCACACTTTACCTTGTTTAATTGGAGGTTTAACATCCCTGTCTACACTATATAGGTCATTTTGGAGACGTTGCTTCCAACTTGTGGGACTTTTACCCGACATTGAGATGAAATGACATCTCAAGCCCTGCCACCCAATGAAACCAAATAGGGTCCATGAGCATGGAGGTCTGACTTGTAATTTCGTTAATTGGAGGTTTAACATCCCCATCTACACAATAGGTCATTCTGGAGGTGAGGAGGAATTTTACCCGACATTGAGATGAAATGACTTCTCATGCCCTTTTATAATGTAAGGATTACAGAGATAGGTTGCAAACTTGATTATTAAACTGAAAAACAAAGTAAAACATACAAAAGTATCCAAATCATTATATCATTGTATCATCAGAAGCGAATCTGGTTAAAACTGATACTTTTTTTCCGGATACTTTTTTTCCAACCCAAAACTGATACTTTTCTTCCGATACTTTTTTTCCTGATACTTTCTTTCCGATTACCAATTATTCATGTTACTTTCAACAGAGTCAGATGCCACATTCTGTGACATTCTGATCTGCCAAAGTCTCATTTTAGGGTTTCCCATCAGAAATAGGTTAACGTAACATTAAAAAAAATCACATACTAACTTTTTGCTGCAAATGTGACATTTTTACAGCAAAAATTGCAGTGTATTAGACATTGCACTTTCATGAGCCTTTAATCTTAATTAAGTCAACAAGTAGCTTTATAGCATTCGCCCATCGGGGCTTGAAGAAACAGATGGGCTGCATGATGCTTCCACGCAGAGCTGAAACAGACCCCACACAAGTACTGGTAAACCGCTTAGATGATCTAAGACTGCCCAGGCAAAGCGGTGCGAGTCAAACCGTCCATGCTTATAAACCCTATTGGTTTCATTGGGCAACAGGGCTTGAGAGGTCATTTCATCTAAATGTTGGGTAAAAGTCCCACGAAAATGGAAGCAACATCTCCAAAATGACCAATACAGTGTTGATGGGGATGGGAAACCTTAAATCAAACAAACAAGTAGCTTTGATTGCCCTGGATGCCCCTTAGTATTCTTGTGAGAATCATGGCCTTTTATGCTTGCTTTTGCTGAGATACGAGTTTGAAATTTTTATGGGAAACTTTGAAGTGAAATGAAGTACCAACACTGACACAGGATCCACTTCGCTATTGTCAATAAACTTAAAAGGCTATAGTTTCTATTGAGCTACAGATTTTTCCACATTATTACGAAAACACGACTAAACAAATGCATTGTAAACTTTAATGCGAAAAAAACCCGAAAATTTGAAGATGAAAAATTGTGGTATTTTTCTTATTTCTGTTCAAAATATAGATTGTGGGTACTCGTTAGAACCGCCTCGATAGTAGATATAAGAAAATAAGGACCACCCTCACCCATCGGGGCTTGACGAAATAAATGGGCTGCATGATGCTTCCATGCAGAGCTGGAACCGACCTGCACACGAGTACTGGTAAACCGCTTAGAGGATCTAAGCCTGCCCAGGCAATGCGGTGCGAGTCGGCCCATCCATGCTTATAATCCTATTGGTTTCATTGGGCGGCAGGGCTTGAGATGTCATGTCATCTCAATGTCAGGTAAAAGTCCCATAATATTGGAAGCAATGACTCCAAAATGACCTTTACAGTGTTGACGGGGACGTTAAACCTCAAATCAAACAAAATCAAACAAATAAGAAAATAAGGTTTATACCCCTGTAAATCCCAATTTTACTGTATAAAAGAGGGGTTCAAGGGGGTAAAATTTTACAGGCGTATTTACATGATGGAAAACCAATCAGAATATATGGTGTGGCAGGCTTATTTGCTGAGCTGTTAGTTTTACATTGATGTCCTACTTTAAGCAAACAGTGAAACCCCGATCAGATGCTGCGTTCTGCGGCATCTGATCAAGGGTTTAGCTGTTTACCAATGACCGGCTTGTTTGGGGTGCTACATATAACGTAATTACCCGACGGGCCCAAGCAAACAGTGAAGATCCAGATCTGCAGTCTGATCAATGTCTACACTGTTTGCCATTCTGTCTGCACTTTTTGGACTCCTTGCTAGATTGTGAAACAAATTTGTTAAAATATTAGGAGAAATAAGAAAGTCCTCAAAATTTCTGATTTTTTAGGATTTTTACGGTACATGTATATGGGAAGTGTTTCAAATCATTAAACAGTCTAAAGTCCAAGTTCAGAACAACTAAGAGACAATCAACTCACTGTCAGTGCTGTCAGTGTTTTGATTGGGCCAGGAAATATTGAAGAAACTGAAAGCCACTTTTATGGAGACAATGTTTGATAATTCAAACAGAACAAAGTTGTATAAGAGGAAAAACAGAATCAATAAACTGGATAGCCAGAATATTTTTCTTGATTTGATCTTTGATACACATCCTTAGGCAAACATGATCATGTAGCTAGCATTAAGCTCATATTTGTTTAGTTAGGATTAGCTAACTGGTGTCAGTTTGCACAAATAATTCATCTCAGCCTAGGGAATGAAAAAAGAGATGATACAGTTAGAATCCGAATACTGTGGCATACTTGTATGTTTCTCCAATGGTTTAGGCCTTTAAAATTGATCATTAAAGGCTGAGTATCAGAAGGTGTACAATCATGTTGTAGCAAAGTTAATGTAACATCGGCATATTGCATCATTGGTGATTGTCATATGGAGACCTGGTAAATGGGGATTTTCCAAGAAATTAAGCAACCAGTCTCTTGGTAGTCTCAGCACGTTGACTACAATCAAGGTGGTTGAGGAGTTTGAAGTACAAATGAATTTGGGTAGAGTACAAAGGCCTATAGTGTTCCCAGCAGTAGAGGACAAAATGACTATAGTAATCCAAGCAGTACAGGACAAAGGGCTATAGTATCTTAATACAGGTTGGACTGTAGTCCCAGCAGTAGAGGACATAGAACTAAGGTAGTCCTAGAAGAATAGGCTATATGGCTATAGTTTTTCCTGCATTAGAGGACATAAGACTATAGTAGTCTTAGCAGTAGAGGGCATTGCACTATAGTAGTCCTAGCAGTATTTGGACAAAGGGCTCTAGTAGGCTTAGCAGTAGAGGACATAGGGCTACAGTATTTCCAGCAGTACAGTACATAGGACTTTAGTTGTCCTAGCAGTAGAGGACATATGGCTATAGTATTTCCAGCCATGGAAGACTTGGGACTATAGTAGTCCCAGCAGTGGCTGACAAAGGGCTATAGTAGTCCAAGCAGTAGAAGACACAAGACTATAGTAGACTCAGCAGTAGAGGACAAAGGTATATAGTAGACCCAGCAGTAGAGGACAAAGAACTATAGTAGTCCAAGCAGTAGAGGACAAAGAGTCTAGTAATCCCAGCAGTAGAGGACATAGGACAAAAGTAGTCCCAGCAGTAGAGGACACAGAACTGTAGTAATTCCAGCAGTAGAAGACAGAGGGCTAAAGAAGTCCCAGCAGTAGAAGACAAAGGACTATAGTAGTCACAGCAGTAGAGGACAAAGGGCTATAGAAGTCCCAGAAGTAGAGGTCAAAGAACAATAGTAATTCTAGCAGTACAGGACAAAGGGCTATAGTAGTCCCAGCAGTAGAGGAATTAGAACTAAGGTAGACCCAACAGTGGATATAGGACTAAAGTAGTCTCAGCAGTAGAAGACATAAGACTATAGTAGACTCAGCAGTAGAGGACAAAGGCCTATAGTAGACCCAGCAGTAGAGGAAAAAGAACTATAGTAGTCCAAGCAGTAGAGGACAAAGGACTCTAGTAATCCCAGCAGTAGAGGACATAGGACTATAGTAATCCCAGCAGTAGGGGACATAGGACAATAGTAGTCCCAGCAGTAGAGGACACAGAACTGTAGTAATTCCAGCAGTAGAAGACAGAGGGCTAAAGAAGTCCCAGCAGTAGAAGACAAGGGGCTATAGTAGTCACAGCAGTAGAAGACAAAGGGCTATAGAAGTGCTAGAAGTAGAGGTCAAAGAAATATAGTAATTCTTGCAGTACAGGACAAAGGGCTATAGTAGTCCCAGCAGTAGAGGAATTAGAACTAAGGTAGACCCAACAGTGGAGGATATAGGGCTATAGAATTTCCTGCAATAGAGGGCATAAGACTAAAGTAGTCCAAGCAGCAGAGGGCAATGGACTATAGTAGTCTCAGCAGTAGAGGGCATAGGAACTATTGTAGTTCTAGCAGTATTAGACAAAGGGCTATAGTAGGCTTAGCAGTAGAGGACATAGGGCTATAGTATTTCCAGCAGTGGCGTACATAGGACTGTATAGTCCTAGCAGTAGAGGACATATGGCTATAGTATTTCCAGTAGTATAGTAGACCCGCAGTGAAGGACAAAGGGCTATAGTAGTCCAAGCAGTAGAGAACATAGGACTGTAGTAAACCCAGCAGTAGAGGACAAAGATATATATAGTTGTCTCAGCAGTAGAGGATATAAGGCCATAGTAGACCCAGCAATAGAGGACGTAGGACTATAGTAGTCCCAGCAGTAGAGGACAAAGGACTCTAGTAATCCCAGTAGTAGAGGACATAGGACTATAGTAATCCCAGCTGCAAGGGACATAGGAATATAGTAGTCCCAGCAGTAGAGGACACATTAGTGTAGTAATCCCAGCAGTAGAAGACAAAGGGCCAAAGAAGTCCCAGCAGTAGAGTACAAAGGACTTTAGTAGTCACAGCCGTATAGGACAAAGGGCTATAGGAGTCCCAGCAGTAGAGGACATTAAGGACTATAATAATCCTAGCAGGACAGGACAAAGGGCTATAGGTAGTCCCAAAAGTAGAGCACATACGACTAAGGCAGTCCCCACAGTAGAGGATATAAGGCAATAGTATTTCCTGTATTAGAGGACATAAGACTGTAGTAGTCCTAGCAGTAGGGGGCATGGGACTATAGTAGTCTCAGCAATAGAGGGAATAGGACTATAGTAGTCCTAGCAGTATTGGACAAAGGGCTATAGTAGGCTCAGCAGTAGAGGACATAGGTCTATAGTATTTCCAGCAGTAGAGTACATAGGACTGTAGTAGTCCTAGCAGTAAAGAACATAATGGCTATGGTATTTCCAGCCGTGGAAGACATAGGACTATAGTAGTCCCAGCATTGGAGGACAAAGGGCTATAGTAGTCCAAGCAGTAGAGGACATAGGACTATAGTAGTCCCCACAGTATAGGACAAAGAACTATAGTAGTCCCAGCAGTAGAGGACATAGGACTACAGTAGTCCCCACAATATAGGACAAAGAACTATGGTAGTCCCAGCAGTAGAGGACATATGACTGTAGTAATCCCAGCAGTGGAGGACATAGGACTATTGAAATCCCAGCAGTAGGGGACATAGGACTATAGTAGTAAAAGAGCAGTAGAGGACATAGAACTATAATAGTCTCAGCAGTAAAGGACATAGGACTATAATAGGACTACAACAGTCCTAGCACTCCAGCAACATGGATGGTCACAGAATTCAGCAGCCTCAAATCATTTGTACAACCATCTGATACAGATTGCTCTACCTTGTTATGGGACCATGCAACTAGTCAAGTCTGTGTGTGTTGTCACAGAGCAGTACATACCACCTGCTTGTCCCTGGGGTCGATGCAGCTGCTCAAACCATTATCCCACCATCACAGTGAGAGGAGCATTTAATCAGTTTCATCAAAGCACCCTGATTGCCCTGATTTCCTCCACACTCAGGGTTTGCCCTGGTCCAGGTGAAAGTAGTTCTGGCTTGAGGTTAATCATCATCAGCAGCAGTACTGGGGTGGTAAGCTTTCCATTTCTGCTTCCTTTCAGTACTGTTTTTGGTTTGTTTGAATTGAGGCTTAACATCCTCGTCAACACAATTTAGGTCATTTTGGAGACATTGCTTCCATTTTTGTGGGACTTTTGCCCGACATTGGAATGAAATGACTTCTTAAGCCCTGCTGCCCATTGAAACCAAAATTTGCTTATATGTATTGGACGGTCTGACTTTCACCACTTTGCCTGGGCAGGCTTAGTCGTTCTAAGTGGTTTACCAGCACTCATGTGTGATCAGTTTCAGCTCTGCGTGGAGACATCATGCAGACTGATCAATTTCTACAATTTCAGTACTGTTCTTCAATGGTATCTACATCATTACTTTACGAGGGGATGAGGGTTTGAAGACCTGGCACAATATTATCTGACAATCTGGGAAAATGCAAGAGCTTAACCCTTAACCCTTGTCCTGCTGAGCCTGGATATATATGATCTTTCAAACAATGCAGATCCAGATCAGATGGCTTCTGAAGAAGCCATCTGATCAGGATCTTCATTGTTTGCCATTCAGCTCATGAATTTGTTGCAATAATTTGCATCAAGTAATCTGATTGGTTGATAATCAGTGGTGGGTGTGGCATATATAAATATTCAGCAGGTCAAGGGTTAACATGCTGAATATTTTGACATGCTACACTCCTCCCCAACTTTCAGTCATTTGTATTGCATGATTAAATATTCTTTTACCATGGATTCAGAAGCAAAATGGAAAACAATATAGATCCAGATCAGCATAGTGGCTTCTGTCAGCCAGCTGGTTTGGATCTATACTGTTTTCAAAATGTATCTAGGTGCGTGCAGGATGTAGAGACTTGTATCTCTCAGTGTCACTATCTTGTTCTCAAGCTTCAAAAGCCCCTGCCCATCGGAGCTTGGCAAAATAGATGAGGCTGCCTGATGCTTCAACCCAGAGCTGTAACCGACCACACATGAGTACTGGTAATGTGTGTGTATGTGTGTGTATGTGTGTGTGAATTCGGGTTTAACGTCGCTTTCAACAATTTTTCAGTCATATCACGACGGTGTCTGGTTGCGACAGGGAGCTCAATGCTCACGTTTATAGTGCTGCCTCACTGAAGTATCATGTCCCAGACACATTGCATGATACCACACCCAGTCACATTATCCTGACACTGGATCAACCAGTCCTAGCTCTACCCCGTAAATCTGAGTGCCAAACGAGGAGCAGCTAGTACCATTTTTAACGACTTTGGTATGTCGCGGCCCGGGATCGAACCCGAGACCTCCCGTTCCCCGGAGCGGACACTCTACCATTTACTGAGCTATCGGGGCCGGTTGTGAGTACTGGTAAAAGCCTTAGGTAAAGTGCTGCAAGTCATATGAACCCTATTGGTTTCATACTGGGCAGCATTTCATTTCATCTCAGTGTCGGATAAAAGTCCCACAAAAATGGAAGCAACACCTCCAAAATGACCTTAAATCTCAAATCAATCAATCAATCAATCAATCTCAAGTTTTCAAACTGTTCATAGACTTTAACTATTTATCAAAGTGAATAAGGCCTGACATTACAGGCAATTCACATCTAATGTCAAGCCTAGGTATTTCACCAAAATATAAGAAAAAAAAAAGAAAACTTTGAAATTGCTATCTGGTAGTCATCATTAGCAGTCGAAGGGTTTCGGTTAAAATTTAACCCTTATCTTGCTGTTCACGACAACCCCTATCTTTGAAAACAGTGTAGATCCAGATCAGATGGCTTCTGAAGAAGCCATCTGATCAGGATCTACACTGTTTGACATCGAGTTTATGAATTTGTAGCAATAAATTACATCAAGTAATTTGATTGGTTGATAGACAGAAATGGATGTGTTTAAATGAATATTCAGCAAGATAAGGGTTAATAATACATGTATTATGAAAAATGCAAAAGTTCGAAAAATTTGAAGTGCCAAGTATTTGATACAACCCCATTCCCCTTTAAATCTTAATATATTAAAATACAGTACACTGCAGTCTTAACCCTCAGCATGCTGAATATTTCATAATACTACACTCCTCCCAAATTTTCAGCCATTTGTGTTGTATCATTACACAAACACGCCTATACAAATACATTGCCACCTTTATCGCCGAAAAAATGAAAATTTTATGATGAAAAATTGTGATATTTTTCTTAATTCTGCACAAAATATAGATTGTGGGCACTCGTTAGAACCGCCTCATCGAGGCGGTTCTAATGAGTACCCACAATCTATATTTTAGAGCAGAAATAAGAAAAATAAGGTATTCCCCCGGAAACCCCAGTTTTACTATATAAAAGTGGGGTTCAAGGGGGTCAAAATTTTTATAGGCGTGTTTTTGTGATGTGATTTCAATTTTTACCATGGATTCAGAAGCAGGACGAAAAACAGTATATAACTTCAAAGAAGCCAGCTGATCTGGGTCTATACTGCTTTCGAAAAAAAAAAAGGATATATCCATGTTCTGTATGGAGAGGTTTAAGAAACTCCAGATTTGACTGTACAATTAATAGCTGACACTTGTTTTCTCTTTTTTGTATTACTTTAAGCAGGGAAAATCGGCACTGCAGACACTGAAAATTGTCTTCCCAAAAAATTCAAAACTTATCTTTTTACTGTCAAAGCAGATTATTCGCCTGAAATGACAAATTCTATTTTCTCTGTTGCTGTTACTCTGTTTTAACTGTCAGTAGATTGTTTCATTACTGGGTTTTATGGTTGTCTCCCTTTGACTGATTACTAATCCATTTCAGTTTAGGCCTTCAATTTAACCATTATCTTGCTGTTCACGACAACCCCTATCTTTGCAAACAGTGTAGATCCAGATCAGATGGTTTGGCATTCAGTTTATGAATTTGTAGGAATAAATTACATCAAGTATTTTGATTGGTTGATAGACAGAAATGGGTGTGGCTTCAATGAATATTCAGCAAGATAAGGGTTAAGGGGAATTGATACACAAAGCATGTTTTCTGCCATTTCTTACAAACTGGGATCACAGGTTCTTGGCACGTTGTTTTGCCAAAAATGTGCGAAATATGTGAAATAACCAAAATCAACCAAAAATAAGCAATTTCAGAAATTTTCCCAATATATGGGTCTCTTGGTTGATTTTGGTTATTTCACATATTTCGCACATTTTTGGCAAAACAACGTGCCAAGAACCTGTGACTGGGATATAACTTTTGGGACTTTCTGTTATCTTCAGGAAAGCAAGAATTTTTCTCCTCAGGAGCAAATTCTTTCCTTTAAGACTAAGACAACAAATATTCACAGATACTGAGAGAGACCAGAAATATTCTCTAGTGTCTGAAAATCCTAAAAATGTGTCAAAATAGAATGGGAAATGATTTTAAATGCATTTTTAGGACAGACTGCAACATGTATTTTCAATTTAAAATCTTAAAGCACTCCAGTGAGTCAAGATAAGAAGATGATATCATGTGGATAGTGAAAGATAAAAGGTAAAACATTTTAACCCCAGAACACTTCAAAGTGAAAAGGGGGCAGTAAGAAAAAAAGGAAGAATTAGACTTGAAGCTCTGTTTCCAGTATAGCAGTAGCTAAGCAATTTAGCCATCAAATCTTACGGACCCATTTTCAAAGACTGTATGTTTGGACGAAATGCTGATCATGAAATATTCAAGAAAGGCAGTTGCAAGTTACTGGTGACAATATGTGCACTGTACTGAAGAATAGTGACTTGACATCTAGCTTGACAGGACCTTAACCCTTGACCTGCTGAATATTTTAATCTGCCACACCCACTACCGATTATCAACCAATCAGATTACTTGATGCAAATTATTGCAACAAATTCATAAACTGGATGGCAAACAATGAAGATCCTGATCAGATGGCTTCTTCAGAAGCCATCTGATCTGGATCTTCATTGTTTGAAAGGTATGGCATATCCGGGCTCAGCAGGACAAGGGTTAACAGTATCAGCTAGGTCATTCATCACATTAAACAGTCAATGTTCAACACTGGATCTGCTTCATGCATTCTTGGGTATCATGCAAATTGTTAGCCTGCAAGACAACTCCTACTTTTGCTAAAACAGAAGCCATCTGATCAAGGATCTACACAGTGAGTTTGTAAATTGAACAAATACATCACATCACATCAAGTTATTTGATTGGTCAATCGTGGTAAACATATTTATTCAGCAGGATTATAAGGGATAAAGCTCCAAGCAAAGCAGTATAGCAGAAAATATTCAGAATACTTTCCCTGTTTTTTTTTGTTTTGTTTTTTCAAAGAAAATTGTGCTTGACATTCCATGTGAATTGGCCAATTGCTGGCAGGTTAGATTCACATGATTTTGTTTGATTTGAGGCTTAACGTCACTGTCAACACTGTATAGGTCATTTTGGAGGCCTTCCTTCCAGTTTTGTGGGACTTTTACCCAACATTGAGATGAAATGACATTTCAAGCACTGTCGCCCAATGAAACCAATAGGGTTAACAAACATGGACGGTCTGACTCGCACCACTTTGCCTGGGCAGGCTTAGGTCCTCTAAGCGGTTTACCAGTACTCTTGTGCTTCAGCTCTGCGTGGAAGCAGCATGCAGCCCATCTATTCTTCAAGCCTGATGGGCGTGGGGGGGGGGCAGTGTTTCACATGAAAGTCAAGCCTGAATTTCTCTGAAAAATGAGAAAAAAAAACTATTCCTAATGATCCTAAGTATTGGGACAGATAGGGCTAAGCAAACAGTGTAGACCCTGATCAGACTGCTCCTGAAGTAGCAGTCTGATCTGGGTCTACACTGTTCGCCATTCCATCTGCACCATTTGGACTCCTTGTTGGATCATGAAAGGTGTCCGAATTTTTAGGATTTTTACACTAAACCCTAATAATTTGGACACCTGGTATTCCTCTCTGATAGCAGTTTGTAGGATTAATAGAAATATTTTATATGTACAATACACACATATTTGCTTCACTTCTTTATTAAATTTATGCATATAAAATTAAGAAAATAACCAAACATTCATGACTTATTTTCATTAATTGGGATTACCTGAATTTTAATAAAAATCTATAAAAGTATTGTGTTTGCCCCACTTCAAATAGCGTTTCATCCTGTTGGTGTATTGGATTTTGTGTATTGCTAGCCACATCCCCAAGTTGAAATGGTTTGGTCCAATAACAGCGGCAGTTCATTCACAGCAAAACAACTGTAAATCTTCGTGGAGGTGTGGGGAATCAAAGAAAAACCTGAAAATAGTGAAAATTGGATTATTTCGAAAAGTTTACTGCATTTGTTATAAACCGCAAACCTTTATATATAAATGCATCACATGTTTATTATTGCAGACAAATGTGTACCGGAATCAGAATTGTTACTGGTGACTGGTTACTGTAGAAGTTTAAAAGAGAAAGTAGAAAACTTTATATAGGAAATAAATGAAATAATGAAACAGATTTCCAAAGAAATGCTAGAAGGTGTATATTTTATAAGCAAGTCCAAAGGAGTTATATGAAACTCGACAAAGAAAAAAAAATGGAAATAATATTCAGAACTGGAATTTCTCCTTGGAATTTATTAATGATATACCTCCTAATTGGATTACTAGGATCAATTAATAGCCTTGATTTAGGTAAGTGCCATATTGTCTAATTTGTGAACTGTTCGTTTGATTAGCTTGTTGAAGTTTTATGATTTTTAATATTATTGTCATCCATCATGTGATTAAGTCTGTGAAATGAACACCCCACTTTATATAGAGAAAACTGGGGTGTACATACATAATTTTTCTTATTTTTGCTCCAAAACATAGGTTGTGGGTACTTGTTAGAACCGCCTCAATAAAACATAGGTTGTGGGTACTTGTTAGAACCGCCTCAGTGAGGCGGTCCTAACAAGCACCCACAACCTATATTTGCACTATCAGTAAGAAAAATATCACAGATTGACATCAGAAAATTAGGCATTTTGGAGATATGGAAAAATGCACTATTTTACACTGATGAAAATTTGAAGAGTTTATCAACTCTTCCTGATTACTTCTGTAACAGATGTGTTATGCTTATGCAAAAATGTTCTGCAAAGCTGAATACTTTTTCATAGCCAGACGCTAAATACAGAACAAGTGTGTGTGTTTGAGTTTTACGTCCCAGTAACAGCTAAGGTCATATGGAGACTTGACCTCGCTATAAAGACTCATCCGAAAATCTGGTGAAGCCCCGGTATTTGCGATGGTATACCATTGACTGCGCTATACATGAATATTGAGAAATGCTCTTCTCAGTGGGGTACAGTTTATAAAAAGGTCAAAATATAAAAGGTAAAAGGTCAGGCACAGTTTATTAATAAGTGTATGTCCAGTTGAATATATTATAATTACCGTAATGATCCAAAGTATTGGGACAGGCACTCAGGCGTGCAAACCCAGATCAGACTTCCTGAAGGAGCGGTTTGATTGTTCCTGAAGGAGCAGTTTGATCAGGGTCTACACTGTCTGCTGTTCATCGTCTGCACCTTTTGGAGTCCTTTTGGGATCATGAAACATATCTGTTAAAATGTTAGGAGAATTACAGCAAGTCCTCAAGGATTTTTAGGTAAGATACCTAACTGATTACAAGTATGTTGAGAGTTTTGGTGGCAGAAAAATTAACAGTGGCAAGTTGCAAATTTGTTACCTGAAACTGTGTTTTGATTATTTTTTTTTTTTTCTCATAATATTTGCTGAAAAAAGAAGGAAAGAAAAAATGAAAAAGAAAATGGCATCTGGTTAGGCTTAGGGTCAATCTTTGCGGCTCATACTGGAACGCTCCTACTGGAACAACCATTTTTGCAGCGAAATATATCTTTTTGGTACTTGCTTTCCAACATTGGTCAACCTTTAGCACAAGATGATGGAGCTCATCAGGTGCAGTTTGGCCAGCAAAACTGAGTGAAAGGCCAACAAACTATATCATTGTGCTGCTACTTATAGGGTCTGTAAAGAACATTTAATGTTGATTTTTGTTCCAACAAATATTTAGCACTAGCGTTTTTCCTCCTCTCCATACCATATCTATCAATTAGTCGGCTATAAATCAGTATAAGGTATTGTTAAAATTAATTTACGATTAATTTAGGGTCAGTTCCCCTCCAATCAATTATGCCTTCAAACTAACAAAAGAATCAGTGCTGATCAACAAGGACCTTTGAAGTTAACAGCAGGCTTTGAAATGAATAAATCTTTTTTTTCACATCATAAATTTAAAACCAGTCAGGTAGTATGACTTTTTATATTCTAATAATTTATGGCCTATTAAACACATACAACTGTGTAAGCTCACGACTGACCCTGCTTGCGGATAATAATACAGCTAGACAGGGTACCCTAGATATTTTAGACTGGGATGACAATCAGGGGAATGGATACACCTGGCAATTGCCTTTTTTTGTGTCTGTTTCACATTTGGGACGATTTTTGTTATTTGAATTGTTGTTATGAAATGCAGTAACTTTATTCACCAAATTTGCTGGCTCCCAGCTTGCACACTGTCAATATTGGAAAAACAGGTAACCAGGCCCCCCTGACCTTGAAAGGTCAGGGGGGCCTGGTTACCTGTTTTTCCAACACTTATAATCTTCAGACTAGGAACCAGCAGATGATGCAAATAAGGTGAATAATGCTGAAGTCCCTGTGTGACTATCACTGCCTAGTCAGAAATCCAGGGAACTGTTAAAAAAATTTGTAGAAAACCGGGTTCTCACTTGGATTTTGAAAATTGGATAAAAAATGTTGTCCCCAGGCATAGTTGGGAGTTTTAACGCATAGCGTTTATACGAAATCCAATAATGCACTATTAATAGACGGCACTAATTTTAGCAGCCTGTGACGTCATCAATTTCGGACAAACAAATGTGTACGAAATGCGTGTAAATGCATAATCTGACAGGTGAAACCATTATCGCTTTGCGTTTTTTCACTAATTTTTTCATGTTCAGAGGTAAAAGTCCGTTTTGTGGTGTCCAGTAAATTTTTTGTTCGGTTTTACGGTCCTTTCAAAATTATTTGACTTATTTCCAGCTTGTGAGCGAAAACGGAGTACCCAGAGAAAAACTACTGTTCTTCCTCTCACATATGGTCTGAGCAAGACTTGAACCACTGTGTTGGTGGCTTAATGAGTCAGCGCTCTTACAAGCCTGGATATTTTTTTTTTTTTTCACATCTACAGAAATGATCCTAAGATTTCAGACAGTCCTGGTCTAAGCAAACAGTGCAGACCCGGTTCAGACTGCTTCTTCTCAGTCTAATCAGGATCTTCACTGTCTGTCATTTTATCTGCATCTTTTGGTCTTATCTGATGTCAGATCTTATTTTTTCCCAGAAAATAGGATTCAGCATTTCATTTGTTTGTTTGTTTGTTTGTTTGAGGTTTAACGTCCGCGTCAACACTGTATATGTCGTTTTGGAGACGTTGCTTCCAACTTTGTGAGACTTTTACCCGACATTGAAATGAAATGACATCTCAAGCTCTGTCGCCCAATGAAACCAATAGGGTTTATTAGCATGGAGGTCCGACTCGCATTGCTTTGCCTGGGCAGACTAAGATCCTCTAAGCGGTTTACCAGTAATCGTGTGCGGTCGGTTTCAGCTCAGCGTGGAAGCATTATGTAGCCCATCTATTTCTTCAATCTCAGAAGGGCGGGGCCGCATTTCATGCAAATTTGTTTGGATCTGAGAAAAGTAAGGATGGGTTTTCTTCATTGTTTTCTTCTAAAAAAACTGTTGTTGCTGTTTTTTGGGTTTGTTTTGTGGACCCTATAGCAGGAGTCTGATCTGGGTCCACACTGTTTTCCAGGATGAAAAAAAAAAACAGTTTTAAAAAGTTTGCAATGCGATCAACAGACAACATAAGAAGATGACATTTTCAGGTGTAGTTTTCTCGGCATTTTAGGAGTGTACAGTTTTCTGGGCCAGACTAGCTAGTTTCGGCCATTTTCGTGAATTAAGTCCGTGAAATGAACACCTCCATAATCCACACTTTATAAACACAGAAAACAATGCAGAGTTTACAGGGGTATTCAATATTATCCTTATTTCTGCTCCAAGCCATAGGTTTTGGGTACTCGTTAGATTCGCCTCTATGAGGCGGTTCTACCGAGTACCTACAACCTATATGTGACGAATAAATAAGACCTGTATCACAAATTTTCATCTGAAAATTAACCATTTTGGATATGAAAGAATACACCTGTGTTAAATGTTTGTCCGAAAGTCATCACGTGACCGCGTGGTGCTATTTAAAGATATCGGTTTTTCCTTTTCATGACGTAGGCAGCCTGGCAATTTGTATAAACGCTATTGCATTCTGGTGGACTCTTCCATTGATATAAGTTGAACAAGTCCATGTCATATGAGGGGCACCAGGCCTATTTTTTCATTTTTATTCTATTTTTGATGGAAAATTCTGTTAGCAAATAGTGCAGGCCCTGATCAAGACGGCGTGCACTATTTGCCAAGGAACCCCTTTAGGAATGGGTTAGAGTCAGAAAAGTTGGAGTAAATTACTCCAAATTTGGATTAATGAGTCCTCTGGAAAAAAAGCCACGAAGAGGTCAGAGAGTTATCTATAAAATCTGAACTGGAATCTGGTGCTGGGTTTAGCAAACAGTGTAGACCGAGCATCAGATGCCACAAACTGCAGCATCTTATCAGGGTCTACACTGTCCAGTATTTATTTGATTTGGAAAAACTGCATCTGAAAATTGTTGTCTGTTTATGTTGTCTGCTGCATCTTCTGGCAAACCTTTTTAACCCTTATCTTGCTGAATATTCATCTAAGCCACACCCATTTCTGTCTATCAACCAATCAAATTACTTGATGTAATTTATTGCTACAAATTCTAAAACTGAATGCCAAACAGTGTAGATCCTGATCAGATGGCTTCTTCGTTTGTCGTGAACAGCAAGATAAGGGTTAAACATATTTTTGCATACAACAAAGCATGGTCATAGGAAGACATTTTGCATTTGACCATGATTTTGTTGATATGATAACAGATTTGGTGGTCAGGTCAAGTTTTTCAAAGCATAATGTTAGATATTAACCCATATTGTACTCACGGGAAACCCAAAAACGGGTAATTGGCAAACAGTGTAGGCCCAGATCTGATCAGGGCCTACACTGTTTGCAAAAAATCCAGCCATTTTCCAAACAGATTTTGAAGAAATCACAACCTGCCACCCCTTAATTTTGAAAGGGACTCCTGCTGTATATAAGGTCAGGATTTGTTTGTTTGTTTTATTTGAGGTTTAACGTCCCCGTCAACACTGTAAAGGTCATTTTGGAGACATTGCTTCCAATTTTGTGGGACTTTTACCCGACATTGAGATGAAATGACATCTCAAGCCCTGTCGCCTAATGAAACCAAAAGGGTTTATTAGCATGGACGGTCAGGAAGATTCCATTTGGTACAAAAAGGGTTAATCTCATTAATGTAAGTGGTCATGTGAATTCAACTTTTTATTTGCAAGAGCTACTCACTTCTTTTCAGAAACAGTATAGTAACCCCTTTTCCTGCTGAATATTTCAATTTACTACACTCCTCCCCAATATTCAGCCAGTTGTGTTGCATGATTTCAAATTTTACCATGGATTCAGAAGCAGGATGGAAAACAGTATAGATCCTGATCAGCTTGGAAGCCAGCTGATCTGGATCTACACTGCTTAAAAAAAGAATATGGAAGGGTTAAAATGTGTTTACTAGCGGCATTGTACCACAGTGGTACTCTCCGGTATAGTGGGCCTATGAAAACGTATCATTAGGAATTTACAGTAAAATTCCTATATTAAGACCACCTTTGGGACTGTTCAAAAGTGGTCTTTAGGACCACTTTTGAACAGTCCCAAAGGTGGTCAATGACCAGAGGACAATGTATGCAGAAAAGACAAATAAAGAATAACTGCAACCTACTAAACAAGCTTCTAACAGCAAATTTACTCTTGCTGTTCACGACAACCCCTATCTTTGGAAACAGTGTAGATCCAGATCAGGTGGCTTCTGAAGAAGCCACCTGATCAGGATCTACACTGTTTGGCATTCAGTTTATGAATTTGTAGCAATAAATTACATCAAGTAATTTGATTGGTTGATAGACAGAAATGGGTGTGGCTAAACTGAATATTCAGCAAGATAAGGGTTAATTTTAGGTGGTTTTAATAGCGCAATTTTACTGTATATTTCTAATATTCTACTAAAATAAACATTAGCACACCTCCCAAAGTAAATGCAGTATTGATATTTAAATCACTCTTCAGCCTAAAACAGGTTAAAAGAATAAAAATATGCAGAAATTAATCCCATCAAAAGAAATTTAACCAATCTGTTTAAATATTTGATCGCTTTTTGCTTTAATATCACTGTGACCAGAATAATAATGTGTTTTGATAAAAGAGCATTAATTTACTGTAAAGCTTAACCTAAGTGGGATTAAATAAACCTTTAAATCTACCGAAGTTGCTGATTTCAAACAACACTTAAAAGATCTCTAACAACACGGTCTTTATTGTGTTCAGTTACACATGAAAGCAAAGAGAGAAAAATAAAAAAGAATTTCTGTCATCATTATTTCATTTTTTGTATGAAGTCCAGGTAACGTTTTAAATAAACAAAAAAAAACTGAATGGACAGCAGAGGCCACCCGCATTTCACACCAGGAATTTTCATTTCAGACAAGTTACAACCCTTTGTGTACCGAATGGAAGAAATATATGGGCTGCATGATGCTTCCACGCAGAGCTGAATCCGACCCACACACGAGTACTGGTAAACCGCTTAGAGGATCCAAGCCTGTTGGACCGTCCATGCTTATAAACCCTATTGGTTTCATTGGGCGACAGGGCTTGAGATGTCATTTAATCTCATTGTCAGGTAAAAGTCCCACAAAATTGGAAGCAACGTCTCCAATTTATAGTGTTGACAAACAAACAAACTGAATGGAATCTTCCCCCTTATATACATTGTATACTGTGAGTAGTTAGGGTGTCAAGTTCAGTCATTTATTTCTGCAATCAGTAATGGCTCTTTTCTGAACTGTCAGCTGACAGTGTAACCAGTGGGTTATGGATTTGATCAGTATGATATTATCATGAAACATGTTCTAACCCATTTTGTACCGGAAACCCTAAAATGGGTAATTGGCAAACAGTGCAGGCCCAGATCAGGCATTTTGTACCAGAAACCCTAAAGGGTAATTGGCAAACAGTGCAGGCCCAGAGCAGAGTGAGCAGACACTGCAGAATGTGACATCTGATCAGGGCCTACACTGATTGCAAAAAGTTATTTTTAGAAACATATTAATTTTAGTATTGAAATTTTCAGATTTTTTTTTTTAAAATAAATTTTGAAGAAAGCACAACATGACACCCCTAAATTTTGAAATGGACTAGTGCTATATATTAAGATGGAAGATTCTATTTAGTACAAAATGTTCTAATGGTCATTCAAGAAAGGCAGTTGCCACTTATTCTGGGCACTGTACAAGCCAAGCCTAGGAAAAGTGCCAGAGCCACATGATTTTTATAGTATTGACTGGGCTGTACAACTGTGAGTCTTAAATACTCTGTTTAGACGACGCTTTTACTGCGCATTTGTTCCGAAGTAGATGCGCACTATCCGTTTACATGAACCTCTTTCATTCGATGGGAATTTTTATATCGCTGCAACTTAATCCACCTCAAGACCTAGTAGCAGATTCGCATTAAATTTTCCCTCACTTTAAATTGTCCGTCTAAACAGCTGCAGCGCATCAGAAGCACAGTAAAGTTTTAAGTAGAATGGACTCATTACACTAACACATGTAAAAGCAAAACCAAAAAAACCTTTCTCTTTAATTTTGATAATCCGACAGTAAACAACTGAACATTAATGAAATTAAAAACACAAAAGCAAGTCTCTGAGTCCGCAGAATTCTTTGGAACTTTTCACGACTCAAATCATGACTTTTTAGTAGCCCCTGAACTCGATTTTTCTGCTTCCTTCTGCCACGCAGTCGTGTAAACAGACTATTAGAAAAGCACTGCATACCATAAATAACTTCAAAATCATTTAAATGGCACACTTTAATACATGTAAATTATCCTGCTGAACACAGCAACCCCTATGTAGATCCAGATCTCAGGATCTACATTGTAACTGTCATGCAAATTAACCCATATAAGACAATGAAATCTTCCACCTAGCACGTTTGGAGTGGTCCATTTCCAATTATAGGGGTGTCTGGTTTGTTTTTGTTTATGACAAATTTTACAAAAGTGAATGTTCTTGAAGAAAACATTGTAGACCCAGATCAGATGCAGCATTCAGCGGTGTCTGATCTGGGTCTGCACTATTTGACAATGTCTCAGAAAGGGGCCGCTAGGCATAAATGGGTTGAACAAATACAATTTACTATAATGTTATTAATCAAGTAATTTCGCATTGGCCCAGGTACAGGTCCGAGGTCTGCTGCATTGGCCCGAGGCCGAAGGCCAAGGGCTAATGCAGCTGACTGAAGACCTGTAACTGGGTCAATGCGAGATTACTTTATCAATGACAATTTTATTATTTGACACAAAAAATCAGGATTATTGATTTTTGACCTCACTTGACTTCAGTTAATATTGGTTGACCTGGTGTTAATACGGATGACCTCCGATCAAAACAGGATAGTCAATTAATAAAATGTAATATCAAGTAATTTGATTGGCTGATAGTCAGAAGTTGGCATGGCTGAATTAATTTATTCAGCTGGATGATATCCTACTCACATGCATCTTCATATTATGTTAACCCATTTTGTACCGGAAACCCCAAAAGGGGTACCCTGGCAAACAGTGCAGGGCTTCCACTGCTTGCTAAAAGTAATTGCCATTATCCAATTGAATTTTGGTGAAAACACAACTTTTGAAATGCACTCCTGGAAGATTCCATTTGGTACAAAAAGGGTTGATATAACATGGTCAATATTTATCATAATTTAAATATTTTTATGGTATTATCATGCATTATCATGGTGACGCCTGAAAGATGTGTTGTATTGTTTTATAACTGCTTGACTGTTCATAACTAGTTGAAAACTAGGTGATTAAAATGTCAGCTTTATCTTTGGAATGGCTTTAGTAACTTCTATGATCTTTATATAGCCCTTGAAAAAGTGCCTTAACGGATGCAGGTTGTAAAAAAAAATAAATAAAATTCTGTAATCTCCTTTGTTTTTAGTAGGCGCCCAACAAGTAGAATGTGAAAATTTAATGTCAAACCCCCATCAAACATACTCAGACACTGTTGACTTCTTGTTCATGTACTTATCATGGATTAACAACCATTGCTACCGTAATCTTATTTTAGAATTAACCTACCGCATGAGAAAAAGTATTTTGTTGCACATGGATGATCATAAAAAATCTGAGCAGTCTGACAGAGTCTATGTTCAAATCAGTCAGCACATCAAAGCCATCTATAGAGCTTAAGCTCAGGTCAGCCAGCACATCAGTTTGCAGTCTATAGAGCTTATGCTCAGATCAGTCAGCACATCCAAGCTATCTAAGAGCTTGATTAAGCTCAGATCAGACAGCACATCCAAGCAGTCTATAGAGCTTATGCTCAGATCAGTCAGCACATCAAAGCCATCTATAGAGCTTTAAATTAAGCTCAGATCAGCCAGCACATCCAAGCAGTCTATAAAGCTTATGCTCAGATCAGTCAGCACTTCCAAGCCATCTACAGAGCTAATGCTCAGATCAGTTAGCACTTCCAAGCCATCTATAGAGCTTATGCTCAGATCAGTCAGCACATCCAAGCAGTCTATAGAGCTTAAGCTCAGATCAGCCAGCACATCCAACCCATCAATAGAGCTCCAGCACATCCAACCCATCTATAGAGCTTAAGCTCAGCTCAGCCAGCACATCCAAGCAGTCTATAGAGCTTAAGCTCAGATCAGTCAGCACATCCAACCCGTCTACAGAGCTTATGCTCAGATCAGTCAGCTATAGAGCTTATGCTAAGATCAGTCAGCAAATTCAAGCTGTCTATAGAGCTTATACTAAGATCAGTCAGCACATCCAAGCAGTCTATAGAGCTTAAGCTCAGATCAGTCAGCACATCCAACCCATTTATAGAGCTTATGCTCAGATCAGTCAGCAATAGAGCTTATGCTAAGATCAGTCAACACATCCAAGCTGTCTATAGAGCTTATGCTCAGATCAGTCAGCACATCCAAGCCGTCTATAGAGCTTAAGCTCAGATCAGTCAGCACACCCAAGCTGACCATAGAGCTTAAGCTAAGGCACATCCAAGCGGTCTATAGAGCTTATACTAAGATCAGTCAGCACATCCAAGCTGTCTATAGAGCTTATGCTCAGATCAGTCAACACATCCAAGCCGTCTATAGAGCTTAAGCTCAGATCAGTCAACACACCCAAGCTGACCATAGAGCTTAAGCTAAGGCACATCCAAGCGGTCTATAGAGCTTATACTAAGATCAGTCAGCACATCTAAACAATCTGCTATCACCAGTTATTAAATCTGAGCAGTCTATATAGCCAGTAGAAGCCTCTGTGGTGTAGTAGTTAAGCTATACTCGGCTTGTAAACCAGGGATCGCAGGATCGATCCTGGGCTTCTCCAGACTTTCGGATGAGTCTTTAAACCGAGGTCCCGTCTCCGTATGACCTTAGCTGTTGGTGGGAAGTAAAACTCAAACACTCACTCACTATATAGCCAATGCTAAGATCAGTAAGCACATCTAAAAGTGGTTTTAAAGGTGGTCTAAATTAACAACTTTACTGTATCCAAAAGCACAGTTCTGGTTGTGATGTAGTTGGGTCAGGGAAACATGGCATACACATTTTTCTGGTAGTCCTGGTATTTATTCCTTGTGCCACCCCTGACAGCTTCAAGCAATGCATCTTCATTAGATTGGCTCCAAAAGTCTTCCCCAAACTGTAATGATAAACAAATTCAAGTTTGAACTGCTAAGAAAATTAAATTAAATTATTCACACCTAATTTCACTGGCAGACCAAGACTCCCTAGGGGACCTTACCAGCCTGATATTATACAACAGTCTGCTTAGAAATTATACTTCCTTTAAAAAAGAAAAGTCAACAACAGGAAACAAGAGTGAGTTTGAGTTTTACATCTCACCAACAGCTAAGGATATACGGAGACAGGACCTCGGTTAAAAGACTGATCCGAAAGTCTGGAGAAGCCCGGGATCACATGGAACAAGAGGTAGACTGAAAACCTGGTTACTGTAATTATCTGTAAATTGATCCTAAGTATTGGGACAGATAGGCCAAAGCAAACAGTGCAGACCAGGATCAGACTGCTCCTGAAGGATCAGTCTGATCATGGTCTACACTGTATTATGCTCTTATGCCACCTGTGTGTGGCGTGGGATTTATGAAAATAAATTTCTGTTCTGTTCTGTTTGCCATTGTTCTGTTCTGTTTGCCATTCTGTCTGCACCTTTTGGATCATGAAACAAATTTGTTAAAATTTTAGGAGAATTACAGGGTTGGTCCTCAAGGTGTCTGAATTGTTAGAAGTTTTACCGTAAATTCAGTGAAACCATTGAATTCAGGGGACCGACCAGACCGCCCAGGCCAAAATGATTGATGGTCAGGTGACCAAGACTATGGATTACCAGGATAAGTGTCCACAATTGACCCAAAAACTGTTGAATAGCCTGTGAGCTGGTCAAACATTGTGTATGTTCAACTGTGTTGAATTTCAGAGGGTTCCACTGTAAGGTTGATCACCTGAGGTTGATGTTGAATCTTTTTGGCAAGGTGCGAAATAAGAAAAATAATATGTGGATACCCCATTTTATCTGATGCTGTGTTAAACCCCCTCAACAAGTGTTTTTATCTAAATTTCTGGAACTTAAAGGTCATAGAAATCTTCCACAATCTGTCTACCTTGATTTAACAACAAACAGGCACACTTTTTGAAAGATTGCTGAATTAACAAATTTTTCAAAGCTGTGTGTGTTTCCTCTCAAAAATAATTACATCACCTTAATTCATTTCAAAGCCAGAGGGTTATCCTGCAGAACACACAAGCCCTAAAGCCGTGTAGATCCAGAGCAGATGACACTGATCAGGATCTACACTGTTTGACCTTGTAGAAATAAAATACATCAAGTTACCAAGTTGGTTGAAATAAGAAATGGGTGTGGCTAAATGTGTTTATTCAGCAGGATAAGCGATACATGTTCTATGTAAATTGTTTCCCAAGAAAGTGACAACTGCCCTTCTTGAATGACACTCCAAGGGAGAGAATGATTGTGCCGAAAGATTTTTGCTGGACTTGCCCAGTAAGGCAGCTCATTATAATGATTTATTCACAATAAATGGGATATAAAAAATCTTGCAGGTCATTGTTTTGCAGTTTTATGGGATTTTGGTGTCTTTCTTATTTCTCAAAAGAAAACACATACCAGTATATTATGGGTTTATACTTAATAGAATTGCCTCCATGAGGCAACCCACAACATATAGGAAGGAATGAAGAAAATTGTCCCTTAACCCTTTTTGCACCAAATGGAATCTTCCTCCTTATATTAAGCAGGAGTCCGTTTCAAAACTTAAGAGGTTTCAGGTTGTGTTTTCTTCAAAATTTATTTGGAAAATGGCTGAACTTGTTGCAAACAGTGCAGGCCTTGATCAGATGCCGCGTTCTGCGGCATCTGATCTGGGCCTGCTCTGTTTGCCAACTACCCGTTTTGGGTTTCCAGTATAAAAAGGGTTAATTACTGCTCCTTATCTTGAGCTGTGGATATTTTTTTTTCAGTAAGCTTAATTGTCCTTTGTGGCTAATTTAAGAAAAGATCAGGTTTTGTCATCAAGGATTACAATCACATCAAAGCAATCAAAGCCAGGTTTACAAGAAGCCTCATTGATTTCTCTGGCATTAGGATTTTTATTCTGGAAGTAACTTGTTCATAAAAAAGCACTTTAATTCGAAAAGACAGCCGAGCTAGGGCTTTGATTTTCCAGGAATGTCCCAAAGAGGATCTATACTGTTTATCATTGAATGAGTGCACACATATCAAGTAATTTGATTGGTTGATAGTCAGAAATGGGTGCGACAAGATTAATTTATTCAGCAGGAGAGGGGTGTTAACCCATTTTGTACCGGATACCCCAAAACGGGTATTGGGCAAACAGTGCAGGCCCAGATCAGACACCGCAGTATGCGGTGTCTGATCAGGGCCAACACTGTTTGCAAAAAGTTTAGCCAGTTTCCTTATACATTTTGCAGAAAAAACAACCTGACGCCCCTAAATTTCGAAATGGACTTCTGCCATATATAAGGAGGAAGATTCTATTTGAAATGAGTTTATCAGTGGTCATATTTTAGGCTAATTACAGTTGATGTCCATTTCCTAGAGTAATTACTTCTAAGTTAATGCACAGTATGGGTTCAGCCCATTAAGCCAGAAAGGTTGTAAATCTTGTTTGATGTGGTGTAGGTGGTTGCTATTGCAATAAAACTCCTGGTTAGTTTTCTTAAAACCACTGATCTTAAGAACACAGTAATGATTTTATGTGGCATACCACATTTCTGAGAATGTTAACAGAAAATAAATTAGCATAAATAGGCTCTTTAATATCCATTTTATAGGGGGGTAACAGGGCATCCTAAAAAGGGACCATAGCCCCAGATAAGAGGGGATATCCAGATATTATTTTTCTAATTTCTGCGCAAAAACTTATGTGGTGGGTACTCAAAAGCTTCCATCTGCACATTTTGGACTCCTTGCTGGATCATGAAACAAATTTGTGAAATTTTAGGAGAATTACAGCAAGTCCTCAAGGTGTCCAAATTTTTAGGATTTTTACAGAAATACTTTCACTGATACTGTAAGGCACCTCCATGCGTTCATTGATTGAACCAGTAGCTGTTCATTATTGAAATTCCATGGCCTTTCTACAAGGACAAATCCAATACTCGTCAAAACGGAAAATGTGACAAAGGGATTAAGGGATTTACAGTTAATAACATGCTTTATAAGGCTTCTGCTGCATTAAGCTCCTAGGTTGACAATCAATCAGACAGAATGAAATGCGGCAGTTCTGACCAACTCTGAGCTACTTAATTAGAATGACCGAATGAACCCGCTCAGCTGCTACCCATAGTCTTAAGGGGTACAGACACACCTGACAGCATTTTTGGCATCGGTTTTAAATTAACCCTTTTTGTACCAAATGGAATCTTCCTCCTTATATATACCAGGAGTCCATTTCAAAATTTAGGGGTGACAGGTTGTGTTTTCATCAAAATTTATTTGGAAAATGACTGAACTTTTAGCAAACAGTGGAGGCCCTGATCAGACACCACATTCTGCGGCGTCTGCGGCGTCTGATCTGGGCCTGCACTGTTTGCCAGGGTACCCGTTTTGGGGTTTCCGGTACAAAATGGGTTAAGGGAGACAACTTTTGTGACCTGTTCACTTTCATATAAACAGAGCCCCTCAAAATATGAAGCCTGCTCTTAATCCTTATCCTGCTGCATCAATTAATTTAGCCAAACCCATCTCTGCCAATCAACCAATCAAATTAAATGTACTTGATAATGTATTTGTTCATTTCATAAACAGTATGACAAACAGTAAAGATCCTGATCAGATGGCTTCTCAAGAAGCCAGCTGATCTGGATCTTCACTGTTTGCATTATAGATACGGGTTATTATGTTTACCGGCAGGACAAGGGTTAGCTTATTTTCTTCCCCACTTATATACAGCAGGAGCCCATTTTCAAACTTATGGGTGTCAGGTTCAGTTATTATCAGAATTTTATTTGGAAAAACAGAGAAGGTCTTGATCAGACACCCCTTTTGCCTCCTGCAATATGTTTGCCATAGCCTAGTTAACCCTTTTTGTACAAAATGGAATCTTCCTCCTTATATATAGGAAGAGTCAATTTAAAAATTTAAGTGTGTCAGGTTGTGTTTTCCTTCCAAATTTATTTGGAAAATGGCTTAACTTTTTGCAAACTGTGTAGGCCCTGATCAGATGCCGCATTCTGCGGCATCTGATCTGGGCCTGCACTGTTTGCCACTTACCCCTTACCAAATGGGTTAAGGGTTTCCCATATAAACTGGGTTAATGGATTAAGAATCCACTCTTTCATATGGAGCTCAAGGTCTATCTGTTTAAGGGAGACAAAAATAATTTTCAAAATATTGCCTTCCCCTGAAGATATATTTATTCCCCTTAAGCCCCTAGGGATCTCGAACATGTCTATAAATGTATGAGATCTGTGATATTAAATTGCAGCGTGTGCCACTGGAAATTTGGTTAACCATGCAAAAGGCTTCATATTTTTCCATTATAGTATTAAAGGGCAAAAGTGTATGATGCTATATTTGTTTTGAAAAAGGGTCTTTCCATACTTAGGTTTGAAGTAGGAGCCATTTGTACTCCATACAGTATTATCCTAATTGTCATTTATTGACAATCTCTTTAAGACCAGTTTTGAACGGTATCCGGACAAAATCCCCCCTAGACAAAATCCCCTCAGGTGATCTCAGTAAGCGACATTGTTTACTCACGGGCAGAAATATCCATTGGGTTTCAGCCAGTCAAATCATTCTAAAATTCTAGGTAATGTCTGAATGGTATTCATTTTTTTTTACCTGATATCTGATTTGTTTGTTTGATTGAGGTTTAACGTCCCCACCAATACTATAAAGGTCATTTTGGAGACGTTGCTTCAAATTTTGTGGGACTTTTACCCGACATTGAGATGAAATGACATCTCAAGCCCTGTCGCCCAATGAAACCAATAGGGTTTATAAGCATGGAGGGGCCGACTCGCACCACTTTGCCTGGGCAAGCTTAGATCCTCTAAGCTGTTTACCAGTTCTCGTGTGTGGGCTGGTTTCAGCTCTGCTTGGAAGCATCATGCAGCTCATATATTTCTTCAAGCCCCGATGGGAGGGGGCCTACCTGATATCTGATTGCTTTATAAGTTCTAAAAAAGGTGATTTTATCTGGTAGAACTGAAGCTGGTAGTTACAGGGGCTCCAGATAATGTGTTTTTTAATTGTGTTTGATAAATGTTGAAACACCTGATATAGATATTAAAGCCAGCATTATCTGACCCTAGTGAGAGACCAGACAGTTCAAGTACTTCATACAATACCTCTCAAGTTAGCAAAGTCATTATTTATAAACACATTTCCAATGTAAGTAGCCAGACTCTCCTCCCCACACACATATTTAGCCCATTTTGTACCAGAAACCCCAAAATGGGTAGTTGGCAAACAGTGCAGACCCAGATCAGATGCCGCGAATGTGGCATCTGGTCAGGGCCCACACTGTTTGCAAAAAGTTCAGCCATTTTCCAAATATTTTTTAAGAAAACACAACATCAGCCCTAAATTTTGAAATGGACTCCTGCTATATATAAGGAGGGAGATTCCATTTGGTACAAAAAGGGTTAGGGCATTAGGACTCTGTGATCCTAGGCCACACTCAAGGTTTTTTGATCTTTCTGAATAATCTAGAAGCTTCCCTGCAATTGTCCATAAAGATTATCACTGATCAATAAAGTAACGCAAACATATCATGTTACCCCTTATCCTGCTGAATAAACTGATTTAGCCATTCCCATTTCAGACTATCCACCAATCAAATGACTTGTTATAATATACTTGTGCAAGTCACAAACTGCATATCTGTATCTGCACTGTTTGCAAAGTTAACCCAGCAGGCACATGTCGCTAGGGCAACATCAAATCAGCGTCAGTGCAAAGTCGTGACATTGCAAAACGTCATGACGTTGAACCGACGTTGATGTGATGTCACAATTAGGTCATGTGCCTGCTGGGAAGGGTTGTCATGTTCAGCGGGATAAGGGTTGACTGTATAAAATCCAGGTAAGAATTATTTTTATTCTTGCTGTAATTCTTGGCACCACATTCTGTGATTATCATTGACCAACAAAGTTAATAAACCTTGTGCAAATTTGTGATTCTCATTGATCAATAAAGATCGATAATAAACCTTGTGCAAATCTGTTATTATCATGACCAATAAAGTCAATAAACCTTGTTCAGATCTGTGATTATCATTGATCAATAAAGTTAATAAACCTTCTGCAAATCTGTGATTATCATTGATCAATAAAGTTGATAAACCTTGTGTAAATCTGTGATTATCATTGATCAATAATGTTAATAAACCTTCTGCAAATCTGTGATTATCATTGATCAATAAAGTTGATAAACCTTGTGTAAATCTGTGATTATCATTGATCAATAAAGTTGATAAACCTTGTGTAAATCTGTGATTATCATTGATCAATAAAGTTAATAAACCCTCTGCAAATCTGTGATTATCATTGATCAAAAAGTTAATAAACCTTCTGCAAATCTGTGATTATCATTGATCAATAAAGTTGATAAACCTTGTGTAAATCTGTGATTATCATTGATCAATAAAGATAATAAGCCCTCTGCAAATCTTTGATTATCATTGATCAATAAAGTTAATAAACCTTGTGTAAATCTGTGATTATCATTGACCAATAAAGTCAATAAACCTTGTGTAAATCTGTGATTGTCATTGATCAATAATGTTAATAAACCTTCTGCAAATCTGTGATTATCATTGATCAATAAAGTCAATAAACCTTGTGCAAATCTGTCATTATCATGACCAATAAAGTCAATAAACCTTGTTCAGATCTGTGATTGTCATTGATCAATAATGTTAATAAACCTTCTGCAAATCTGTGATTATCATTGATCAATAAAGTTGATAAACCTTGTGTAAATCTGTGATTATCATTGATCAATAAAGTTAATAAACCTTCTGCAAATCTGTGATTATCATTGATCAATAAAGTTAATAAACCTTGTGTAAATCTGTGATTATCATTGACCAATAAAGTCAATAAACCTTTTGTAAATCTGTGATTATCATTGACCAATAAAGTCAATAAACTTTGTGTAAATCTGTGATTATCATTGACCAATACAAATAATAAACCTTGTGCAAATCTGTGATTATCATTGACCAATACAAATAATAAACCTTGTGCAAATCTGTGATTATCATTGACCAATAAAGATAGATAATAAACCTTCTGCAAATCTGTGATTATCAATGACCAATAAAGTCAATAAACCGTGTGCAAATCTGTGATTATCATTGGCCAATCAAGATCGATAATAAACCTTCTGCAAATCTGTGATTATCATTGACCAATACAAATAATAAACCTTGTGCAAATCTGTGATTATCATTGACCAATACAAATAATAAACCTTTTGTAAATCTGTGATTATCATTGACCAATAAAGATCAATAATAAACCTTCTGCAAATCTGTGATTATCAATGACCAATACAAATAGTAAACGTTGTGTAAATCTGTGATCATCATTGACCAATACAAATAATAAACCTTGTGTAAATCTGTGATTATCATTGACCAATACAAATAATAAACCTTGTGCAAATCTGTGATTATCATTGACCAGTAAAGATTGATAATAAACCTTCTGCAAATCTGTGATTATCATTGATTAATAAAGTCAATAAACCTTGTGCAAATCTGTGATTATCAATGACCCATAAAGTTAATAAACCTTGTGTAAATCTGTGATTATTATTGACCAATAAAGTTAATAAACCTTGTGCAAATCTGTGATTATTATTGACCAATAAAGCTTATAAACTTTGTGTAAATCTGTGATTATCATTGACCAATAAAGTTAATAAACTTTGTGTAAATCTGTGATCATAATTGACCAATAAAAATAATAAACCTTGTGTAAATCTGTGAATATCATTGACCAATAAAAATAATAAACCTTGTGCAAATCTGTGATTATCATTGACCAATAAAGTTAATAAACCTTGTGTAAATCTGTGATTATCATTGATCAATAAATTTTATAAACCTTGTGCAAATCTGTGATTAATAATGACCAAAAAAGTTAATAAACCTTGTGCAAAACTGTGATTAATAATGACCAATAAAGTTAATTAACCTAACACAAATTTGGCTAAATAGCCAACAATCTGTGTTTATCATTGACCTATATGTTATTTACATGTAGTTCTCGCATTGCTGTGGTTCGAGCTGCACTCGGGTCACATTGTGGGTTGCCAAGTTCTGCAATGGAAGGTCTGGTGATTTGTCTCTGGAAAATCTGTTTGTTGCCCACATCTGATTAACAAGGGGCTTGAAGTATGTGAAATAATCTTGAAAGGGTCATTAAACCAAAACAAAACTAAAAATAAACCTTGAGCAAATCTGTGATTATCATTGACCAATAAAGTTAATAAATCTTGCAAAAATTTGCCAATAACCTATACTCAATGATTATCATTGGCCAATAAAGTTAATAGTATTATTATAAACCTTCTGCATTTGTTTATGTATTTGTTGAAATCTTAAAACAAGTATTGTAAGGAGTTTTGGTGTTCTAATTGTTGAATACTTAGGGTATCACTATGATAATGCTTATGTAATGGGACAATGAGCTGAGAATCTGGCACCCTTTAGGCTTTATCTGCCCTTGAATCATCTAAAAGGTGGATTTGATTTCCTGCATGCACTGCTGTGATGCTTTTATTAATTTTTTATTGCCACTTTTGAAGTTAATACCTGCTACTTTTGCAAATTTAGGTAAATAGCTTTACATATAATTATTGCCATCTTAGGATGCATTCTGGCATTAATATTAAAACAGACTGTGTGGGTTCTGAACAGATCTTGTCACTTCTGTATAAACAACAGCCATGATTTGCAAGATGCCCATTTAAAACAATAATAAATGTCACAAAATAAACATCTCAGGTAACCACAAATTACCACAAACAGGTAATATAAAGAGAAGGTGTGATGGTGGTCATAAATTAATGATAAATAATATGTCAGAAACTGGAGACAAATTGTCCAGACCTGTAAAATACCTCACCTCAGTTGAAGGGTCCAACACTGGGCGTGTTGAATAACTGTATGCAAGCATTACCTTTTTGGGTTGGTTACTTAGCATAGAAACTCTTCAGTGCTATAGTCCACATGACTATCAATCCGGGTAACTTACAAGTATTTATAGAATTTTATCACAGTAGTGAATTGTATAATAGGGTTATCTATAGAATCTAGGCTGGAATCATTGGTTGGACTTGGCAAACATTGTAGACCCAGATCAGATGCGGCTGTGGCATCTGATCAGGGTCCACAATGTTTGCATATAGTACAAGAATTTTAGGATCAGATGCCACAGAAGGCAGTGCCCGATATGGGTCTACACTGCTTGCTTAACCCATTTTGTACCGGAAACCCCAAAATGGGTACCGGTATTGGCAAACAGTGCAGGCCCAGTTCAGATGCCGCAATATGCAGCATCTGATCAGGGCCTACACTGTTTGCAAAACGTTCAGCGAGTTTCAAAATAGATTTTGAAGAAAACACAACCTGACACCCCTGAACTCCTGCCATATATATAAGGAGGAAGATTCCATTTGGTACAAAAATGGTTAAAATCCTAGAATTTAAGGGTTAACCCTTATCTTGCTGTTCACGACAACCCCTATCTTTGCAAACAGTGTAGATCCAGATCAGATGGCTTCTGATCTCATCAGGATCTACACTGTTTGGCATTTAGTTTATGAATTTGTTGTAATAAGTTACATCAAGTAATTTGATTCGTTCAAAATCAGAAATGGGTGTGGCTAAACTGAATATTCAGCAATAGAAGGGTTAAGTCTCCAGGACATTTTTTCCCTGCATCCTTCACTCAGAGGCAATTGAAGCACCAGTACTCTCAGTGCTTTGATTCTAAGAAAATTGCATACACCTTCAAGAGGAGGTAACTCATTCAAAGTATTTTGTCTCCCTTACCAATATAGCCAAACTTCAATAATTCAAATACCTTTGGGTCACTATGAAAATTTGTTTGAGATAGAGGCAGTTTGAACTATTTAGGTTTAATCATAGTACCAGGTCATTAGGCGTAATGGGGATGTCTTAAGGGGAATGGGAACACCTTCAGGGGAGGCAACTCCTTTAAATGTATTTTTGTCTCCCATGTCAATTTGGGTCCTGAGGAGCAAATTCTTTCCTTTAACAGTAGACCCTCTTTTTTCAGTGGGACAGGGCTCATAGAAAAGCGAACAAGAAGTCCTGAAAGTTGTTTCCCTTTGATAAATGGTGGAAAAATAGGCCAGATGTTCTCATCTACCTTAAGAATACATTTTTGATTTTCTGTAAAATAGAGGAATGTTGTATGTACTAATTAGAATCGCTTCTTTGATGTGTGATTCTAATAAGTGCAACCATCATACCTTTTCGGGATAAACTTTAATATAGGAATGAATTTATACTGTAGAGGTCTCTCTAAAACGAAAAAGAATTTGAGGTCTCTCTAAAAGGAAAGAATTTGCTCATAAGGGAGCAAATTCAAATTCTTTCCCTTTAAGATGCGACCCTTTTTTCCATAGAGTTTCGGTACAGTACAGTTGTCAATGCACATGTACAATTAATGGCTATACTGATTAATATGGTCAGGTCAGTTCAAGTTTTGCAAATAGTAACCTATTTTAAATGAGGAGGGTGGGGAGGTACCACAAAACTGGCCAAGATCAAGGCCTGCAGGCAATTCAACCATAATAAAATCTATTTATATAATCAACTAAACCTGAAACCCAAAAATTCCAAAAATGGCTCCTGCATTTTTGAGGTGGGAGATTCCATTCAATGCAAAAAAGTGTTAAGTTATGTAATTCTTTATAAACCCTTATTAACCCACTGTATGTGGGAAACCCCTAAAAGGGGTACTTTGGCAAACAGTGAACCCGGCTTCTGATCAGGGCCTGCACTATTTGCTAACAAAATTTTCTGTCAAAAAATAGAATAAAAATGAAAAATTGGCTTTCATTGTTAATTAACTATAATGGACATGACAAATGGACTTGTCCAACATATAGCAATGGAAGAGTCCACTAGTATACAATGGGTTAAAACACTGATCAGAACTGTTATTATTAACAAATACTTTTGTTGTTAATATCATGTTCAGAAAAAATAAGTCTATTAGAGTCAACCGTCTATCGGAGCCTCACCATTGCAAACAGTGTAGATCAAGCTCTGATGTTTTGAAGAAGCCATCTGATCAGGATCTACACCATTTGTCATGCAGTTTGTGAATTGAACAAAAACATTATAATCCAGTAATTTGATTGGTTGTTAGCTACATATTCAGTAGGATAAGGGTTAAGTTTATCTCATATATGCCTAGCTAATAGCATCACCAGAAATTAGTGAATCAATTGAAGACGCAATCAGATGCCACAGAGAATGCAGCTTTTGATCAAGGTTTACATTGCTTGAATTACATGGAGTTTTGTAAAACTTACAATAGATATAATTAATCTGACACCCCTAATCTACTAACTGCAGAAGCTTCCCACCTGCCTTGTCCATGTGACTAATGCTTGGCATGGCCTTCTCTAAAATACATACCAAAAAATGATAGACTCAGGTGAAGACTAGTGCAGTTCTCATTTTCTGTCTGATTTATTTTTATGGAAAATCCATCTTATTTATTTCTCAAGGTTCTTCTTCTATGCATGTTCAAGACATGCCTAATTTCCTCCAACAAAGACTTAACATCTCCTACAGGGGCTCATGAAAGAGGAGTGTCAGTCGGTCAGGATAAGCTATTTTGGACCAGGACCAATATATGGTTCCTGTGTTTGATGGTCCTATCCAGTTTCTATAATAGTCTAACCCATTGTATACTAGTGGACTCTTCCATTGCTATAGGTTGATACAAGTCCATTTGTCATTTAAGGGGTGTCATGCCTATTTTTTCGTTTTTAATTCTATTTTTGATGGAAAATTCTGTTAGCAAATAGTGTAGGCCCTGATCAGACGCCACATTCATATAGGAATGAATTTCATTTTTGTGGATTGTATAAATCAACAAAAATGACAATTCATTCTTTATAATTTCAACTATGTCATCGAAATGCCACCAAAAGGAATTATTTCGAAAGCCTAAGAATGAACTTTCCAACGGCCACGGTAGAATGATTATTAATTTGAAAGAATCCCAAGCAAACAAAACTTCAAGTCTATAACCTCAGTTTATTTGTCTCCTAACATTTACATTGTCAATAGTTTTCGATCTTTTTAATCGAAAACTGTTGGCGTCGTTTATATACAATGACGTAAAGCACAGGTTCTAAACATGCTCATTGACGTCACGTTATATTGCTGTCGCTATCTTGCTCAAGAAATTTATCGAAGTATAAAACTTTTATTTCAACCAATCAAATTGCTTGAAATGTACATGTTGATGGAGGATTTAAATTACCATTGTTTATTTTCTTGTCGTGTTATGATTTTTGCTATTTACAATAATGGTTTAATGAGTCCAGGAATCCACTTCAGTTTAACCATTGACCTGCTGAATATTGAAATATGCCACACCCACTACCAATTATCAACCAATCAGAATACTTGATGCAAATTATTGCAGCAAAATCACTGTCTGAATGACAAATAATGTAGATCCTGATCTAAGAAGCCATCTGATCTGGATCTATATTGTTTGAAAGATAAGACATGTCCGGGCTCAGCAGGACATTCAATGGTTAAGACTCATTATTCTACCAAATTAGTTTTATGATCAGATGCCCCTTCAGGAGCGATCTGATCTGGGTCTGCACTGTTTGCTTATTGGTCTATCTGTCCCAATACTTGGGATCATAAGGTAGCCAAACAACATCGTTTTCTGCTGGTTACTTTAAAACAGTCTGGACCCAGATCAGACTGCTCCTATAACAGTTTGCAAATAGTGCACAGACAAAATTTTCATCTGCAGCTTGAGGGTTAATGAAAAACAAGAACTAAAAATCTGTGAAAATTATCATCTGGCATTGTTAATTAACTATAAAATGATTTTCAAATGAACTCTTTTTGCTGTAGGTGAAGTAGCAGATGTTTTTATTTTCTTTTCTTCCAGCTTTCCTTATTCTTTGCAGACACCAGCTGACTGCTTTTAAAGCTGTCACATCATTATTGATCTGCAAAATATCTCTCTCTCTCTCTCTCTCCAAGGCAGATTATTCACATGCTTCCGTGAAATGTCAAGCACACATAATTCAGATAAAAATACCTATCCTGTAGTAGATGAATTTCAAGCCCAATTTTCTGTCAGCAGCTGATTCACAGGAAATGTCAAGCTGATATTTTCTATGAAAAATAAAAAAAAGTTAAAAAAAATTGTCATAAATTATTCAGTCCTGTTTTATCCTTATCCTGCTGAAAAATTAGTTTATCCACATTTATTTCTGACTTTCAACCAGTCAATTTTTGGACGGGTTTTTCATGGAAAATTCCGTCCTTTAGAATAACGATGTCTGTGTGGGCGGGCGTCCGCATCCCGTCCGTGTGGTCGGGCGGGCGGCCGAGCGTCTGCGCTCCGGTTTACCTTTTGGTTAACCCTGAAAAACCCGTCCATAATGCCCTTTGGCATTTTTCTTGTTTAAAACTGATATTTTGATATCGTTCATTTCACAAACTGTATGACAAACAGCATAGATCCTGAATAGATGGCATCCATCTGTAGCTTCACTGTTGCAAAAGTAGGGGTTGTTGTGATCAGCAGGATAATGGTTTACTCATTTTGTACCGGAAACCCCAAAACGGGTACCCTGGCAAACAGTGTAGGCTCAGATCAGATGCCACAGAACGCGGTGTCTGATCAGGGCCTACACTGTTTGCAAAAAGTTCAGCTGTTTTCAAAACAAATTTTTAAGAAAACACAACCTGACACCCCTTAGTTTTGAAATGGACTCCTGCTATATATAAAGGGGAAGATTCCATTTGGTACCAAAAGGGTTAATGGAAAGCATTTTGCTCCTCATCATAGAAGGAAATTGCTTCCTTCAGGGGTAGACTTAGAAGCCTCCGTGGTATAGTGGTTATGCTACTCGCCTTGTAAACCAGGGATCGCAGGATCGATACCGGGCTTCTCCAGACTTTCGGATGAGTCTTTGAACCGAGGTCCCGTCTCTGTATGACCTAGCTGTTGGTGAGACGTAAAACTCAAACACTCACTCACTCAGGGGTAGACTTATTTTTCAGGAGATTTTGTTTGTTTTGTAAAATGTCTTGAGGTCAGTACTATTTAACCCTTATCCTGCTGAATATTCAGATTAGACGCACCCATTTCTGACTTTGAACCAATCAGATTACTTGATTGTAATTTATTCCTACAAATTCATAAACTGAATGTCAAACAGTGTAGATCCTGATCAGATGGCTTCTTCCATCCGATCTGGATCTACAGTTTGCAAAGGTAGGGGTTGTTGTGAACAGCAGGATAAGAGTTAGGTTATTTTGGAGACTTCATATTTTGTGGGACTTTTACCCAACATTGAGATGAAATGACATTGTAAGCCCTGTAACCACCCAAAGAAACCCTAGATTTTAAGGATTGGTCCAACTCGCACCACTTTTCCTGGGCAGGCTTAGACCTTTTAAGGAGATTATCAGCCCAATCTTATATTTCTTCAGGGGCACATTTTTCTAGAGGCTTTTTAATTATTTATGGGAAAGTTGAAAATGAAACCACCAAAAGTTGTCTCTCTTGTCTCTTGTGAAACAGGGCAGAATTACTAAAGTGTATAGCTTCCCTTGAAATATAGGAAGGTTCTTTTTCTAGCTCACCAGAGTCAAAGGCTCCGGGGGGAGCTTATAGTATAGGCATTGTTTTGTTGTCAGTCATCCTTGTCTGCGTCAACATTTTCAAACGACATCTCTGAAACTACATTGGCCAATTGAAACCAAATTACATGTGGAGCCTCTATGGGAAGGGGGAACGACAGTTTGTTGGTGATGACTGGGTCGCATGACCTGAATATGGCCGACATGCCCATATATGGTAAAAAACTTTATAAATCTTCTTCTCAGGAACAGAATGGCCGATGACCTTGAAACTTGGGACTCCGGCCCAAATTACCAAGTTTGATCAAATGATAATGTTTGGTAGACCTTGACCTATTTTACAGCAAGGTCAAATTTGGTCACTTAGTCATTTGTATGGAAAAAGGCAAAACAGGGGATTTTTCTGATTGCATGGTAGCTTGTGGCATCAGAAATGATATTTGCAATCAGCTGAATGGAAGTTTATCAATTCCAAAGGTCAAGGTCATTTACTGACCTTTTTCTGGATAGCTCAGATTCAGTATTTTTATCTCACTTAAACTGCTGGGTTGATTGAAACCAAATTACATGTGGAGCCTTTGTGGGAAGAGGGAAAGAAAGGCTGTTTGTAAGGACTGGGTCACATGACCAAATGGCAGCCTTGCCCATATATGGTAAAAACATTTATAAATCTTCTTCTCAGGAACCGAATGGCCGAAGACCTTGAAATTTGGTATGCAGCATCAGGGACTCGGGTCCAGCCAAATTTGTTCAAATGATGACCTCTGGTTGACCTTGACTTGTTTTACGATAAGGTCAAATTTGGTCACTTAGACATTTGTATGGAAAAAAGGCCAAACAGATCTGATTGCTGATTGCTTGGTACCTGTGGCATCAGAAATGATATTTGCCATCAGCGGAATGGAAGTTTATCAATGCCAAAGGTCAAGGTCATTTACTGACCTATGTCCTAGATGCCCCTCAGATTCAGTTTTTTTTATCTTCTCCACTAATAAACTGGTGATTTGATTGAAACCAAATTACATGTTGAGCTATTATGGGTAGGGGGAATGAAATTTGTTCATATGGACCAATATGGCTGCCATGGATGCTCATATATGATAAAAAAAAACCTTTATAAAAATTTCTTCTCAGGAACTGTATGGCTGATGACCTTGAAATTTGGTATGTTGCATCGGTGAGTCAGGCCATACAAAATTTGTTCAAATGATGACCTTTGGTTGACCTTGACCTGTTTTACATCAAGGTCAGATTTGGTCACTTAGACATTTGTATGACCATGGATTTTACTGATTGCATGGTAGCCTGTTGCATCAGAAATATTATTTGCAATCGGCTGAATGGAAGTTAATCATTTCCAAAGGTGAAAGGTCATTACTCATCTTTGTCTTGGATGGCTAAGATTCTGTATTTTTATCTTCTTCTCCACTAAAACTGCTGTTCAAATTCAAACTAAATTACATGAAGAGCCTCTAGATATAGCTCTGGGATGAGGCAATGAAAAGTTAGGGCGTCATGCCTGTATATGGTATAAACCACATGACCTCTGGAGAGTAGTGGACCATGGGCCTCTTGTGTTTTTGCTTGTTCTGGAGTTTAAAGGCCCACAACACTATGCCGAGTCAACACTATGTAGGTTAGATTGAGCCGGTCAATTTACCTAACCACACTTCCTGGGCAGGCTTATACATAAGCATTTAACCAGTAGCACATTCTTACAACTGCCCTTTTTATCAGCTGAAGCGAGAGAAAAACCGTAGAGATTAGATTTCATGATCAATATCCACGAAAGAATGTTGTCGGCTCCGGCAGGATCGTCAAACAAGTGCCGCTGCGGACTCCGGGAGGGTTGTCAAACATGTGACCTCCTTATCACCAGTCAGACGCGCATCCAACTGAGCTACTGAGGCTGGCTATAAGAAGCTTAACAGTTATAGGAAAAGCCTGTTCATTTCCATTTGTCTGTAGTGTCACATTAAGTCTTTCATTCCTATCAATCAATCAAAAGCTTTCAACCCTCTAGGCTTGTACAGATGCCTATGCAAGCAGTGTAGATCATAATGCGCCAACTCATCTGGGTCAACAGTGTTTGCCATCATTTCAATCGGACACTAACTGAACCCCTATTTTTAAGAATGGACTTAGCCCAGATAACACTTCAGAAATTCAAGGGTGAAAGGGTTAAGTAACGTAATCGGTAAATTATATTCAGTAATGGTGAGAAATGTTATAGTTTCCTTCCTATTATTTCATTTATTTGGTTTGGTGTGTTGTTAATGTCTGGGAAACTGGTGATTATATATTTAATTTTGTTCTTAAATTTCCGATTTTCGAGTTTCAAATGAGATCATACTTTGTTATGCTGTGAGCGATATATTGAATAAAACAGTAAATGGATACATTGGGGAAAATAGCACACCACTAATAAGCTCTTGTTTTGGGCTAAACACACTTAAGAAAGCTCCACATTTTTAGCTTACCTGAGTTTTTGCCTACTGGATCCTCTGTTGTCGTAATCTGTTGTCTGTTGTCATGCAGTGTTAAGTTGTCTGTCAACATTTTCAAACTTCTCCTCTTAAAGCACTGAGCCAATTGAAGTCAAATTTCATGAGGTCAAATGGTCCAGATCACATAACCAGGATGGCCAGCATGACTGTATAAAATCTTCTCTGGAACCAGTTGGCTGATTGCTTTGAAACTTGGTATGTATTATTGGGGACTCAGTACCCATCATAGATTGTACACAAAATTGACCCATTTTAGGCGAAGGTAAAATTTGGTTTAACTTCTGCTTTTGTTTAGGAAAAAGTAGAAATTGTTAATATTCCGATTAAATTTGATATACATGTATTATTCATTCTGAGGTCAATGAATAAAGTTAAGCTGCATGAGTACCACAGGTCAAGGGCACTCTTTGACCCTTTTCCAAGGTCACTCAGATATCAAAATTAAAACTTTTTTTTTCAAACAGTTGGGCAAATTGAGGTCAAAGGCTGCATAATTAATAATTTGTTGATTGATTGTGTTGGGGGTTGATGGCACATCAACTCTTGTGGCCTGTCATTTTGGGTCGTCTCCTAGAGAAAGGAAGAAAAGACATAGAAGAGGATATGAAAGTGAAGGACAGGGGAGAATGAGGAAAATGAAAGGAAGTGTAGAAACTGAAGGAATAACAACATTCCCCCTCCACCCGTACCTGCTGCAAAGACAGTCCTTGCACAACTGTAAGCCAATATCAGTTGGACGCCCCAGTGATGCAAGATACACAACATCTTTGCCTCACCCAACCACTTCCATAATGAAGCCTTTGTTGAATGGAGGAACAAGAATGCTCCAGGTCACATGACCAGATTGGCTGCCATAACCATATATGGTCTAAATCCTTCAAAAGCTGCCATAACCATATATAGTCTAAATCCTTCAAAAACCTCAGTAACCGAATGGCTATTAATGACGGCAAAGTTTGGTATGCAGCATTTATCAAGTTTGTTCAAATGATAATACTTGGTTGTTCTTGACTTGTTTTATGTCAATGTCAAATTTTAACAGTGGATTGTTCTAATTCTGTTGCAGCCTCACAGTGACATCAAAGTTGATATATGCAGTATGCTAAATGAGCTTTTACAAATACCAGAGGTCAAGGTCATTTACTAACTATTATTCTGGTTGCCTCAAATTCAGTTAATTCTCTACGCTGATCGAAACTTGCTTTCAACAAATAGTCACCATGCCTGTGTGTGAAAATCTTCTTTTCAGAAACTGAATTGCAGATGACCTTGAAACTTAGTATGCATCTCAAGGCTAAATTCAGACACTTAGGCTTTTGTAATGGAAAAAATGCCTGCAACTTGGATTTATAATGCACTAAAGGAACCAGTAGGTTGATTGACATGAAACTTGGTACGTAGCATTTGGACTTCTGACCTTTCATGTTCAAATGCTGCCCCCGGGTTTGACCTTCTTTTTGTTGTTGTTGGTTTGAAGGCAAATGTCTAGATTATATAGAAAATACCATAAATGTCAAAAATATATCTTATGTAGATTTTTGTTTCAGTGAACTAAACGATGCTGTTTTATCATGAAGTTACACTGCTCGTTCATCTAAATTGGTCATTGGCTAATTGTTAGCCCTTATCTTGCTGAATATTCATTTAAGCCACACCCATTTCTGTCTATCAACCAATCAAATTACTTGATGTAATTTATTGCTACAAATTCATAAACTGTATTTCAAACAGTGTAGATCCTGATCAGATGGCTTCTTCAGAAGCCATCTGATCTGGATCTAAACTGTTTGCAAAGATAGGGGTTGTCGTGAACAGCAAGATAAGGGTTAAATACTGACTTGTTTAATCATGATTTAAAAATGAAAATACGTTAAATTTAAGTTTGAATTTCAAAATCAAACTTCTATTTTATATCCTAAATTATGTGTATAGCAGTCGCAGATAAAACTGACAGGGCGGGGCAGTTATGGTGCTGTTATTATAGTCCAATTCACTGAGTCCACAAGAACATTTGGCAGAGTGCCTTTTGCATGCGTTTCCCATGCGGACCAGACCAAAAGGCCATATACACCATGGCTTTTTTGTGTTACAGCTGAATGGGGACTTGGTTAACGTTTTTGTCAATAGAATATTCCAAAGGCAGGTGCATATCTTATTTGCGACTACTATATAAAATTATGTGGTTAATTAAAACTGACTGGTATATTCTAATACTGACTATTTACTGACTGGTTTATTGTAAAAGCAACTTAAGAAGGTTTATTTACAATGACTGGCTTATTTTGACAGCAACCTTAAGTAGGTATATGTAACAGCAACTAAAATTGGTATATACAGACTCAGGTTTATTTTAACAACAACTTAAGTACGTGTAGGTATATACTGACTGGGGTTTATTGTACCAACAACTTAAATATGCGTATGCTAACAGGTTTATTGTAACAGCAACTTAGCTTGGTATATACTGACTGGTTTACTGTAACAACAACTTAAAATGTGTTAATACTGACTATAGTGTGGTTCATTGTAACAGCAATATACTGACTGGTTTATTGTAACAGCAACATTAGTAGTTATATTCTGACTGGTTTATTGTAACAGCAACTACTTAATTGTACTACTGACAGTACTGACTGATTCAGTCAAGTGCATTGTAATACTGACTGGTTAATTTTGATACTGACTCCGATTTTATCATAGTTTGTTTTTGCTTTACTTTTAGTTTCTGGAGAAGGAGGACATAACATAACCAGTCGAAGTATGTATTGACTGAATGCAAAATAATAGCACTATAATCATAATTATTACTAACAATAACAGAATATGTTGAGCGAGATCCACTCAAGGGGAGATCATTCTGACTAGTATAGGCTATCAATTGTCATATATATCTCCAGATAAGGAGATGTGACGAGGATATTATAGGGATAGTTTTTTCTTATGTCTTGTTAGAAACATATATTGTGGGTACATGTCATTGAGGCAATTCTAACATGTAACCACAAGATTTTTTATCATATAACCACAAGATTTTAACATGTAAATTTAACCCATTGCATGCAGGAAGTATAGTGACATTTTCATTATGCTGGAGTGGTCTCCCTTTCCAAAACCTTAAATTATACTTGGGAGTGTTTTCCCCATTGTATTTCTATCTTGATAGCACAACTTACTAACTAACCATCACTTTAATAATTAATCAAACTGTAGAAACTTTAGAGAAAGAAACAAAAGTTAATAAAATAATATATGATGCATGTGACGTTCAATACCACATTTTTTTTTGGTTTGGTGAGTGAATGCTCACCAACAGAGATGGGACCTCGGTTTAAAGACTCATCCGAACGTTTGGAGAATCCAGGGATCGATCCTGCAATACATGGGTTACAAGACGAGTAGCATAACCACTACACCACAGAGGTTTCTGTTTTGATTTGGCTTTATGGCCCTTTCAAGATTATTTCACTCATATCGAGCTGCTCTTTAATCAGAGGTGGGCCAAAATCGGAGTACCCGGAGAAAAACCAGATCTTCTGTTCTCGCATGTAATCCAATACCACAGTTACATTACATACATATATACCAGTAAATGTACAAGTGTTTATGTGTTTGAGTTTTACATCCCAACAACAGCTAAGGCCTCAGTTTAAAGACTCATCCAAAAGTCTGGAGAAGCCTGGAATCGAACCCACGACCCCTGGTTTATGAGGCGATTAGCCTAACCACTACACCACAGAGGCTTTGACAAGTGAGAAATGGTCTGAATAACCAACAACCCCTACTTTTGCACAACAGTGTAGATCCATATCAAAAAGCTTCTTCAGAAGCCATTAGATCAAGATATTCACTGTTTGTCATGTTGTTGTGAATTAAAGAAGTACATTATTTAAAGTTATTTGGTTGGTTGATAATCAGAAACGGGTGTGACTAAATTAATATATTCAGCAGGACAACGATTAATGGATGCATGCAAATCTTGACATGCTGCTCATGCATTGTTCCGTGGGTTTTTATTTCACTTCATCAATTTTCCAGTCATTATTGGGATGTAAAGACATGTCTGGCTGATACAAGGAGGATAGTGATTTTATTTTATAGTCATAAATGTCTGAATGTCCCATACAATGTGAGCTTTACAAGACTAATGTATTCAATGCATGAACTTTTTAACCCATAAAATGCCAATCACGACTATTGTCTTTTCAAACAGTGTGGACCCAGATCAGACTGCTCCTGTAGGAGCAGTCTGATCTGGGCCCACACTGTTTCCCTGTATGCAAAAATATTTTTAAAAAGTTTGCAAACAAAATCAGCAGACAAATTAAGCAGATGACATTTTCAGAAGTAGTTTTCTCAGTGTCTTAAGGGTGAACATGAAGTGAAAGACAATTTGTTTGTTTGATTTGAGGTTTAACGTCCCCGTCAACACTGTAAAGGTCATTTTGGAGACGTTGCTTCCAATTTTGTGGGACTTTTACCCAACATTGAGATGAAATGACATCTCAAGCCCTGTCGCCCAATGAAACCAATAGGGTTTATTAGCATGGACGGTCCGCCTCTCACCGCGGTTCCTGGACAGGCTTAGATCCTCTCAACGGTTTACCAGTACTAGTGTGCGGGCCGGATTCAGCTCTGCCTGGAAGCATCATGCAGCCTAATACCTATATATTTATTCAAGCCCCTATAAAGTGAAAGACAAGGGCACCTAAAAGCATAACCATGGATTCTTCCAAATCTGTGAGGCCACTGACTCTGTATGCTTGGCACAAGATTAATTCTCCATCAGCAATGAATGATGAGCCAAGCCATTCCTAGACAATATTTTCATGTAAAATATCTATTTTTGAAATTACACTGCCAAATGGTGTCAAACCAATTAAAGATATTTTTCCTTCATTTCTATTACCAAGCAGTTCCTAGGGCTGTAAAGTTGATTAGAAATGGCATCATTTCTGCAGAATTATCTTCAGGTTGTCAGTCTTGTTCCACAGTTTTGCTTCTGAAGAAAAAGAAAAAAACAAAGAAATTCTGGGGTTTTATATTTTCTTTATTTACAGTCGAACTTCAATGGCTCGAACACCTTGGGGACCTCGAAAATCAGTTCGAGACATGGGTAGTTCGAGCCACTGAGGCTTACTGTCAGGAGGCATAAAGAGATACTTTTAGTCAACTTTTGGGTGTTCTTTAATGAAAATGTATGCTGTGTGTACTCATTAGAATCGCCTCATCGAGGCGATTCTAATGAGTACACACAGCATATATTTGCAAGATAAAAGACTAAAATCTCCTTAATTATCCACCACTATTTCTTATGTAGAGGATTTTGCTAGGGGCTCAAGAATGGGTTCGACACATCCATGGTAAACGAGCCATCGGTGTTCAAGCCATCGAAGTTCTACTGTATATTTCATGAAAACATCAGTATAATCATTTCACTGAAGCAGTTTAACCCATAAAATGCTATTCACAACACACGTGGTCGCTGGTAACTTTAAAAGTCAATTTTGCAAAATGTGTGGACCCTGATCAGACTGCTTCTACCAGAGTAGTCTGATCTGGCTCCACACTTGTTTGCATGTATGTAAAAATACTTTAAGAAAGTTTGGAAGATGATATCGATTGATTGAGGTTTAATATCCCTGTCAAAACTATTTAGGTCATTTTGGAGACATTTCTTCCAATTTCGTGGGACTTTTACCAGACATTGAGATGAAACGATATCTCAAGCCCTGCCGCTGAATGAAAGCTATAGAGTTTATATGCATGGACGGTTAGACTCGCACCACCTTGCCTGGGCAGGCTTAGAAGAATTGCACCGGACGACATAAACAGACAACATTTTCAGATGCAGTTTTTCATGGCATGTTAAGAGTAAGAGATGGTTCCCAATTTAATACATTCAAACTTCAATGGTTCTAACGAAAAATTTGTTCAAGATGGGAATAGTTTGAGCCACTGAGGGTTGTCCTTAAAGTGCCAGGACACTTCAACTCCTTACCATACTAATGTTCTAAAATTTGTACAAGTTCAATTTACTAGCCGATCTTGTCTCTAAAAATAGCTGGATGAGTGGCAAACAGTGTAGATCCTGATGAGGTGCCACATTCTGCAGAATCTCATCTGGATTTACAGTTTACTCAGGCCTGTCTCATTTGGGCGACAGGGCTTGAGATGTCATTTCATCTCAATTTCGGGTAAAAACCCCACAAAATTGGAAGCAACCTGTCCAAAATTATCTATACAGTGTTGAAAGGGACATTACAAACAAAAACAAAGTGTCTTTAATATCTGTTTCTATGCTGTCTGTGTATTGTAAATAAGGTAGTCCTGTTTTGTAGAGCTTTGGAAAAGGTAAGTGTATGACTGAGTGAAAATGTTATTGTAATTTATTGGTGTGAAGAGCTGATTGATGATATGTCAGAGTGATTTCTTGAACAAAGCCTGATATCTGTGGGTATCAGGAGAATTACAGACTTTCTGGAGCTTACTGTAACCTTTGTCCTGTTTCCAATAGGGTATACATCCCTAGAACATTAACCCTTTTTGTAATGCCCCCTCCCATTTGGGCTTGAAATAGATGGGCTGCATGATGCTTCCACGCCCGCACACAAGTACTGGTAAACCGCTTAGAGGATCTAAGCCTGCCCAGGCAAAGCGGTGCGAGTCATCCCGTCAATGCTTATAAACCCTATAGGTTTCATTCGGCAGGGCTTGAGATGTCATTTCATCTCAGTGTCGGGTAAAAGTCCCACAAAATTAAAAGCAACATCTCCAAAATGACCTTTACAGTGTTGACGAGGATGTTAAACCTCAAATTAAACGAAACCCATTTTGTACCTGAAACCCCAAAATGGGTACCCTGGCAAACTGTGCAGGGGCCAGATCAGATTCTGCGGCGTCTGATCAGGGCCTCCACTGTGTGCTAAAAGTTCAGTCATTTTCCAAATAAATTTTGATGAAATAAATTTGATCACCTGATACCCCTGAATTTTGAAATGGACTCCTGCTATATATAAGAAAGAAGATTCCATTTGATACATTAAAGGGTTAAACCTATCTCGATCATGGTGCTATTTCTTGTCCTGCTGAATAAATTGCTGACTCTGAATCAATCAAATTACTGGGTATAATGTTTTGTTAAAATTCTCAAACTGAATATCCTGATCATCTGGCCATCTGATCTACAGTGTTTGCAAAGGTAGGGGTTGTCATGTTTAAGGGGTAAAGACCGTAAAATTTGGCTTGGAAATTTGTTTGTTTGTTTGTTTGATTTGAGGTTTAATGTCCCCGTCAACACTGTAAAGGTCATTGTGGAGACGTTGCTTCCAATTTTGTGGGACTTTTACCCGACATTGAGATGAAATGACATCTCAAGCCCTGCCGCCAATGAAACCAATAGGACGGTCCGCCTCGCACCGCTTTGCCTGGACAGGCTTAGATCCTCTAAGCGGTTTACCAGTACTAGTGTGCGGACCGGATTCAGCTCTGCGTGGAAGCATCATGCAGCACATATATTTCTTCAAGCCCCTATGGGCGTGGGGGCATGGCTTGGAAATAAAAATGGTCCAGGTTAAAATTGTAATGATTTTTCATATACAATGTCACGTTATTTCAATGTGTTACTTGGGAGACCATGGGTTCGATTCCCTGATAGGGTGCCAGAATGTCACAGGTTGACTGTGTGGATTGATAGCCAAGTTGACAGAGTGCTCACACGATAATTATGCTAGAGGCTCTGGGTTTGAGTCCAAGTTTGTTCATTTTTTTCCCAATGTGACCAGCCACAAGCATTTGACAGTGTGGATTGATAGCCAAGACATGGTATGCTAGAAGCTCTGGGTTTGAGTCCAAGTTTGTCCATTTCTTTCCCAATGTGACCAGCCACAAGCATCAACCATGCCTTGTTCAGGTGCAGGGTGGGTCTAAGCAGATCTGGGTATGAATCTAAATGTGCAGGGGGGAAATGTAACAGGTTGACTGTGTGGTAGACTGGATGCAGGGTATGCAAAAGGCCTTGGGTTTGAGTCCCAGTCAGGCTTTGTATGTGTGACAAATATGTTAACAGGAACTGATAGTAAGCATAATGCTTGAAAAGATTAATTTGTTTTCACAGAAATTTGAAAAGTTAACAAAGTGCAAATGAACATAAGATAAGTATGCCTGCACAGACCAATGTTCTTAAACATTTGAGTCCCAATATGATGACAGCCTGAGTCCACTGAAACAAAGTATTTTCATCCAATGTAAACTAAATTGAGAGCATTTTTGTTTCACAAATCATTTGTTTGTATGATCACAGATTTCTATAAAATCAGAGTTTATTATATCAGCTAAATGTAAGAGATAACCCATATTAACCCTTCTCTTGCTGAATATTCATTTAAGCCACACCCATTTCTGTCTATCAACCAATCAAATGACTTGATGTAATTTATTGCTACAAATTCATAAATAAAATGACAAACAGTGTAGATCCTGATCAGATGGCTTCTTCAGAAGCCATCTGATCTGGATCTACACTGTTTGCAAAGATAGGGGACTATCTTTGCAAACAGTGTAGATCCAGATCAGATGGCTTCTTACAAATTACTTTAACCCTTATCTTGCTGTTCACGACAACCCCTAATGGGTTGTCGTGAACAGCAAGATAAGGGTTAAAGTAATTTGTCTTGTAGCTTCATCTGTTTTTGTAGCACTACCAGATGGCATGGCGTGAGCTGGAAACCAACAAAGCATACACACTGTACCTTGCAAAGTTAGCCCTTTTCCCACCGGACCATGATAACCCGATTGAACCTAAGTCTCAAACACCCAGGGGATCCCAATCAGATAGCTTCTGAACATCTGATGAGGATCTACACTATAAGGACAATGTCCACATGGCAATTCATTGACTTTGCAATTAGCATTAATATTTTGTACCAACTCCAGGTAAAAGTTATTTGTAACCATGCAACTTTAATTGTCAGAATTTTGTGTAAAGAGGGGTATCTGTAAAACCTGGGCCGGACTCATGCTGGATTAGATGACTAGTGTAGACCCAGATCAGATGCATCTGATGAGGGTCTGCACAGTTGAGGAGGAATTGAATGGTTAAACAATCTGTTTTCTGGAAGTTCTCTGGGCAGTATTGTTAAATTGTGATAGTACTAGTTTTGAAAAAAAAAAGTTAGTTACCTTTTATTTTGCTGGGTATTATAAGATGATGCTAATTTTGAAAAGTTTGCTTTGCCTGAGCTGAAATCATGATCTTGATCGACAACAGTTGTACATACCATGTTAAACCATAACAAACATGTTATAAACAGCTGTTGTACATATTACCTTGTAGTGTCTTCTTCTTCTGAACTGTAACATACTTGTAACTACACAAGTAAAATGTAATTTCAGAGACCACCCTGGTATGAATTAACAACCTAGGTTATTAATGTAACAATTAATAACCAAGATTGTTATGGGTATGGGGAGAGATAAGCAACATGCTCAGGATTGGGTCTCTTAATTTTTTGTCTGATAATGCTCACATGAGCATGAAGTGCTCACCCTTTGTCTGTTTAGTTACCTTGGCAACAGATTTGCTTCAGCCTTCATAAACAGTGGACAGCACCAGTATCTTTTGCAATGGTTGCAAGCTCTGGGTGCACAAGAATGCTTGGCAGAGGATTAATGGTGTACATGGTGCCAGGGAACTGTCCCTTAAACCCCGGTCCCACAGAGCTTGCGACCGCGATGCGACCTTTCTGCGACTAAAAAAAATGGCAATCGCGGAGCGGTTTCAGAAGTCGCACTGAGGTTTTATAAAGGTTGCAGCAAGGTCGCGGGTAGGTCGCCGATCAAATTTAGTCGCCGATCGTCTTTTGTGCATGCACAAAACACTGGCTGCGACTGATTTTGATCGCAGACTAGTTGCAATGGTTTTCTAGTCGTCGCGGACCAATCTCCAATCGATCGCCGAACAGTCACTGATCGATCCCTGACCGAATTTATGCAAATTTGGCTGTAAATTCTAGCAACCCTATTGCAACTTATCGGAGACTGGTCGCAGACCGATCGCCGACTAATCGCCGACTGATCCGCGATCGATCAACGACCTATCGGCGATCAGTCGGCAACTGTTCGGCGATGGGTCGGCGATCGATCGGAGATTGATCACTGATAAGTCAGCGATTGATCTGCGATTGGTCTGCAACTGGTCGCCGACAAGCTGTAAAAAGGGGTAAAAACCACCGAACGATTATAGCGCCAACTACAATAAAAAAAACTGTTAACATCCTAGCATCATTTCGACGACAGCTTTCAAAGAGGCAACACTGTTCGGAGAGGCGGGCAAAAGAAAACGGCGGCGCAGCCGAAAAAAAACGGGAAGCAAGGCTCGGTCGTCAATTTCGGATGACGAGGACTTGCAGCAGCCCAGAGAAGACTCTCAGCAGTCGAAAATTTAGTTTATGCTTGTCTGTGTCAAAAAAAAAAAAAAAAAAAACAACAAAAAAAAAAACGTGAAAAAGTCTCCGACAAGTCGCTGATCGGTTTTATCCAGTCTCTGAAGAGTCGCCGATTGATCGCAAACTGGTCCCCGATCATGTTTCACTTCTTCGGCGACAAGTCACTGATCACTCGCCGACTTTGGGCAACATTAATTGCCGATTGTTCGGCAACCGGTCCCCGACTAGTCGGAGACGGGTCGGCGATCACATTTACGGAGCAAATTTAGTTGCAACAGTTGCAAAGGTCGCGGGCCAGTTGCAACGAAATCAGTTGCAGAGAGGTTGCATCGCAGTCGCAAGGTCTGTGGGACCGGGGCATTAGACAGCAGACCACAAAGGGAAGTCCAAGTCACACCTCACAAGCTGGTATCTTCCTTTTCCTACCTAGGCAGCTGGTGGCTGTGATATTACGACCACATCACATATGAAAACAGCCTGGAAGCTGCTTCCAGTTCTTTCTTCCCCCCACCTCTTATTCAAGACAGGTGGTTGTGTTTACAGCACTTGTGTGTGGAGTGCAATGCTCAATGCCAGCAAGACTTGGCCATTGACAAAACCAAACCTCCAATGTCTGCAGCAGAATGACAGGGCAATGATGGGACACATCCGCGATATCAAGCCATAAGACACTGTCACTGTCAGGTCTAGTGATTTACTTGCTCGCGGCTTGGCATTGCTCCTGAAAGAGGGAAGGCTGTGCTGGTATGGACTTGTGGAACGCTCAAGGGTGCAGTCAAGGCAGCCTTTGACATACAGGTGGATGAAAAACATGGGCCTGGGAGGCCCAAGATGACCTGGAAGCAGCTGACAGAGAGAGATTGCATAGAGTGGAGATGTTGATGATGATGATGATGATGATGATGATGATGATGATGATGAAGAAACTTTACCAGAATGTCAGTAGGTCAAGTTCTGATATAATTCACTTCTGGTCAGAAACTAGGTCACCTCAGGTCAAATTTCCTTAAAATCTTGTTCACCCTCTAGAGGCCATAATTTTGCTTCAATCTTCTTGAAACTTTACCAAAATGTTTGTCATGGTGTTAGCTCGGTCAAGTTTAAATTTGGGTTATGTAAGATCAGAAACTTCATCACTAGGTCAAACGGGCTCTTTTTAATGAGTATACTGACAATCTATGTTTCAAGCAGAAATATAAAGATATTAGAATTTTTTATCTGAAAATTTTCAGTTTTTGATGGTCAAATTTTCAATATACCTACATGTACTGGAATAGGCATGTTTTTCATAATGGACCATTGTCTATTGTTTGTTTTTAACTTCTCTCCACTTTGGAGACGTTGCTTCCCGTTTTGGGGGACTTTTACCCAACACTGAGATGAAATGATATCTCAAGCCCTGTCACCCAATGAAACCAAAAGGCTTAATTATATGCACAGGTCATTCCAACTCATACCACTTAGCCTGGGCAGTACTTCTAAGCAGTTTTGGTGGACAGTTTCAGCTGTGTGTGGAGGCAACGATGCAGCACTATCTATTTCTCCAAGCCCCAATGGGCGGGGGCAAATTTGCCCTTTGACCAATACCACAATATTAAAGGGCATAAGGAAATTGGGTCAAGACCATGTTTCAGGCCCAAGAGCCCAGTTGTCATATTAGTTTTGTTTGTTTGTTTGATTTGAGGTTTAACGTCCCCGTCAACACTGTAAAGGTCATTTTGGAGACGTTGCTTCCAATTTTGTGGGACTTTTACCCGACATTGAGATGAAATGACATCTCAAGCCCTGTCGCCCAATGAAACCAATAGGGTTTATTAGCCTGGACGGTCCGCCTCGCACCGCGGTTCCTGGACAGGCTTAGATCCTCTAAGTGGTTTACCAGTACTAGTGTGCGGGCCGGATTCAGCTCTGCCTGGAAGCATCGTGCAGCCCATATATTTCTTCAAGCCCCTATGGGCGGGGGCGCTGTCATATTAGTACCTACAGTTTAGATTGATTGGAAAAATAAATAATAACTGAATCTAATATATCAATCATCTGTCTTAGGCATTTTATCAAAATAATTGAAGAAATTATTTTCTCTTTAAAAAGTCATGAATACATTTAAGAAGATTTTTGCATTATACTGTTATTAGTATTAAACCACAAACAGCTAAAGAAGAAAGTTTGACACCTAACAATAAATGAAGATTAATTGTCTGTCTATTCCACCCTTATTGAAAAACACCAAAAATACCTGCCAAACTCAAAACAAACATGCAAGGTCAAACCCCAAAATTAACATCAACACCCCTAACAAGCTCTGAGAAAGGGTTCTTACAAATTCCCTTCAAAAGTGATTTATGACCCTTCACAAAGAAATTGGGTAGCAGTGTAGCTGAATGACAGCTAAGGAGGAAAAAATGCAAAAAACTTATTCAGCTCTGAACTGGTTAATTAGCAATGTGTCAGTCTTGAGGACTAGAATATAATGAGGATGAAAATTTAGAAAAGGTTACCATAGCAATAGATAAGGAGAAGCTGGGATAATCTTTCTTATTTCTCCATTTAAACATGGTGTGGGTACGTGTTAGAACAGGTACCCACAACATGTTTCTAGCAAAAACTTGTAAAACTAGCAAGAAATAAGATCATTGTACTTCGTAGTTCTAAAAAAAAGTAGCTGTGTTTCCGCTAACATGCCGAAAAAATTAGGGTCGGTAGGTCGCTTAAACTTGTTGTTTTTTGTCAACTTTTTATTAAAATCTTTAAAAGGGCATAATTAATTCAAGCCATATTACCACATCAAGGAAGCAAAAGATCAGGATTTTAAATATTATCAGGATGAGCAAACAGTGTAGACCCTGATAAGACCCTGCACCAGCTTTACCCACATACATGTATCTGCATTGATTCTTCAATGCTGTTGGTCAAATCAATTGTATGAAAATGGAAAGTGATTTCATGTCAGATGTTGTCAAATCTAGAATATGATGGATGTGAAGCCTGCCAAATCCAATCAACAAAGCTGCTTAAAATAAAATAATGAGGAGCAATATTGAGGAATTTTCTAATTCTTCACTAATCTCTGAAGAGTCATATTTCATTAATGACTTTCTCTAGGCAGTAGATAATTAGTTGAAGGCCTTCTGATTAACTTTATGTCAATATTTTCTTCTGCCAGTACCCAGTCCCCCTTGAATGTATTATGTATGTTGTTATGTGTTGTGGTTTTATGGCCCTTCTAACATGTGAGATGTCAGAGGACTGATTCGCCAGATATGGCAACATTTTTTTGGTAAAGTTTGATCATGAAATATATTCTTTAGTCATTTGTTTGTTTTGTTTTTGTTTGATTTGAAGTTTAAGGTCCCCATCAACACTACATGTATATAGGTCATTTTGGAGCCGTTGCTACCAATTTTGTGGGAGTTTTACCCGACATTGAGATGAAATGTCAGCTCAACTAAGCCCTGTCGCCCAATGAAACCAATAGGGTTTATAAGCATGGATGGTCCGACTCGCACCGCTTTGCCTGGGCAGGCTAATTAGATCCTCTTAAGCGGTTTACCAATACTCCTGTGTGGCCGGATTCAGCTCTGCGTGGAAGCATCATGCAGCCCATATATTTTTTCAAGCCCCGATGGGTGGGGATCCTATTCTTTAGTCATTCTTTCACTTTTCCCTTCTGCTGATTCCAGAAGGGCAGGGTTACCTGACCAGCTCTACATAACCTATACACTATACAGTGTTGCCGGGGCCGTTAATCTCCAAACTAACGCTCCTAAAACCCAGAGTACCTGTAAAAATCCTAAAAATTCAGACACCTTGAGGACTTGCTATACTTCTCCTAAAATTTTAATGTATTTGTTTCTCTAGCAAGGAGTCCAAAAAGTGCAGACAGAATGGCAAACAGTGTAGACCCTGATCAGACTACTCCCTCAGGAGCAGTCTGATCAGAGTCTCACTGTTTGCTTAGTACTTATGGTCATTAGGGTAAAGTGGTACCTTAGAAATTAGCTCCAAAGAACAGCAAGACAGGACCCCCTTGTTACTTTATGCCCTTCTTAATAAGATCTCTAGTTATTTTAGAGTTATCAACTGCTATCTTAAGCTACTAGGCAATAATTCACTGAGATAGAGCAGGCATGAAGATAAGAGAAATCTATGATCATCTCCTAGTAAGGGTTGCTATCTAAAAGAGCTGGTCCAGGCCAAAATCCCAGTGTTCTACAAAGGTCCCATGCTTCTGACTAGACTCCTTGACAAGGTGCATGACCTAATTGGAACATTCATTTAATGTTGCAGGGTTGATCGTTGGAACTTCACATTGTGGCAAACAGAAAAGATTGTCACCAGACTGATGTGCAGTCCGGTCACAATCTGTTCTGTTTGCTGTAAACATACAGGTGAAAGTCATTTTGCAGTGAAAAGGAAAAACCACAGGTGTATATTTCTTCTCTCACACCAGTTCCACCAGCTCAAGCAGAACCAGGTAATGTCATCTTGATTTCTTCAGAACCAAGGTGGAAGTCTATCAGATTCCTGAATTCAGAATGTGAGTCCCTTGAAAGAGATGAAAGGGTTTCGCTGGCCAAATATCTAAGGTTTGGAGATGGTGTTCAAATTTCCTAATATGAGCCCCGCCAAGCGAATTTGTGTCTTCGAGCATTCCGTCATGACAGATTTTAACTGCGCATGCCCAGCCATTCAGAGGGGCCAGGGATATGGCTTTCTGTCTGAAGGTTCCTCTTGATTCACTGCTTGTATGAGCGAGCAGCGAAGGTTCTGGCGAGACCGCGTGGATACGCAGGCTCGCCTGAACCTTCACTGCTAGCTTAGGCGATAAGTACCAAAGTCGCTTGACGGGGCCATATTTTGGTGGCAACTACATGTAGAGTAATGTGCCACAGTAGATGAGAGATTCCAACAAACAGTGCAGGCTCAGATCATTCACCAATCAGGGCCAATAAATTTTCTGAATAAATTTCTGTAAATAACCCAGCCTGACATTTCAAGTGATCAAAGCTTAACCCTTCTCTTGCTGAATATTCAGTTTAGCCACACCCATTTCTGAGTTTGAACCAATCAGATTACTTGATGTAATTTATTCTTACAAAGCCATAAACTAAATGTCAAACAGTGTAGATCCTGATCAGATGGCTTCTGAAAAACAGTGTAGATCCTGATCAGATGGCAGAAGCCATCTGATCTGGATCTACACTGTTTGCAAAGATAGGGGTTGTTGTGAACAGCAAGATAAGGGTTAAAAAAATGGTTATTGACTTAAAAAATTATAAACTTGAGTTTGTTATTGTTACTGAAACATTTTACTGAAAATATTGGTATTACGGTACTAATAATTCTCATGCTGCAGAAACTAGCCAATAATACTGTCTGTCAGTGGTGAAATTTTCATGAAAAAAACAACAACAACAACAACAACAAACAAACAGAAATATACCTATGTTTTTCAGATGATCATGGAACTGTTATTTTCCAAGACCTACATGACCAGACCTATATGAAACTGCATCTGCACAAAATAACTTTGAAAGTCAATTATTAGTATTTAATTAATCAAAATTACCTGCATTTCCCAAAAGGGCGAATCTGGATTTTATGGGCCAGCCATCAGCGAATCCATCACGAAAACAGTCGCCTATATAATTTTGACCCCCTTGAATCCCTGACTTTTATATTATAAAACTGGGGTTTACAGGGGTAAACATTATTTTTCTTATTTTGCCTCTAAAATATAGATTGTGGGTACTCGTTAGAGTGGCCTCGATGAGGCAGTTCTAACGGATGCAATTTTTCCTCTTTGAATTTTCTTTTTTCGGCGGTAAAGTTTACATTGTATTTGTATAGGCATGTTTTCATAATGGCTATCATTTTGGGCCTGAACTATGTTCAAATTAGTTCGAAAATTATTCAAATCATCCATTTCAAATCCTTCAAACTTCTCACTGGATGCAGAATCACCCAAAATTTCTGATTCCCCATTTCTCCCTATGGTGGTGCCGCCATCTTGTGAAATTACCCAAGAAATTATGGTTTCACTTCCTTTTAAAATCTAAATTAAGAAGTTTATTTTATTCTTATTTCAGGGATTTTCATGACTAAATCACTATTATTTATTTTATTTTTTTTTTGATCTTGTGAAATTACCCAAAGAATTGTGGTTTCACGTTCTTGATCAAAATTAAGAAATTTATTTTATTCTTTTTTTTAGGGAATTTCATGACAAAATCGCTATTATTATTATTATTATTATTATTATATATATATTTTTTTTTTTGGTTTTACAGCCCTCAAGATCATTTCACTTATATTGAGCCTATTGTTAATCAGAGGTGGTCAAAAACCAGAGTATACCCAGAGAAAAACCACCTGACCTTCCATTACAGAACTCAGTGTCTCATATAACATGTCTCAGACTCGAATAAATCACTATATTAAGACCTAAGATATAATATGTCTAATAGCTAATGAAACATTTAAACAGCAATCATATAACATCAGGCTATGGCCACATGATTGGTTTTCGGAATGAGGTTAATAACGTAAATATATGTGATTAGCATGAGAAGCGTTACCGGGTAATTTAGATAGAAGATGGCAACTTATTGATGGACTGAAGACAGCTCACAAAGCCCAAATGGAACCCTACCTCCTCTAAATAATATTGTTTGGGTCCAAAGCAGAAACTGTAGCTAGATAGATAACCCAAAAATATATATCTATGGTAATTTTTATGCATGGTATATACTTTTTGATGTCCATCTTAAAACTGTTTAAACTGATATATGAATCAGAGGTTTAAAGTTTCAGAACTTTCAAATCCTTAAAGTTTCAGAACTGACACTATGAACAAAAAGATGAGACCTAAAAACTGTATCAGGACAGATCATCAAAGAATATTTCTAAAATTATATCTTTATGATTTAGTGAAACCATTATATACTATATACCGCAACCTCAGCATTCCTCCTATTTCTTAGGAAAGCTCAAATTACCACATCCAGTGGCTTAATGACATCTTAACAGTTACAATTTTTCACAGAACATTTACAAAATAAACACCATCTCCTTATCACAAAGTTCATAACCCCTGTCTCTACCTGTTGATGCCTTAATCAAAGCACAGAGAGTACTGATTGTCTCTGAGTGTAGATTAGAAAAATAGTCCAGAACTGCATGGAATCGAACTCTTTGTTTAACCCTTAAATTCCAGTAATTTAAGCAAGCACAGTAGCCCTGATCAGACAGTTATATGGCATCTGATTAGGTAGACACTGTTTGCCAATGCCCAAGTGCACGAGCACAGTCTAGAATTTACTTTTTTCGCACACTCTGACGTCTTAGGGAGGCGATTATCGATGCTATAAGCATGATTTTGTTTAGGGTCGGCGGCAGTCAGATGGTCAGTAATAGACACGCGGACAATAGCAAGCATATACTGTGGGTATAACGTAGACTGTTGGTACTCGTTATAACCTTCAATATAAGAAAATTATTTAGTACAATTTTTGTCTGGAAAAAATTATGGTACCATTTTCCGACAAAGTTTTCCAAATTATTTACGTGTCATTTGTTGATGTGTTTAATTATTTGCCTTCTGTATACACGCATATTCAACCAGCACAGCCGGCCCCCACCCATCCGGGCTTCACGCAGAGCTGAAACTGATCGCACACGAGTACTGGTAAACCGCTTATACGATCTAAGCCTGTCCAGGCAAAGCAGTGCGAGTCCATGCTTATAAACCCTATTGGTTTTCATTGGGCGACAGGGCTTGAGATGTTATTTCATCTCAATGTCGGGTAAAAGTCCCACAAAATTGGAAACAACGTCTCCAAAATGACATATACAGTGTTGACGGGGACGTTAAACCACAAATCAAACAAACAAACAAACAAAATCAACCAGCACAGCAGATTCATCTTTCCGAACCAACAATATTTCATTGATAATGCTTAACAATCTGTGCTGGAAAAGTTATTACATGTATAATATTTTATCCAGCTGCAAACAGTGTAGATCTATCGACGGCTTCTGATCGGAACCTACAATGTTTGACATAGTTTCAACTCTCTCTCTTCTGACTCAGTCCTACCACTGCTTTCCAGCTCCTGAATAACAGTGATCAGAAACAGAGACCCTTCAGCGATATGTTTCAAAATGGTTCATTCTACCTGTTGATGCAGGCCCGCACACAGGGTGGGGAGGCGTGCGAATGCGCCCCTTCCACTTTTTTTTAAATTATCAAACTCATGCAGTTTTTCACCCTCTGCAAAATACCTGAAATTCGCACCCCTCCCCCCATTTTATGCACCGCCATTCAAAAACTGGCGGGGTGTTATGTTATACCCTCCGAAATTCTGAGTGTCCATCATTCCGTCCGTCAGCGCCTCAGAGTTTTGTGTCCGCTCCATAGCTCTATTACCATTTTATATATTTTCACGAAACTTCACAGATATGTAGAGCACTATCAAACGACGTGCAGAACATTTAAACCGCAACTCTGATTTTCCTACTTTTGGAGTTGTTACCCTTTGAACATTGCCATTTCTTTCATAGTTTCGTGTCCGCTCCATAACTTCGATACAGTTTGAGATATTTACAGGAAACTTCACATATGTAGAGCACCATGAGACGACGTGCAGAACATATGAACCGTAACTCTGATTTTCCTACTTTTGGAGATATTGCCCTTTGAACTTTGAATATAGCTGTTGCTATCAGTTTCGTGTCCGCTCCACAACTCTGATTCCATTTGAGATATTTTCACGAAACTTCACAGGTATATAGAGCACCATGAGACAACGTGTACAACATATGAACCGTAACTCTGATTTTCCTACTTTTTGGGTTATTACTCTTTGAACTTTGAATATAGCTGCTGATATCTGTCAACTCTGATTCCGTTTGAGATATTTTCACGAAACTTCACAGGTATATAGAGCACCATGAGACAACTTGTACAACATATGAACCGTAACTCTGATTTTCCTACTTTTGGGGTTATTACTCTTTGAACTTTGAATATAGCTGCTGATATCTGTTTCGTGTCCGCACCATAACTCTGATGCCATTTGAGATATTTTCATGAAACTTCATAGAACTGTAGAGCACTATACAGGGTCCTGAAGTGCATATGAAATGTAACTCTGATTTTTCTACTTTTGGGGTTATTGCCCTTTGAAAATTGAATTCAGTTTCAGGTTCGGTCCATAACTCTGATTCTGTTTGAGATATTTTCACGAAACTTCACAGATATATAGGGTACTATGGGACAACGTGCAGAACATATAAACCGTAACTCTCATTATCCTACGTGTGGAGTTATTTTCCTTTGAACATTGAACATTGCCAGGAGATGATTAGTATAAGCAACCTTGCTTGTTTTCAAATCCTGTTGATTTTCCTAATATGTACATTCTTGTTATATATCTGTAATTGAAAAGAAGTAAATAAAATATTGTTTAAACTAACATTGCCATTTCTGTCATAGTTTCGTGTCCGCTCCATGAATTCGATACCCTCTGCGATATTTAGGTATGTAGAGCACCATGAGACAACGTGTAGAACATATGAACACTAACTCTGATTTTCCTACTTTTTGTTATATTTTAAATTTTGCAAGTCTCGCTACTTTGGACATCTCCTTCCTGATGGCCGGGTCTTCCGTGGAGTGTGGGCCATGTTTGCTGATGTTGGCTCAATGGGGGACGTCTCCAGTTGACCTGTCTGACGAGCTACGTCGGTCGGTGTGTGCTCGGAGGTGGATGTGCTGTGTTTGCCGGGTCTTGTCCATCATCCGTTTCGGTTTCAGAACTTTGGGGTTGAGACACACTGATGAAGATTAAATATCAGAAAGGCCTCTGTGTCACTAAATTTGGTATAGTTACGCCTTAATTTGGAGTTATCGCCCCTTGAACATTGAACATAGCCGTTTCTGTTTTGTAGTCTGTTTGAAGCACTATATCTCTTGAACCTAATGATTGATTCTGACCAAACTGGCATGGTTACGTCACTAAGATGGGGAAAAACAGCCATTAGGTTTTGATGACCTTGACCTTATTTTCAAGGGCACATGTTCCCGAAAAACTGTCAACTGTGGGCCAAAGATGGCTTGTCTGCACCCAATCAATGAAATGTGGTCTAACGTGGTACAAAATATCATTGCAATTGACCAAAGATTTGACTAGATTTTGAAGACCTTGACTTTATTTTAAAGGGCACTGGCCCCAAAAAGCTGAAAAAGAGAATTTTAATTCTGATTTGCTTTCTTTTGGAGCCATGGTTCTTTGAACATTGAAAATAGTCATCTCATTCATGTATTCCTGTCAACTTTATTAAGCAAAAGAGTAATGCATCCTTACTGTGAATTCCTTTTTCACTGAGATATGGCGCTTGCTTCATGTAACTGTAGTGGCGGGGCATCATGCAGTTCTTGCACCTGCGTATGGCCTGAATCATGTTCAAAACTGTTGCTGACTGTGCCAACCCTGATCAGAAGGAATGTACTGTTTATCCGATTTGGGTCTACGCTGTATGATATTTTAAAAATACTTTTCCCAGAAAACAAGATTTGACATCTTATGCAAACTGTCGTCAGTGGAGATAATTTGCATGAAATGTCAAATCCTGCTTTCTAGAAGAAAAAAATAATCGAAAAGCATTGTCAGTTTGTATCTGCTCTATCAGCAAACATGAAGTATTGGCTTTCATAAACAGCTTGGTGTACCTCACCATGCATGTTTATTTGTTTGTTTGAATTGAGGTTTAATGCCGTCCTCGTCAACACTATTTAGGTCATTTAAGAGACGTTGCCTCCAATTTTGTGGGACTTTTACCCGACATTGAGATAAAATGACTTCTCAAGCCCGGCGGCACAATAAGACCAAAGGCTTATAAGTATTGGACGGTCTGATCACATTTCTTCGCCTGTGCAGGCTTAGTCCTTCTAAGCCGTTTACCAGTACTCATGTGTCGTCAGTTTGACCTCTGCGTGGAAGCACTATGCAACCCATTCTATTTCTCCAGGTCCCGATGGGCGGGGGCGACCATGAATGTTTAAGCCATAAAAATTTATTTTTACCCACAAGATGCCAATCATAACAACTGTTGTCTGCTTATTTGTTTGCTTGTAACTTTGACAGTATTTTTGCAATCAGTGTGGACCCAGATCAGAGTGCTCCTGATCAGGATCCACACTGTTTGCATGTATGCTAAAATATGTTTGAAAGGTCACGACATAAACAGACAACGTTTTTCAGGGTATGTAAAGAGTTAGACAACTGCTCGAGATATCGTGTATCTTACGTCACTGGAAGGCTTACAGTAGGGCAAGGTCTACCATAATAATATGTTTGTTTATTTGTTTGAATTGTGGTTTTACAGCCCCATAAACACTATTTAGGTCATTTTGGAGACACAGCTTCCAATTTTGTGGGACTTTTACCCGACGCTGAGATGAAATGACATCTCAAGCCCCAAACCAACCAAAGGGGTTCATTCTGCTACCCGTTCATGAAACAAGCCTATCTATACAAATAGAGTGTAAATTTTACCGCCTAAAAAACGAAATTTTTAAGATGAAAAAAAAAATCTTATTTCTGCTCAAAATAGATTGTGGGTACAGTACGTTAGAGATTGTGGGTATACTACGCCTCATCGTGACGGTTCTAAGAGTACCCACACTCCACATTGTAGAACAGAAATAAGAAAAATAAGGTTTACCCCTTACTATATATAAAAGTCGGGTTCAAGGGGGTCAGAATTATATAGGCATGTTTTCCTGGTTTTCCTGATGTGATTACTAAATTACTGATGTGTGTATATGGCAAACATCACATGTCGCATTCTTTAAAGCCTGATCTGGGTCTACACTGTTGGCAAAGGATGACTTTGTTCATATCTAACCCTTAAAATGCCAATCACAACAATTGTCACCTGCGTTGTTGTCGGCTGGTTACTTTAAAAGTCATTGTTGCAAACAGTGTGGACCCAGATCAGACTGCTCTTCTGGGTCCACAATGTTTGTCTGTATTTGAAAAGTAAGCAGACAACATAAAGATATGACATTTTTGATGTAGTTTTTCTTGGCATTTTTTGAAGGATTAAAAGTTGTTTTGTCTTTTTTATATTTCCCAATAAAATTCAGTTTGGAGACTCAAGCATCCAGTGAGTTAAAATATAGCAAGGTATTTTCTTTCAGAATTGCATCCATCTGTTGTGACTGAAACCTCATGTAGCTCTGTAGAGATTTATGGGGCTATTAGCAGGCTACAGTGATCTTATCACTAATTTGTATAAACAATCAATTTCACAGAAAACTGGTCAAAAACTGGCTTGGTGTAGGTTGCGAGCTAAAGTATATAGCATGGTGCTGTATATTATAGAACTATCAGAATGATGTATTTTCTAGTAAAACCCCTGTCACACCAGGGCTGTGTTCTCACGGCGTCCAAGAAAAATGCAGAACGCCGAGGTGCGCGCAGTACGATCGCAAACATCGCCGTAGCAACGCAGTGGCGTCGCCAGTAGACGCGTTGGGATCGCATAGAACGCCAAGCGACGGCGCGCATTTTGAGCATGCTCAAAACAAACGCCGTCGCTCGGCGTTCTGATCAGTGCGCAGTGAGGTCGCCGTAAGGTTGCCATAGCAGCGCAGTAAGGTCTCCTACAACGCTACAGGAGCTCGGCAGGGGCGCACAGAGGTCTCCTACAACGCCATATAAACTCCGCTTGTATAATTGATTAACTGATTGATTGATTTGATATTTAATGTCCCAGTCAACACTGTATAGGTCATTTTGGAGACGTTGCTTCCAATTTTGTGGGACTTTTACCCGTCTTTGAGATGAAATGACATCTCAAGCCCTGTTGCCCAATGAAACCAATAGAGTTTACACGTATAAGCATGTTTACACCAATAGAGTTTACACGTATCTCGCACCGCTTTGCCTGGGCAGGCTTAGATCCTCTAAACGGTTTACCAGTACTCGTGTGAGGTCGGTTTCTGCTCTGCGTGGAAGCATCATGCAGCCCAACTATTTCTTCCAGTCCGATGGGAGGGGGCCGCCCGCTTGTATAAACAGTGGCTAGAGTAGAGTTTGATTGTGTACTGTCCCGAAAAAACCTACTTCTGAGGTGACTCATTCCGGGTAAGGTAATGGCGGTGGACTTGCTCCTGCTTGCGGTGATTGTGGTGGACTTGCTTCCGACGGCACAGGAGTACTGGTAAACCGCTTAGGGGATCTTAGCTTGCCCAGGCAAAGGGGCGCGAGTCGGACCATCCGTGCTTATTAACCATATTAGTTTTATTGGGTGACAGAGATTGAGATGTCATTTCATCTCAATGTCGGGTTAAAGGCCCACAAAATTAGAAACAACGTCTCCAAAATGACCTATAATGTGTTGATGGGACGTTAAACCTCAAATCAAACAAAACTGTTCGACTGATGAAGATGTCTGTTTACACTTTGAGAACGTCTTCAACATGTGAGCGCCGTAAAAGCGCAGTGCACGCATTGAGAGCGCCGTAAAAGCGCAGTGCACGCATTGTGAGCGCCGTAAAAGCGCAGAGGAAGCGCCGTGAGAGCGCATACAATCGCCATCAAGAACGCCGCATGATCGCGATACATCGCCATGTAAGCTCCGTAGCAACGTCTTGGTCGCTGTAGGGACGCCATGACAGGTCCTTGTTCACAAAAATATCCCATATTTCTTGCGATCTCGCGGCGTTCTGAAAAATTAAACAACGCCGTGCCATCGCAGTGAAAACGCGGCATAGTGTGACAGGGGCTTAACCTATATTGGATGAATCTCAAAACAAATGTTTGTTATTGCTAGAGATAGATTATACAAGAATATTCCCTCTCATTTATCACCAGCTGATCATTATAAGCATCCCATGTATTTCTTTGTTTTTGGATCACTGGACCCAAACTTCATCAATCATTAATAAAATCATAATATACATTGTTATATACCACATTTGGTTTTGTATCTTACAATGGGGAAGGAATCATGTCAGATGTTAGCTTCCAACTGAAGTTACATGAAACTACTAAAGCTGGGCATAATCCTTGGCACCATTTTCAATGGCACACACATCAGTTCATATATTAAAGCATTTTCCAAACCCTCATCTGAATTAATCTCATACTTGGCTAAAATTGATGAAAGGTCTCGGTCTAAAGTTTTGTTTAGCAATAATATTTAAGATGCAAGCAGGCGAGCTAAAGCAACACCGTGCCATTCCTACGAGTGTCCCATCCCACCTCGAGTGACATATGTGTTGTTGATTCTGACAACATAACAAGATGAATATGTCTTCACAGTTTTCAGAATTTCGTAACTTAGGTGTGTTACATGTAATATATGGGAAGTAAGATAACAGGAACATGGTTCAGTCTTGCTCATTTTTCTGCAAATTTTCAATATAAACCGTATTTGGACTCAAAATTTTGAGTCATAAAAATTAGCCTGAGAAGCAGATAGTGTTGACCCAGAGTCAGGTCTATATATTGTTTGCCCCTGAGCAACAGTCATTGCTACTAAAATAATTATAAAGAACAACTTAGGATTATATAAGAGATATAATAAATAGAGGACATGTAAACTGTGATGATGGTTAATAATCGGTATGCGTCTTCAAATCAAGCCAAAAACTTTTGCCTTAAACAAAAAGCAAGATTCTATCCTCATTGTAATTTATTCACCAAATTGTGCCACACTCTGTTTTTCTAGGGTGTTGCTATCTTATACATTTCATTCTGTATTTGAGCAATTTGAGTAGTGTTGTTGTTTTGTAGCTTGTCTGTCAGTTTGTCTCTAACCATCACTTCTTCTTCTGTTGTTCTTGGAAAGGCACTTATATTACCCTTCTAAGCTTATTGTATACTCAGAGAGGAAATCTGGCAAACATTTTGAACTAGAAGGCACTGATATATAACTATGTCACAATGGGATCTGATTAGAAAATTAAATACATGTGAGGGGGGTCAGGTGGGGGGAGGCGAAGATGTCATGTATCTTGCATGATATTGGCTTACAGTCGGCCAAGGCCTAGCAGCAGGTAAGGGTAGAGGGGGTTATGTTGTTCTACACGTCCTTTCATTTTACTCTTACTCCCCTGTCCTTCACTTTTATCTCCTCTCTGTCTCTTCTTTCTATATTTCTTTCTTTCTGGGACGGATCCCTGCTTGGAGAAATAGATTGGGCTGCAAGGTCCTTCCACCCAGAGCCAAAACCGAAAGCACATGAGTACCAGTACTGCTAAACAGCTTAGAGATTCTAAGCCTGCCCAGGCAAAGCGGCATGGGTTCGACCGTCCATGCATATAAACCCTATTGGTTTCATTGGGTGACATTTTAATTTGGGCATGAGATGTCATTTCATCTCATTGTTGGATAAAAGTCCCACAAAATTGGAAGCAAGCTGCACTATCGTGAAAATGACCTAAATAGTATTGACTGGGATGTTAAACCTCAATTTAAACTAAAAAACTTTATCTGGGAGACGACACACAATAACCCAAAAGGGTTGACTGTCGTTAAACCCCAACACAATGAATAAATACACAATGTCATGTGTCATCTACAGTATCATGGCCAGATAACAGACAAACCATGAGTTTTTTTACTACATGATGCCCCGTGGCTAAGAATCTTTCATAGGTGACGGGAGTGGATAGAAAAATCCAAGTTATGCCAAACTGAAATTGCTGTGATCCCTTTTAAGCTCGCCTGGATGAAGTTCAGGCAGAGCTACCGGAGTGAGCACCACCCATGGTTGGCATTAGCACAGGCTGCATAGGCTGCGGTGTTGGCATCAGTGTCGGCATTGGAATCTGCCATAGCGTTTTTTTAAGAGCTTATATTTTTCAAACCATGTGAAGGATTTGGTTCATATTTGGTATGATAAATTAATATATGTACATGTAGATACAGGTCCAAAGTTTTATTCAGCAATACCTGACTTGCCATGAACTTACAGTGTTAAAGTAGTGTTTAATAGCTCATATTTTCCAAAGTATATGATGGATTTGGTTCATATTTGGTATAATGATAAACATAGGTGCAGAGTTTTATTCGACAGTACCCACTCCTATGCCTATGACCTCAAAGTCAAGGTCACTGCTTTAGAAGTTTTTAAATGTAAAGTATTAAGAGCTTATATTTTCCAAACCACATGATGGATTTGGCATGATCCTCTTTGAAATTAACAATCACTGTTCATGACTTATTCATGAAATGTTCAGGAAATAGCTCATATCCAGATTTCAAGAAGAGTTCCAGAAAATTCTTGAAGCAGTTCATTCATGAACATTAAGTTCATGAACAGTTCATGAACCTTTAACTATGCATGTTGTCTCATTTAGACTTAATGCCATGGATGTGAATTGTTCATGGATCTAAATTCATGAACAATTCATGAACTGTTTCAGCCATTCTTACGTGAAAACTGGTTAAATTGACATAGATAAATAGTGCAGACCCAGATCAGGCACAACATAATGTGGTATCTGATCATCACGTTCAACAGGTGCGCAAGAAAAGCACTGTCTCTGTCTGTTACCTTCATGTTGCATAGCTCTTTTAACCCATTTAGTACCAGAAACCCCAAAATGGGTACCCTGGCAAACAGTGGAGTCCCAGATCAGATGCTGCATAATGCGGCATCTGATCAGGGCCTCCACTGTTTGCAAAAAGTTCAGCCATTTTCCAAACAAATTTTGAAGAAAACACAACCTGACAGCCCTAAATTTTGAAATGGACTCCTGCTATATATATGAGGAAGATTCCATTTGGTACAAAAATGGGTTAATAGTGTGACCATGTAGAGTGAACATGCAACTGACAAATTATTCCTGATACTTCAGTTGTATTTTGTTTATTCTTCACCAATGCTTAATTTCATTAATACTATATGACTGTATTGGAATTGCAAGAAATAATGAGATATTGGATTCCTTTCTAGCCACTGATTCATGAAATTGCAATATTATTGAAGTTCATTTACCAACTGAGGTTGATTCATGGCTGTGGTGTTGGTCTTTCATTAAAGTTTCAAGACTTGCATGTAAATTGTCCTGACTCAGCCAATTAAATCAATTCACAAATCTGATGGTGAATAACTATTAACACATAAAATGCCAATCACAACAATTGTCATCTGCTTTGTCATTTAACTCATTTTTGCAAACAGTGTGGACCCAGAACAGTCTGATCTGGGTCCACACTGTTTGCCTGTGTGCAAAAATATTTTTAAAAAGTTTGCTAAAAAAAATCAGCTGAAGACATAAGCAGACAACATTTTCAGATGTAGTTGTTTTTTTTCGGCGTCTTAAGAGTTAAAGCTCACTGGTGACTTGCATGCAAAGATCCTGAAAAGTACTTTAATGAGTTTTAGGAAGTTCCTGTGAAAATTTTTTTTTTTTTTTTTGACAATTAACTGATGTCAGGCCTCATATTTTTCAGGCATTTGCAGGATTTCAGGCTTTTAGAGCTTGATATCTTTCTTGATTTCAGGCTTTTAGATTTTGATTTTTTGTTCCTTTAGTCTGTTTAAAAAACTATTTAACCCATATCCTGCTGAATAAATTTGTATACCCGCACCCATTTCTGACTATTAGTCAACCAAATTACTTGGTATTTTCACAAACTGCATTACAAACAGTGTAGATCCTGATCAGATGGCTTCTTCAGAAGCCATCTGATCTGGATCTACACTGTTTGCAAAGGTAATAGTTGTGTCTTGTTCGGCAGGATAAGGGTTGAAGCTACAAAAACGGGCCTTTCAGGCATGGAAAATCGTGGTCAGTATGAGTTGGCCTGTGATGTTGATCATGCAGTAAAAATCCTAATCAGACCTTAATGTAATTCTCCTAAAAATTTTCAAAAATTTTTATCACGTCCAAAAGATGCAGACGGAATGGCAAACAGTGTAGACCCTGATCAGAGGAGCAGTCTGATCTGTGTCTGTACTGTTTACTTTGGCCTATCTGTCCCAATGTGACTTAGGATCATTACTTTATATAAATTCCATAATGTATACATCTTTTTAGTCAGGTTTCCTGTTGCATTGCTACCCATTTAACCCTTATCTTACTGAATAATTTAATTAGCCACACCCATTTCTGACTATCAGCCTATCAGATGACATATTAATATAATATGTTTGTCCAAATTCACAAACTGTAATCAATGACAAACAGTGTAGATGGGGGCTTCTTCAAAAGCATGATGATGGATCTGTCACTGTTTGCAAAGGTAGGGATTGTGAATAGCAGGATAAGGGTTCAAAAACAGTTTTTGAAGTCATTTTTGTACCAAAGCAGATAAAACGCAGAAACATCATTTTGTACATTGTATTTTTATAGCATGAACATCATATTTATAGCTGATTTATCAAATAGTATTAAATGACATGTCCTATCAGGATTAGCATTTTCTCCAACTTAAATGTCACTTTACTGGCTAGATGCTGATATTATCTGGGTGAAAAATAGTGAATGTCCATTCTTCACCATGAAAAACTGCATCTGTAAAAGGTCCACTGCTACATTTTCTTGCAAACTTTTCAAACATATTTTTAGATACAGCTAGGCAATTTCAGTGTGTACCCAGAGGAGCAGTCTGATCTGGGTCCACACTGTTTGCAAAAATGAGTTTTAAAGTTACCAGCAGACATCAAAGCAGAAGACAGTCGTTGTGATGGACTAAAATAGTTCTTTACACACCACACCAAGTGGCTGGAAAAGCAATAAAACAAAAGATTTGATTCATATATTTTCCTGGAATGCAGTTTCTTGGCAGAACACAAGCTGCTGCACATACTAAAAGATTCTGTTGTATGTCAGTGATCATGCCTGGACTCTCTCAGCCTAATATTACTTTCTACAGGCCTATTTCCTCAGTGTGAACAGAAATGTCTCTGGCAAAACTGCATGTTGATGCAGTTTTGCCTGAGACATTGCTGTTCACATAGGTCGTCAGGGCTATTTTTGAGTGGTACCGCTCTTATGTTCTCCCTTAACATGGCTACCTAGGCTTTCAATCACTGTTGATAGAGAATCTGTTAACAACTTATCCAGTGTTTTGTAAACATCATACATCAAAGTTTTTAGTATGTTTTGTCAGTGTATAAGCCATTTTTCTTACTGAGATTAATAATTAATTAGCTGCATGTTTGAATGAAAATACATTATCCTTAACCCATTTAGTACCAGACACCCCCAAACGGGTACCAGGGCAAACAGTGCAGGCCCAGATCAGACATCGCAGAATGCGGCATCTGATCAGGGCCTACACTTTTTGCTAAAAGTTCAGTCATTTTCCAAATAAATTTTGATGAAAACACAACCTGACACCCCTAAATTTTGAAATGGACTCCTGCTATATATAAGGAGGAAGATTCCATTGGTACAAAAAAGGTTAACCATAGTTTATGATGGCTTTGTTTGTGCACTATGATAATAAATGCATGAGCATCCACAGAATGCACAGAAGCATGGTATAAATTATTTATCATATTTGCATGCATCAGGATAACACACTTTAGTGCATTTTTGGACCTTTTTCTGTGATATTTTAGCTCACCTGGAGCAAATTAGCACACTCCAGGTCAGCTTATGCCATGGCCTGTTGTCTGTCTGTTGCCCACCTGTCTGTCATCAGTCATAAAATATTCACATTTTCAACATGCCTTCCAGAACCATATGATACTGGGTGGGAGACATTGTGGCAACAGTTGCTGAAATTGTTCCGGTTAGATATCCAAGATGGCCACTAAGGCAGCCATCTTGAAATTCTTTAATCCACATCTCCACCGAAACCAATCAGAAACCAATCGTTCGATCAAGCTGAAACTTGATGGGAGGCAATCATGACAATATGGAGATTCAGAATTGCTAAAATCATTCCATTCCGATATCCAACATGACCGCCATGGTGGTCATCTTGAAATTGCTCCAAGGACATCTTCCTAACTAATGTTGGATTGAGCTGAAACTTGGTGGGAGGCATTTGGGCAACATGGAGATTCAGAATTTCTAAAATTATTCCATTTTGATATCCAAGAATATTGCCCCCCCATGCCGCACATCTTGGAATTTTTTAAAACAACATCTTCTATACACAAAATTGGTTTGAACTGAAACTGGATGGTACATGGAGATTCATAATTGCTAAAATTTGTCACTTCCGATGGCCACAATGGCCGCCACAGCAGCCAGGCCATCTTGACATTCTTCAAGTGGCACCTCATCCCATACATTAAGTCTCATTATTGCAATGAAACTTGATAGGAGACATTGGAGCAACATGGAGATTTAGAATTGCTAAAACTTGCTTTCCAATACACAAGATTGTGGCCATCTTGAAGAGCTGTACATTGGAATCATTCACTGATTATCAAAACACGCAAAAATGAATATGACTCAAATGTTAAATAGAGAAGGTGTTAATGACCATGATCTTTATTCTTCAGATATTGATTTTGATGAGAGCAAAGATAACATTTTAAAAAACTAATTGTTCCAATGTGAGCTTCAATGTTTAAACAACATTTACAATAATATTTACTTTGCCATTCACCTGACTCCATCAAATTATAACTTTGAACATAATTACCGGTAAGGGGATGCTATAGATGATTTTCAACCCTGTAAGCGCTTATCATGACTAAAAGTTGGCATTTTCAAAGCATTTTTTTTTCCATATTTTTCTGAAAAATAAAAAGAAATCAGATTGTCAATTACTAATAATACTATGCAGCAGAATTGTCCCAGAAATAAAAAAATGATAATAAAAGAGCTTGAATGGTGACTGTTTTTCACGACTGAAAGATATAAACAATTGGTTATATTGATTGGTTTGTGCCTGTTAAAATCAAAATATGTAATAGAATTCATCCAATTATTAATGCTAGCCAGATACTAGGCAAGTTTGCTACTTATTTCAAATGTCAAGGTCAGAGAGATTTTCTAGGACTCAGAACTTTTGCCTAAGAAAGTATATATACATACTCATATTGTTATATTATATAGTTTAGTACCGGTTCTTATGAACAGTGAGTCACAAGAAGCAGTTATGTGCATGTGCCTAAGAAAGTATATATACATACTCACATTGTTATATCATATAGTTCAGTACCGGTACTGAACTATATGATATCATATGATATCATTACATGATTACTGTGTAGGCTTTCATCTTGCAAAACCTGGAGTGTATGTAATATACACCTGCGGTAATGGTCAAATGTGACCGACGCAGTATCAGAAGATAGATAGATAGAAAGATAGATAGATATCACAATGAGTTATGTGCACACTGTGACAATTCATTCAGATCAACTCCCTTGCGAAATTTTTAAGAACAGTTCAAGAAAAGTTCTATCACAGTTAAAGAACTGGACATGAATTACTAAACTGCTCTTAAAGTGTATTCAACTTTTCTTACAGAACAAATGATATTGGGGATGAGTTTCATGATCTGTGAATATTTTTTTTGAAAGAAAAGAGGATCTTAAAGACACCTAATATTATTAAATTTAAGGAATTGTTACCAAGAACTCATTAAATTATAATTATCCAAGTTGCAGAACTTACCATGAAGATCGATTCATATTCAAATTCTAATGGTAGCAAATTATTTAGTCTACCATCCCTTTCCGAAATGACTGCATTGTTCATGTTATTTTGTCATGTGCTTGCACATGTATGTTCCTACATATTTTTCTCTTACACCACCTGTGAAAATAAATAAAGTTCTGTTCTTTTCTGCACTGGAACTGGCCACTTTATCAAAGAATTTCTTTTGTCCTTTCATAAGCTTTTATTGTGCCAAATTCATTCTTTGATTGTAACTGATCACCATCATGCTTCCATGCAGAGCTGAATCTGACCACACACTAGTACTGGAAATCAGCTTAGAAGGACTATGCCTGCCCAGGCAAAGCGGTGTGAGGCAGATAGTCCAATGCATATAAGCCTTCTTGTTTCATTGGGCTGTAGGGCTTGAGATGTCATTTCACGTCAGTGGTATGTAAAAGTCCCACAAAATTGGAAGCAACATCTCCAAAATGACCTAAATATTGTTGCCGGGGATGTTAAACCCCAGTTAAAACAAACAAACAAAACCAGCCCCGGGCCTTATGTCTGTCCATTGACCAGGAAGCTTGTTGCTGACTAGGCTATAAATCTCTCTTCTCCCTGTTTATCCTTATATGACCAGATATTCTTCCATTAAACAGGTTCAGGCAGGTCCATATCTAATATTAGGGATGTCTGGTTCATTTTCTTTGTTGTAAGTTTTACAAAAATACTTTTGTTTCTTTTGCAAACAGTGTAGACCCTGATCAGATGCTGCATCTTGCAGCTTCTGATCAGGATCTACATTGTTTGCCAATGACTCTAGGGTTTTATGGGTTTAAACTGATGTTAAATTGAAAAATAACTGCAATTTAAATATCAAGTTTCATCCAGATAAATTTAATTGCCTGTTTAATGAGCTTAGCAGCTTTAACTGCTGATATAAATGCTTTAAGATTACCATAAATTATTTTTTATGGTCAGTTGATTTATGTGAGCTGCAATTTGTTAAGGCTGCTTGATTTATGTGCTATAATTCATTAATGTTTGTAATGTAATACCAATGGCTCCAGTAAAGCAGTAATGATGGGCCCTGATAGCTCAGTGGTTACTGCACTTGCCTCTGTTTGAGGCACCCGATTGCATCCCCGGTTGCGGTGATAATTTTGGTGTCCGAACAAACTCCATTGGCATCATTTGCAGGGATGAATGTCATAAAGTGTGCGTCCTTCGGATCAGGATGTTAACTGTAGGACCCCTGTGCAGGGAGAATCATCCCTTACATGATTACTGTGTACACTTTCCCTGGAAAACTGGAGTGTATTTAATATACACCGTCTGTGTCCCCTCCTGAGGTTAAGGTGAAAGTGGAAGAAAAAAAGAAAGAAAGGATAATTTTGGGATATCTTTTTATGCCCCCGCATCGTATGATGCCGGGGGCATATAGTTTTTCGGTTTTCCGTACGTGCGTCCGTGGGTACGTGCGTACGTGCGTACGGTTTCCGAACGTACGAAAGTGTGTACGTACGTACGTACGTACGTAATCCTGTTAGACTCAGGTTAAGGTTTTTGTACAAGGTAGAACTTGAGCTCATATTTTCCAAACCATACAATAGATTTGGTTTATATTTAGTATGATGATAGATATAGGTCCAAAGTTTTATTCAGCAATACCCCCACCCATACCCTAGACCTCAAGGTCAAGGTCGTGGACTTTGAAATTTTTAACGTTTTAGACCCAGGTTAAGGTATTTGTACCAGGTAGAACTTGAGCTCATATTTTCCAAACCGTGTAATGAATTTGGTTCATATTCGGTATGATGATAGATATAGGACTGAAGTTTTATTCAGCAATACCCCCACCCATACCCATGACCTCAAGTTCAAGGTCATGGACTTGAAATTTTTAATGTTTAAGACCCAGGTTAAGGTATTTGTACCAGGTAGAACTTGAGCTCATATTTTCATAACCATACAATGGATTTGGTTTATATTTACTATGATGATACATATAGATCCAATGGTTTATTCAGCAATACCCCCACCCATACCCATGACCTCAAGGTCAAGGTCATAGAATTAGAAAATTTTTAATGTTTAAGACTTTGGTTAAGGATTTGTACCACCAATTTCAATAAACTTCACACAAATGTTCCTTATAAAAATATCTCGTGCAGGTTCGACTTTTAAGGTCATGGCCTCAAGGTCAAGGTCACAGAGGTTATTTTTAGAAAAACTTTGTCATTGCTCTAGCGCCTACATTTCTTCACTGATTTCAATATAAGTACACACAAATGTTCCTTATGACAATATCTTGAGCCAGTTCGACTTTCAAGGTCATCACCTCAAGGTCAAGGTCACAGTGGCTATTTTTAGAAAAACTTTGTCATTGCTCTAGCGCCTACATTTCTTCACCAATTTCAATATAACTTCATACAAATGTTCCTTATGACAATATCTCAAGCTATTTTGACTTTCAAGTTCAAGGTCACTGTGGCTATTTTTAGAAAAACTTTGTCTTCGCTCTAGCGCTTACATTTCTTGACTAATTTCAATATAACTTCACACAAATGTTCCTTATGACAATATCTCTAGCGAGTTCCACTTTCAAGGTCAAGGTCACTGTGGCTATTTTTAGAAAAACTTTGTCACCCCTCTAGCGCTTACATTTCTTCACCGATTTCAAAATAACTTCACACAAATGTTCCTTATGACAATATCTCGAGCGATTTCGACTTTTAACATCAAGGTAACTATTGGTGGAACGCCGAAACTCGCACAGATAGGTATTTGCACCACTTAAAGATTAATGTGCTAAGCGGGGGCATCTGTGTACTTTGGACACATTTCTAGTTCTTTTTATGCCCCCGGAATCAAAGATTCGGCATAATTATAGTTTTTGGTCTGTCTGTCTGTTTGTCTGTCTGTCCGCAAAAACCTTAACATTGGGCATAACTTTTGAATGGTAACTGATAGGCTTCCACCTGTGCGTTCCTTGTCACAAGACCTTTCAAGAGGTACCATAAATTTTTATCTCTTGACCTTGATATTTGACTAGCTTTTGACCTCCTTTTTAAAAACTAACATGGGCCATCACTTTCGATTGGTAAGTGGCAGGGCTTCCAGATTTCACATGTGCATTCCTAGTCACAAGACCTTTCTGAAGGTACCATAATTTTTGACCTCGTGACCTTGACCTTGATGTTTAACCTCCTTTTTAAAAACTTTAACATTGGCCATAACTTTCGATTGGTAAGTGGCAGGGCTTTCATATTTCACATGTGCATTCCTAGTCACAAGACCTTTCTGAAGGAACCATAATTTTTGACCTTGTGACCTTGACCTTGACGTTTAACCTACTTTTTAAAAACTTTGACATTGGCCATAACTTTCGATTGGTAAGTGCTAGGGCTGTCATATTTCACATGTGCATTCCTTGTCACAAGACCTTTCTAGTGGTACCATAATTTTTGACCTCATGACCTTGACCTTGACATTTGACCTACTTTTTAAAAACTTTAACATTGGCCATAACTTTCGATTGGTAAGTGATAGGACTTTCATATTTCACATGTGCATTCTATGTCACAAGACCTTTCCAGTGATCCCATAATTTGTGACCTTGACCTACTTTTTTAAGACTTGAACATTGGCCATACTTTTCCATTGCTTAGTGATACTGCTTTCATATTTAACATGCGCTGTCCGGGGTCATCAGTGTTTCACAAACAAATCTTGTTTCTCCATTAAATTATATGTTGTTAGTACTTGGTAGGTTCGCCTCACTGAGGTAACTGTACTAAGTACCCATAATGAATGTTTCTAACAAGAAAAAAAGGACAATTATCCCATCATTATCCCCAATCTGCAGCTAATTACCGGGTTTATGGAACAGAAAAAAAACTTCATGTGTTTGAAATAATGGCTTCAAGGCAACCCTCTTCAGAGAAAGGCTAGAGTATTAGAACTTAAGTTGGTAAGGAATCGATAATTCTTCTCAGTGCAGAACCTGGGTACTCATCAACTGCTGTTGGGACATTCAAAGCGCTGCCAATTAATCCCTGCTCAAATCCTGGCTGGTAAAGCAAGATTTGTGTGGGTGTGTTATGGGTGTCTGTGTGCCCGGAACCTTGTGAACAGGATAGAGAAGACAAAGCTATCATCAAAGAAGCACCAGACCTTCCACAAATGTTCCCCATGGAGAGAGGATAAACTGATTAGGGGTCAAAGGTCAAGGTCACAATGAACTTGACATTAAAAACCTTGTGAACAATGAATTTCCACTGAAGTTTGACAGTACATCTAAGGCAAGTGCTGTGGAATCGATCAAATGATAAAAAGTCTACCAAACTTTTTCAGCATTAACCCATTTAGTACACATACCAGAAACCCCAAAATGGGTACCCGGGCAAACAGTGCAGACCCAGATCAGACACCGCGTTCTGCGGCGTCTGATCAGGGCCTACACTGTTTGTAAAAATTCAGTCATTTTTCCAAGTAGATTTTGAAGAAAACACAACCTGACATGCCTAAATTTTGAAATGGACTCCTTCAAGCCTTCTATATATAAGGAGGTAAATTCCATTTGGTAAAAAAAGGGTTAACAGATAATAGCATTGAGAGGTGAGCCTCATTTATAAATATCAAACATGATCATACAGAAATATCTTTCTGATTTACCTGTAGGAATTCCTCATCTTTTCTGCTAATTGGCTTAACCCTTTTTGTACCAAATGGAATCTTCCACCTTATATATAGCAGGAGTCCATTTCAAAATTTAGGGGTGTCAGGTTGTGTTTTCTTCAAAATTCATTTGGAAAATGGCTGAGCCTTTTGCAAACAGTGTAGGCCCCGATCAGACGCCACGTTCTGCGGCGTCTGATCTGGGCCCGCACCGTTTGCCATGGTACCCATTTAGGGGTTTCCAGTCTGAAATGGGTTAATATGAAAACCTGAAAACAAATTATGTGGATAAGTTACACCAATTTTTGTTACACCTGCTTTTGTTACACCTGCAATTAGGTTCAGATAAACAAAATTACTGAAACAGGTACTAATGCCAGGTCAGGTTGTTATCTGACCAGCAACTCAACTTTTACCAGAAATGTCAGGTGCTCATAACTCTACACCAGGAGTTATTAAAGAGGATTGTTTTTAGCTCAATATTAGAGCTTACAGGACAGGATTTCATTACATCTCAGAAACTGTTGGAACTACCCATATGGGGAACAACAAATTTCATGGTCCCAGGGGTATTGGAGGTAGAGGAGTTTGACTGTTTATGTATTTTGTGCACTTTAATGAGCAATTGAGGGCTAATTAAGGTGAATACATTATACCACCATAATTGGGTTAAGGCAATGTTTCCATGGATTTATAACTTCTTCAAACTTAAAACTAATGACTGCATGAGGAATAGTTAATGTTTTTCCATACATCTTTTTTTTTCAAACATGAAAGTAATGATTTCATAATTGATACTTAACCTTGATTTATCTCAGAACAGAACAGAACAGAACTCCATCACAGACAGAAATTCACCCATCTAAGCCGAGAAAAACTTCATCTGAAATAGCGTCTGCTGAATCTTCTTGCAAAGTTTTTAAAAATATTTTTGCATACAGGCAAACAGTGTGGGTCAAGATCCTACAGGAGCAGTCTGATCTGGGTCCACACTTTGGCAAAAAATTTATTTTAAGGTATCGGGCAGACAGCAAAGCAGAGGACAATAGTCGTGAAAGGCATTTTATGGGTTAAATGAAATAACATAGGAATTGAGTTGCCAAAATCCATTTCTTGCTGACATAACTTTTGATCTATTTATGAATGGAATTATAGCACAGACTTCCTGACCTGCAATAAAAAAAACTAATTTTGAAAGTTCTGTAAATTTGCCACCTTAACCCTTAAAGTGCCAAGCAAAATTGCAAAGCAGACAACATTCCAAATTTATTGCCATTCTGGGTACTCCAGATTTTGCCCACCTCGAATTGTAATAATTTTGATGCTGACGCACTTGTTGTGTGATTTAACCCTTCTCTTGCTGAATATTCAGATTAGCCACACCTATTTCTGACTTTGAACCAATCAGATTATGTGATGTAATTTATTCCTACAAATTCCTAAATTGAATGTGAAACAGTGTAGATCCTGATCAGATGGCTTCTTCAGAAGCCATCTGATCTGGATCTTCACTGTTTGCAAAGATAGGGGTTGTCGTGAACAGAAAGATAAGGGTTAACTTTTGTCCTGCTGAGCACGGATGTGCCTCACCTTTCAAACAATGTAGATCCAGATCAGATGGCTTCTGAAGAAGCCATCTGATCAGGATCTACATTGTTTGTCATTAAGATTGTGAATTTGTTGAAATAATTTGCATAAAGTAATCTGATTGGTTGATAATCAGTAGTGGGTGTGGAATATTTGAATATTCAGCAGGACAAGGGTTAACATGCTCACAAATATGTTGAAAATCTGCATAAGGGGCATCTGTATTATAAAATGCATATGATGATTGTCTTACCTTGTATATAGACTTTCCACACATTGTCTGTCCCAATATGCCAATCACGACCATTGTCGTCTGCCCATTACTTCAAAAGTCTTTTTTTTGGTTTGCAAACAGTGTAGACACAGATCAGACTGCTCCTCCTGTCTGATCTGAGCCCACACTGTTTGCTGTAAACAAAAATATTTCAGCAGAAGACATTTTCAGATGTAGTTTTTTCTCCACGTCTTAAGGGTTAGGATGATTAAAGTATGTGAATGACAGACCACTTGACAGCTGCGAAATTATTTGATTATCTTGCAAAATGGTCAATTCCAAATTCTTTGCTACCTCCTGATGGGATAAATTTGGTATTATAAATTGAAAATAAATATTCCAGTTTTGAGTAATAATGGAACTGAAACCTGATCTTTGGAAGAACAGCTGTAGACAAGATAGAAGAATATTGCTCAGACAGATCTCTGTTCCTTGGAGAGTTTGTGTCAGGTTTGGTTGAGCCAAAGAAATGAACCAATTAACTGTTTCAAAATGAATACTGTCAGAATAATAGAGAAGAAAGATCAGAGACATGAGGCATTAACAACAGTTGAGATCAAATCAGTATTTTAGTTAGTTCAGGGCCCCCTCCGGAGTCTATCAGAGCTTACACCTTATCCTGCAGCTCAGGTTAGCCCCTACATTTGCAAACAGTGCAGATTCAGATCTGATCAGGATCTACACTTTTTGTCATGCAGTTTGTGAATTGAATGAATATAATATATCAAGTATTTGAATTAATATAATATATCAAGTAATGACTGATTGGCTGATAGCTGATAATGGGTGTGGCTCAATTGATTTATTCATCAGCTTAAACAAACTCTCCTCAATACAGCAAATACAGACTAAATTAGAGGGCCCTGATCAGAGGTTCAGGAGCAGTCTGATCTGGGTCTTCACTGTCCATCCCAATACTTCTGATCATTAGGGTAATCACAGTATTTTACCATTGTAAAGGATTTGCTGTTATAAAGAATCCCAATTTTAAGGAGTTGTAAAATAAGTATTAAAGGGCCCTTTTCCCACTCAGTTACTCCGAATGTTGTGGACATTTGTTTGAATCACCTCGCCAAGGCGATTCTAACAAATATCCACCACATTTGTTTTTTTGGAGTAATAAATATAATATTCTTTAATATTTCCATTAGTCCCTCACATCTTGAGATAGGTATTCGTTTAATGTGGTTGTATTGAGCTTTGCCATTAAAACAAAATGTTGGTATAAAGAGGGTGATCTGTTAACCCTTGTTCTGCTAATCACGGATATGCCTTTTCTTTGAAACAATGTAGATCCAGATCAGATGGCTTCTGAAGAAGCCATCTGATCAGGATCTACATTGTTTGTCATTCAGATTGTGAATTTGTTGTAATAATTTGCTACAGGTTGATAATCGGTAGTGGGTGTGGCATATATGAATATTCAGCAGGACAAGGGTTAAACTGCTTTTCTGCTTAAAAAATGTGAGTAGCTTTTGCAATGCACACATTTTTCAGCCAAAATGACAGTGAATATATTGGCCCCCGCCCATCGGGGCTCGAAGAAATATATGGGCTGTGTGATGCTTCCACGCAGAGCTGAAACCGACCAACACACAAGTACTGGTAAACCGCTTAGAGCATCTAAGCGTGCCCAGGCAAAGCGGTGCAAGTCGGCCTGTCCATGCTTAAAAACCCTATTTGAGGTTTAACGTCCCCGTCGACACTGTGAAGATCATTTTGGAGATGTTGCTTCCAAATTTGTGGGACATTTACCTGACATTGAGATGAAATGTAGCCCTGTCGCCCAATGAAACCGAAAGGTTTTATAAGCATGGACGGGCCGACTCGCACCATGGTTCCTGGACAGGCTTAGATCCTCTAAGTGGTTTACCATATAGTAGTCAACTAAAAGTACAATAAGTGTGTCATAGTCAGTAATGATTGGCGTACAGTAGACAATGAATAGGTTGTTTGTTTATAAAAATGGTGTTTAACGATCAGTCAACACTGATTTTGGTCATACAGGTATTTAGTTTAAGGAGCCAGTAGCTACACCTTTCCTGGCCATCGGTGGTCTTGTTTTGTTTGTTTGATTTGAGTTTTAATGTCCCTGTCAACACTGTATAGGTCATTTTGGAGACATTGCTTTCAATTTTGTGGGACTTTTACCCAACATTGAGATGTAATGACATCTCAAGCCCTGTCGCCAAATGAAACCAATAGGGTTTATAAGCATGGATGGGCCGATTTGCATGGCTTCGCCTGGGCAGGCTTTGGTGTCTCTGATGGGAGCTGTGGGTTAATTGTATTGTATCGATTCCTGATCATTGTCTCCACTTCTACTTAGATCCTCTAAGGGGTTTACCAGCACACGTGTGTGGTCAGTTTCAGCTCTGCGTGGAAGCATCATGCAGCCAATCTATTTCTTCAAGTCCGGAATGGCGGGGGCCGCATGTGGGCTTATACATAAGCACTGAAGCAGTACACATTCTTTTGCCAGAGAAACTGTACAATGAACATTTCATTTTACAAGGGATCACTGGCAAACGGTGTAAGCCCAGAGCAAAGACTGCAGAATTGGGTATCTGACCAGGGTCTTCACTCAGCCATATCTATTTGGAATGGACTTATTGCTGCTGCATTAGTACAAAATGGGTTGATAAAATGGGTAAACCCCTGTTCTCCTGAACATGACAACCCCAACATTTGAAAACAGTGTAGATCCTGATCAGATGGCTTCTGAAGCCAATCTGATCAGGATCTACATTGTTTGTCACACAGTTTGTGAAGGATTACATAATATCAAGTAATTTGATAAGTGGTTTGTCAGAAATGGGTGTGGCAAAATTAATTTATTCAGCAGGATAAGGGTGAAGGTTGCATTCTTACAAGTGTAACGTAATGATCCTTAAGTATTGAGACAGATGGGCCTAATCAAACAGTGCAGACCCAGATCAGACTGCTCCTGAAGGAGCAGTCTGATCAGTGTCTACACTGTTTGCCATTCCATCTGCACTGTTTGGACTTCTTATAGGATTATGAACAAATTTGTTAAGTCTTTAGGAGAATAACAGCATGGAATGTTTAGAATTTTTAGGGAAACAAAAATTGATATGCATGGACACCTTTAAAGTTACCTAACATGTCATTTAAAAAGATTATTGAAGAATCTAATGCTTTTTAAATCAGAATAAAAATGGTAATTTTCAGTTAAAATTACTGGCTGTCAACAATGTCTTTTAGATGGAAATAAATAACAAGATTTTACTCAATAACATCTGCATCAAGCGTAATACTGGGAGCAATGTGAGAATCACAGAAATATATTTTAAAGTTAAACAAATTTGATCATTCCCTTTTTTTTATGACATTGTGTTGTTGATTAACCCATTTAGTACCGAAAACGGGTACTGGCAAACAGTGCAGGCCCAGATCAGATGCTGCAGAAAGCGGCGTCTGATCAGGGCCTACACTGTTTGCAAAAAGTTCAGCCATTTTTCTAATCAATATTGAAGAAAACACAACCTGACACCCCTAAATTTAAAAATGGACTCCGACTATATATAAAGGAGGAAGATTCCATTTTGTACAAAAAGGGTTAATGTTCCTTTGTGAGATGGTAAACTTGCATTTGTCCCACTTTTTAAGGGATTTGATTGGTCAAGATAATGCACATAAGTGTCTATATAACTCTTTCAGTGGTTGTAATTTCTGTAGGTCACAAGTGCATCTATATATGCTATGTTTTATTAATAGTGTCTAAAGAAGTGTTGTCAAGTTTTATTTCTTGGAACCTCTTCCTCGAACATGGAAAAAATGAAAATGAAACACCTGCTTACAGCATAATTATCAGTTTGAACAGAACACCTAACAAACATCTCTACAAGTATTAGCTTTCAAAAATGCTCGGAATCAGGACCTACACTGTTTGTCATGCAGTTTGTTAATTAAATAATACATTATATCAAGTAGTCTGATTGGTGGATAGTCAGAAATGGGTGTGGCTAAACTAGTTCGTTCAGCAGGATAAGGGTTAAAGGGATACAACCTCTGTAACTTTCTGCTTGTTCTTGTTCAACAAAAGCCTAAAATGAAACCCTACTCTTAAAAGAAGGAATCTGCTCCACAGGAATTTACAAAAGTTTCCCTTTAGCATTGGTGGAAATTATATTATGTTTCCGTTTGCCTAAAATTTTAGGATAATAGCTATCAAAATAGTCCTCGAACTTTAAGGTAACAGTTGTAAAAAATTACATTTCCATTGATATCCCCTGGTCTTGACAGCAAAAAGGGTGTATCTGAAATGTCACTAGAAAAGATTGATGGATAAACTTTGTGATTTGGGCACAAAAGTAAGTGAATTCCATTTAACCTTATACAACTATTTACAACCATTATACAGATGACATTTTTTTCTGAAAATTGTCTCCCTTTGAAAAATTGCAGAAAAATCTGCAAGGTGTTCCCATTCCCTTTAATCAGCTGCACTTTTCTGAGCTGTCATCATGTTGATATTAGTTCAGGTAAAGTGCATTCTGAAAGAAAAAAAATCCATTTTGGTAAGTGTTTCTCAACAAATTACAATTTAATATTAACTCTTCTCTTGCTGAATATTCAGTTAAGCCACACCCATTTCTGACTTTGAACCAATCAGATTACTTGATGTAATTTATTCCTACAAATTCATAAATTGAATGTCAAACAGTGTAGATCCTGATCAGATGGCTTCTTCAGAAGCCATCTGATCTGGATCTTCACTGTTTACAAAGATAGGGGTTGTTGTGAACAGCAGGATAAGAGTTAGCAATGCTGATATACATACATTGTGACATTGTCTTTCATTTCCTGTTAATGTAGAAGTGATGATGGGAGCAAGTTTTATTTGATTATTCTGGATTAAGATGACTCAGAAGACTGTTTCTTCAGCCAGTCATTATCTCCCAATCAGATTAGCAGTCTCATGCAAATCAGTTTCTGATGGAGAAATCTGAGTCACATCAAATCTTTAAGTACATGTATCTGTCACCAACACATGGTTATAAGAACTTCTGTGACTGACTTAATTGCATGATGGATGGGTCAACTAAATTATCGAAATTCTGTCATTATGTCCATCTTGAAAATCATCTTGAAAGGGCCATAAAACCAAAAGATTAAGGCATTAATTCATCCATCTGTAAAAATATAATATTTAATAGAAATATACTTATTAATAGCCTCAGTAGTAAACCCTTTCCTCTAGGCTCAGTTTTAACCTGCAGATGACAAATTGTTGATATTTTTCTTATTTTTCCCAGAAAACAGGACCCATAGGAGACAATTTGCATGAGATGTCAAATCCTGTTTTTCTGGCGGGAAAATGGAAAATTAGGAAAATATTTCAAAAGGTTGTCTGCTGTGAAAAAATACCCAGCATGCAGAGCGTTAAAGAAAGCAAATAGGAAGTCACAAAAACAGTTGCCTCCCTTGTAGAAATGGCAGTAAAGATGTCAGCGGTATCCACAGGGACCAGTTTCAAGCTTTTAGGGAGGAAAGATATACTATTCTATAATAATATAGACTTTATTATAATAGAATAGTATATCTTTCCTCCCTAAAAGCTTGAAACTGGTCCCTGTGTTCTATAATAATATGAACTATATTATTATAGAATAGTATATCTTTCCTCCCTAAAAGCTTGAAACTGGTCCCTGTGGCTGTATCCATTCAGCAGCTTCTACAGTAAATTTTATTTCTATTTCCAGCCCAGTGTCGAGACTCTCTAGGTATGCGATCAAAAAAAATTCCGGACAAAGCCATCACAGCCAGCTCTTCCTATGATGATTCTACAGTTGGCCCAAAGAATGCCAGGTTAGTTGATAGATAGATTATCTCCCTTGAAACATTATTTGAGCCGTGACATGCAAAATTTAGTTACGTATTCATGAAGAGCTGAACACAACAACCTCTGTAACCTTTGAAAACACTGTGCAGATCCAGATCAGATAAGCCATCTTATCAGAATCTATATTCAGAGAGTACTGGTTGTCATTCTCACTTTTGTTTGTTTTGTTTGAATTTAGGTTTAACCCTTGTCCTGCTGAATATTTATATATGCCACACCCACTACCGATTATCAACCAATCAGATTATTTGATGCAAATTATTGCAACAAATTCACAATCTGAATGGCAAACAATGTAGATCCTGATCAGATGGCTTTGTCAGAAGCCATCTGATCTGGATCTACATTGTTTCAAAGATAAGGCATATCTGGGGGTTAATATCCCTGTCATCTCTGTCACAACTACATGTATTTACTAAGGTCATTTAGGAGATGCTGCTTCCAATTTTTTTGGACTTTTACCCCACATTGAGATGAAATTACATCCCGATGACACCAAAAGGTTTATTATTATGCATTGGACGGTCTGACTGGGCAGGCTAAGATAATAGTCCTTTTAAGCAGTTTACCAGTACAGCTCTGTGTGGAAGCAACATGCAGTCCAATCTATTTCTCCAAGCCCATATATATATATAGTGCCGGTTTTGAGGTAATCTGTTAAAAACCCTCACAAATCACCTCTTCAACCAGCACTATCTATATATAAACACATCTTACCACATATATATTTTACCGCAGTATTTTGAGCAGACAGATAAACCGACTATTACATGTCAATTTATCTTTACCACACTGATAGTTGGACATCAAAGTCCAAAAGGGAAATCACCTACGGACTATTTCAGTATTTAGAAAACCATTCACTGGACAAAAAACTAGTCATTTATTTACGTTCAATTTCTTACTATTCTAGTACAAGCCGTGATAGCCGAGTGGTCTAGATGGTTTGGACTGTAAATGGTGGGGCATGAGTTCGAATCCCGGTAATGACATAAAAATCTTTTTATAATGGAACATTGAATAAAAATGATGACAGCGTAATCGGTTTCAATAAAAAGCGTTTCTAAGCGATAAAAATGGGTTAAAAAAAAGAAAAAAATACAAAAAAATCCTGATAACACTGTAATCGGTTTAATTAAGAAAGGTTACTAAGCAACTCGTAGAGAACAACAAATAATTAAAAGTAATATCCAAAATCTGCTCCGATAAAAGTCGCGGATAGACACTATATAGAAACATATTAAAAAGAATTTTGAAAATTCCACTTTGGGGCAAAAACTTTAACCCCTCCTGAAAGTGCCTTTACATAATCCAATGACCACCAGATTTTGCACATATAACAAGACTTTAAGGCTGTATAACATATTAAAATTCCAAGTTCCTATGACAACTTTTGGAATTTCAGAAAGTCTTTGAGTCTTCCTAAAAGTGGAATCCCATCAACCGATAAGTCTCAAATTTTGCATATGTATTTGGGTTGCATATATACATATTATCACAAAATTTCAAAGTTCTAGCATCATTTTGGAATTTCCTGCAAGTCTTTGAATTGTTGTAAAATAACATTGGTTCAACTAATTACCACCAAACTTTGTACATATGTTTCAACATACAAAATGCACATTCTTATAACATTGTAGGTCGGAAGTGAAGCAAAAAAAAAAAAAAAATATTAACTTTCATATTTTGGTGGTGGGTCATTTACTATTGTAATTTTATTGAATAAAATCAAGCATTTTCTATCTTTTTTTTCATTTCATTCTTTGCTTGAGCCTTGCCTTCCTCAATAAGTTTCTTTCTCTCACTTTCACTCAATCCTGTTTGTTTTGAATGTATATTGTCTTTGAGTTTATTATATTTGTCCAACTCATCCAACACAAGTTTAAATTCATTCTCAGATATCTGTCCGTCTGTCAAAGCCTTAGAAATCAAATCCTTTATACTATTCAACTTACTATCAGCAATAGTTTTAATCTCATAATGTTTCTGTGCTTTTGAAGTCATTTTACGCCTAATTAGTTTAACACACACACCCAAACTCCCACACACAACAGCATCAATCTCTAAAGGCAACATAATTGGAACAGTTAATCCAACACCTGCCAAAATAACACTTGTTGATATCAAACCAGTATCAACTCCATCAGTAATATTTATTCCACGTTTGTATTTTTTGTATAATGCTTTTCTCACATCTCTCTCATTAATTAACGTCTTCTCTATCTCAGATATCTTCTGTAATCTATAATTTTGCCCATCTTCAATAGGCAACTCTGGATATAGCGGTGCATTAGGTTGTTTCATTTTTTTCTTGATAACATATATTTTTTTATTCAATAAATAATTCAATTATCATCGAAGCCACAGTATTAACACATGTAGCATTATTAGTCTGACAAACAAAAGCAATTGCATCACCAGCCTCAACCTTTAACGGTGTAGCAAAGTTATCGTGTTTTCTTAAAATATTATTCAATGATATATCATATCCTGCTTGTGGATTTCCATTAATTGCAATCGCCACAGACACATCGCCTTTTGTTCTTTTACTCGACAGTCCAACACCTATTATCTGGCCAGGAAAGTTCATCACATATCCAACACCTACTTCTCTACCACCATTTCCAAAGCCAAACACTTCATTCTTCTGTAAGGAACCTTTACTCTCCGCACAAATGCTTATCAATTTTCTGTCTGACATATTATCAACCTTATTATATAATAATCGATGATTGACATACATATCCCGAAATCTATCTTGAAGTCCTGTATGTCTATCATTCAATGTATTTATTTGTGTAAATGCTTGACTTCTCATATTAAATATTTCTTGTTTCAGCCCCAATGCATCTACGTGTTTTCTCTTAGCACCAAATATACTCATTTTTTTATTATAATTATATAATTTCCAAAACGCAATTAATTGGTAGATGATTAATTACCTTGTTGTTATTTTCATCCCTGATTTCTAATTTCAATTCTGCTATAGCATCATTCACCAAACACTTATATTCTGGATGCTCAAATCTCACTGTTGTTATCTCTCCAAACTCTTTATTTTCCACTGGAACAACAGCCAACACAGTACTCGGCATACCATCTAAATAATTATTTGAAGTATTAATCTGTTCCAAATGAACATACAATGATTTATAAACAGCAAAATCTACAGCTCTCTCACCATAATGAGTTTCATTAACAGCAAACTTTCGCTTATTTCCAAACCCCAACATTTGTTTTAAGCCCTTGCTTATCTTCAATTCATCCGGTGTAATTAAAGAAGCAATTCCATTTGTTTCATTTACAGATAATGTAATATTATTACTTTGAAATAAATCTGCTATTTGTTGGAAACTATAATAACCATCTATAATCTTATGAGGTCTCTCTTTAGTCTTCTGCAAATATTCATCAACAACATTATACCATCCAACACCATATGTTATAGATTTCAAACCAATACGTTTATTCCCATCTCTGTTATCAATGCAACGTTATCAATGTATTGTTGCAAGTTTATTGTCTTGTCAATATTCGAAATTGTATGATACATTTTTATTTTTTATATATAATCAATAATAAAAATGATACCTAAAGAATTCAAGTACAATCCCAATGCATCATATAACCCCAATACTAAATATACCGAAAAGAATATTGAACTTATAAAACAAACGATTTATGTTAATAAAGATGACCATTTTCCAGTAACGTTTCCCGACTTATTTCAAAACTATCAAAATCCAACATTACACACCAATGAACCGTGGAATACATGGCTTCATTCATCATTTGACTGGTGGCAATGTCAATTAAATTTTGCTGTCTGGTGTGCCACTGCAGGATGTGGTGTAAGTTATCAAGATCATTTGCAAAACACTTCAGGACTAACTAAAACAATATATACATTTCATGTTTATTATTGTATTGCTCGTATTTTGAAAGAACTTAAAACACCTTTACCAACAGATGAATCATTTTGTTATTACAAAAATCCATACGACAAAGCTGTCTATCAAAAGTTATGCAATGAATTCAATGTTTCACCTAATACAGATTGGAGGCAAAAATTAGAAAGTAGTTCTAAATGCAGTGGTCTAGGGAGTTACACACAATATTTTAAACCAAGTGGAAAATATAGACAAGAACATCGAAGTGAAGGTCCATTCTTTAATCCAAATGATAAAATAGAACATACAGTAGATATAAGTGACGCCTGGACAATGTTTATATTAGACAAATCAGAAGGATTAACAAAAACAGGTATTGAACGAATTAACGAAAGTATTAGAATGTTTGTATGGGCACTATTAGCAGCACAATCTCAAACACGTGTAGAAATTCTAAAAATAGGCACAGGATTTGATGCTCAGAAACAATTTCTTGCTAACATTGAAGACGCTATTAATAGTCCAGTTGATTTACCAAGTCAAATACAAAGATATCAAAACACACTCAAATATGCAAGAAGTAAAGTAGATTTTGTTTATGGTATTGGATTATATATGTCTCCCAGTGATATGGTTTTACAAGTTGGTACTATCGCTGGATATAATAATAAAATTGTAATTGCAACAGAAAATCAAACACTTGGTTTCAATAGTGATGTAAATGTTAAACCTGTTGCATCTGCTACACAACCTGCAACTATACAAGGCACACAAACAAAGAAATCTCTACCAGATTATCATCAACAAGCAGTTGATTATGCAAAGAAACACAATCTGTCAAAAAGTTGGGTTGATGGTGCTGGTACCTCCGATGCTAGAATAGCAGATTGGTTTAATCATCACAAACTTGCTAACCAATCTACTACAAAGAAATCTCTACCACAATCTCTACAAGGCACACCAACAAATAAATCTCTACCACAATCTCATCAATCTCTACCAGAAAAAAAAGAAGCCATACAACATGAAGACAACAAAACAGCATTAATGGTAGGAAGTATAGTAATTGGACTATTAATTATGTATGAAATTTATTAAGTTCTTTTTTTTCTTATAAACTCTCTCGCAGATGCATATAACAATCCAGCAACCAATACAACTAATGCCCATAAATGTTCTCCAAACCAACCAACAACTTTACCCGCAGAAGACAACAACCAAGACACAATAGAACCAATAACACCTGGTAATGCAGTAGCTACTTTTCCTGCAAGGGTAGAAAGTAATTTACCAAGATTTGATAATTGTTTCTTAACCCAATCTTTAACACCACCTTTTGGTGGAGAAGGAGGGGTTGAAGTAGTACCACCACCAGTAGGAATAACAGCCTCAACAATAACTCCAATAATCATTCCAAAAGCGGTTAAAATACTAACAATTGTAATGCCTTGTTCTCTGAATAATGTTCTAATTCTTTCACCCAATGTAGTGTCTTCTTTTAATACTTTGTTTATAGTCTCTTTGATTCTATTTACCTGACTACGTAGTTTTTCTTTATTAACATTAATAACTTCCAATCTTGCACTTCTCTCACTTTCTAACTCTTTGATTCGACTACTTATCCTTTCTATTTGAAATTCATCATTGTCTGCTTTGGCTTGTTCTAATTTTGTATTTTCTTTTGCTAAGTCTTTATTTGTTTCATTCAGTTTTGCCAATTCATTTGCTATCTCTTCTTTGACTGTTGTCATTGCATTTGCTATTCCATCAATCTCTCTTTTTGTCCAATCTGTTTGTGTTTCTTGTTCATTAGTAAATGATGTCTCCAATGTTTTCACAGCAGTTTCTACATCAACTGTTGTATTTAATAGTTCTTGAGTTTGTTCTTGTGATGATATATCTTGTAAAGGTATTTCTTCTTCTGTTTGTGTTATTTGAGTTCTCGTTTGAAGTAATTGTGTGAATGCTTTTCTACCTTCTTTAATTCTTGTAGCAGATGGTTTAAAATCATCTACACCTAATACATTCCTAACAAAATCAACACCATATTTCCTTTGCAAAGTATTAAATGATAAAAATGTTGCTATTTCATCTGGTGCATTGGAACGATAATATGTTAATGCAATATTCTTTCCACCTTCATCTTTAACATATAACATTGGTCTCCCTATATCATCTTTCTTGAGAGACAAACCTTTGATTTTACGTTTAGGTTCTTCATTCCTTTCGTAAAATCTATCTATCATGTTTTGACCTATGCTATTACGCAGAGTTTTCCAATCATCACCGGTTAAATCATTCAAACCAGCAAACTGACTATTTAATGTTCTCTGAAACTGCTCTTCATCTGTAAAAGATGTTTCTGCTTCTTCATCATAATCCTCCCTGTCATACTCAGGATTTTCATATTCAGCCATTATTTATTTATTATTTAAAAATATTTTTTTATCTTTTAAAAAAATGTCAGCTTACGGAGATAAACTAAACCCTTACAGAAAATTAAGAGAACCACGAGGTGTGAGAGGTATCCGTCAAAGTGTAGTAATAACAAATAACCCTTCAACTATTGACCAAAATCAACAATTATTAGTGAGATTTCCTAATCTAAGTAGTAATGATGTTATTGTTCCCGGAACAGTCAGATTAGCATTTGAAATTGAACTAACCTCTAAAGATGTAAATGCAACTATATTTCAAAACATAGGAAGAGCAATAATTAAGAAAACAACAATTAGAATAAGTGGAAATGAAGTTATGTCCATTGACGATAGTGACATCTATCATTGTTATATTGATTTATGGAAGACTATTACAGAACGTGTAAATATGGTATATCAAGGCGTTGGCAAAGAGAACATGTTGAGACATAGAGTGGGTGCAGGAAACGCAACAGCAGATAAAGAAGATCAAGCCATCGCAAAAGCATATGGAAACAGGTTTTGCATCCCACTTGATTTTGAATTATTGGAAACCCATATGCCATTTTATCAAGCAGGATTAGGAGATAGACTTGAATATGAACTTACATTCAATGATTATAATAAAGTAATTAAATCAGGCGATGCAACTTCAACTTATACAATCAAAAATATTTGTTTGGAATTTGATATTGTTTCTGATACTGAATTAGCAAGACAAATAAGACAGCAAGTTGATGGTAAAATGGTTATTTTGTATGACAGAATACTAAGACACAGAAAAATAACTAAAAACAAATCTGATACACTATGGAATATCAATCTAAATGTTCCTGCAAGAAGTATGAAAGGAATTCTTATGCTATTCGAAGATCCTGAAAGGGCCAGCACAGAAGAATATTATAATCCAGAAATTACAAAAGTGGAAATGACAATAGAAGGGATTCCGAATCAATTGTATAGTCAAGGAATGAAGTCCCACCAACACTGGGACGAAATAAATAAATTCTTTGCTTTGAATTCAAAAAGAAACAAAGAAACAAGTATGGTCGTTAAAGATTTATATTTTACTGATACAACAATAGAAAAATATCTAACGAACAGGTATGCTTTATGGTTGGATTTACGTTCAACTGATGATAATACACTTCATGGTTCTGGAAGAAGAATTGAAAATGCATCAGAAGGTATTACAATACAAATAACGAAAGAAGCAGGAGCAGATGAACCAATCAATCTTTATTTGTTTGTTATACAAGATGCACAAATCAACTTTGAAGATGGTAGATTTAAAGAAGTCAGTTATTAATATTTTTTTTTTTACAAATAAAAATGGAACTACCAAAATATCCTCATTGTGCTATTATATGTGGTCAAACTGGATGCGGGAAAACAGAGTTTGTCCTTGACCTTTTGGAAGAGGAATATCGTCAAGTATTTAAACATATTGTTATACTTTGCCCAACCATTCAATGGAACAAGGCTTATAAAAATCGTGAGTGGATTGGTGATGTCAGGAAACCTAAAACAAAAAATATAACAATTGTTAATCCTATTGTTAATGGAGAAGAAAAACTACAAGAACTACTAAGAATGTTCTTTAATAAATATGCTGGTCATTCTACTCTCTACATTATTGATGATTGCAGTGCAACGAAAGAACTAACAAAGAAAAAAGATATGTTATCAGAATTAGCATTTTCTGGTAGGCATGCAGAACAATCAGTGTGGGTTATTTCGCAGAGATATAATTCTGTGTTAAAAGATTTAAGAGAACAAACAAAATGGCTATGCATGTTCTACACAAAAGATAGAGATAGTTTTGAAAATTGTTTAAGAGAGAATGATGTTATTCCAACTTTGGAAGAACGACAGAGAATAAAAGAAGAACTGAAAAAAAAGAAGCATCGTAAGTTAATTTTGAAGACTGACCAGCCTACTGGTTATTGGTTGGTTGATTGATTATTTTTTTAGCAATGATTAAGTAATGTTTATGCAATGATTAAGTAATGCTTATACAATGCTGTAGCAAATCTTAAGTAATGCTTATGCAATGTTTTAAGTAAAATAGCAATACTAAAAAACAATGCTGTTAGAAATATTATCAATCACTGCAATCTTATCAATAATCATAACAAACACTGCAATCTTATCAATAGTCGGATATGCGATGTTTTATTTTTTAAAAATAAAAAATAAATTACATAAAATAAAAATGAATGCTGAAGAATTATTACAAGACATTGAATGTGAAAGCACAGAAAATAATGAACAAGAAACAAAACGTGAGCGATTATCAGCCATTGTTGCTGGTGGTGGTAGTAAGCAGTATCTTGGTAAAGACTTACAACTATCAGACATTGATACAATGACAGCAGAACAAATAAACAAACTTTACTGCAGATATGAAGCAAGATTGGGAGCAAGTATGACTAAGACATTGGGTAATTCTTTCATTAGCTTATACGTGATGGGTGTATCAAAGTATTTCAATGTTGTTAATCCACCTAAACTGATACAAGACTTAGAGGAAGACCCTTTTATCAATCACGCTTTGACAAGTTCGTGTTGTGAATTGTATTATAGATATGGAATGTACCTTGCTCCATTAACTGCAATGCTAACAACAGCAAGACATATTGATTTTAATAAAAAAGAAAATATCTCCTTAGAAAAAAATGAGTGATACTGAAGTTAAAACAAAAGACCCAAGACGAGTAGTTGCTGGTAAGAAAGGTGCAGAAGCAAGAAAAAGAAATGCAGAATTAAGAAGAAAGGAGACTGAAACTATAAAGAAAGAAAACATGGAATTAAAATCTATAACAAAAGATGATGATGTCGGCTCTCCAAATTCACAGAATATAAATATATACAAAAATTATATACCATTATGCATAACAGTTGGAGTTGTTGGAATAGGATTGTATATGTACAAGTCTAAACAAGTTGTACCACAACAACAACCTATGATGCAACAACCTGCACCTATTATACAACAAAAAGAAATTGACCCATTTGAATTTAATTAATTTAAAAAAATAATATTCTCATTAAAAAAAATGACAACCTCAATAGACGGAAAACAAATTGCAAACATGTTATATCATGCTGGAGTGGAAACTGTATTAACTGTTGGATATTCAGAATTAGGTAGAAAACTATTGAAAAGACCAGCACCAAAAGTAGATTTTAATATGACAGATATTGGTATGTTGTCCATTGATATATTACTTGCAATGGCAACAAAGGATATGCTTGTTAAGCAAGGTATTATTCCTGCAGATATTATGAAGTAATTTTAATATTTTTTTTTTTCATTATATAAAAATGGCAAGTGCAGTAGCATTAATGGTTGGAGGAGCAATTACAAACGCCTTAGCCTTTTCAGGTAGTAATTATTTATTTTCACATATGGGTAGTAATAGTGATGAAGAGAGAAAACGACATGATAAAGCGATGGAACAATTAGAATCAGCAACAACTGCATGGAATGAGAAGAGAACAGAAAGATTGGATTTTATTAACGAACAACTGAAGAAGGAACATCATGCTTTGAATGAGTTCAGTGATGCTGATACTGCTATGAGACAGTATTACTATATTACAGGAAAACAATTGCCAGATAATTTATCCACACCATTACCACCAAAACCTACATTAAGTGATTTTTACACTCCATCAGAAGACCAGAAAAATAGAGAGATTGCATTTGTTGTTGGTGGTATGGCATTGACAGGATTTGTTGCTTGGAAGTTGATGTAGGTAAAAAAAAATTATTTTTTGACATAATCTTTCTTTGGAAAAACTAAATCATAAGCATGATATTTATTTTTTTTATTATTCTTACATGGTTTCAAACCAAGTGGTCTTACATAAAATGGTGGTTCTTTACCTTCTATCTTCTTTGTGAGATGTGCAGGACTCCATACTTCACCATTGTCTTTGAGAGTTAAAATTACACTCACACCATTGTCTGTGTTAATTTCTCTGTAGTCAGTGATTGTATAAATGTTGTTGATTTCTAAATCAGTCCATTTCTTTGTGTCAAATTGACTTTGTTCCTTTAACAGCTCTTCAAACTCTTCTTTTGTAGGTGTATAGTCATCATCAAGCAATTGTGCTATATTTTGCGTTTGTGCGTTCTTTGACATCTTTTTATATATAAATATTTTTTCTTAAATAAAAATAAATGGAGAAGATATACTATAGTCCAAAAGGTTTCTGGAAAGGACACTCAGCTGTTGGTAAGTTAGCAAAAGAAGCAAAGGTTAGTCAGAAACAAGCATTAGAGTTCTTAAAGAAACAAGCAGTATGGCAAATATATTTACCTGCACCTAAGAGAATAATAAGACCAAAATTTGATGTGTCTGCAGAGAATGAAGTTCATCAGGCTGATTTGTTGTTTTTACCTCACGATACTATTGGTAGGAAGACATACAAGTATGCATTGACAGTGGTTGATGTTGGAACAAGATATAAAGAAGCCGAACCTTTGACGTCGAAAGATAGTAAAGAAGTTGCAAATGCTTTTGAGAAGATTTATAAAAGACATTTGAAGTATCCTAAACTATTGCAAGTTGATCCTGGTAGAGAATTTATGAGTTCCGTTTCAACTTTGATGGAAAAGCATAATACCAAAATAAGAAGAGGTAGAAAAGAAATACACAGAGACCAAGGAATAGTAGAAAGATTTAATAGAACCTTAGCAGAAAGATTGTTTGGTTATCAGTATGCTAAAGAGATTGATACTAAAAAAAGAAACAGAGAATGGGTTAAGAGATTATCTGATGTTATTAAAGCATTAAATAAGGAGACGAAAAAACCTCCTCCAATTATAACAAGAAAAGTTGATGCTGAAATTTGTCCTTATGCAAATGTTAGATATTTGTATCAACCTGGAGAATTAGAAGGTGGTGGAAAGAGAAGGGCTACTGACCCAGTATGGTCTGTTGATATTCATAAGATTGACTATCATATTATAACGCAGGGAATAAGAGTTTATTATTTGAAATCTCCTGCACCTAAGAGAGGGTTTGTCAAAGAGGAATTACTTATTGTTCCGGCTGATACCCATACGCGTATGTCGTAATGCCATCGTCAGTTATGTATCTTTTTGTGTCTAAAGGAGAAAGTGTAGTCTTATTTACTTTTAATCCATATATGTTGTGATGCATTGAGCGTAGCATGTTCATTGAGTGTGTGTATTTCTTTTTGTTGAATAATGCATCTCTGTAGTTTTCAAAATTGATTTGTTTTTTGATTACATATTTTTTTGTTCCTTTCGCTTTTTTGATGACTTGTTCATCTGCTCTTAATACTGAATATAGTTTAGGACGAAGACCAATATATTCTGATATTGGAACACCAGCACATTCATCCTTCATCTTACCTATGACCTTCTTGTTTGTTTCATCGTATAGTGGATGTTCTTTTGGATAATCAGAGAAATCGTATTCATAGTAGAAGTAAAACAAAGATCAGGAATTGATACAATTAACTTACTCCATCCATAAAAGACACCAAAGGGAAAGAAATACAAACATTAAGCGACCAGACCATAATGGAAACCTAAACAAAGGAAGGCCATATGGACAGTTACTTTCCCACAAAATGGCCATATGGCCATCCAAAATTAAAAGACACAAGTGATACACACAGTAAGTAACAAACAACAACATAAATAAATCGCCACAGAAGAGCCGCCTTGGAACGGTCAGTGGAAGATTTCCACTGGAGGGCTTAAATCGATTTTACGTGGCCACAATCCTCGCCCTTACTTCCGTCGCGATTTAGACAAATAATTTGTTCAGTCCGCATGAAGGCCTCCTAACTCATCAGTGCAACATCTCCGTGAACACAGAAATCAAAGAACCACAGAGGTGAGACAACGGTGAGGACTCGACAGCAAGAAACCACTGAAATGCTGGAGCAAAAGAAAACCAACAGTTAGACTCCGATGAGCCCGACCAGAGACAGAGCATCAGGCACCAACCAACATTATCTCTTTAATTTTCAATAAGCCTTTACGTTGGAGCCGTCATAGAATCTGAGGCCTGACCCACCGGCGTGCAATTAAAGAGGGAAGCAAAGTTGCCAACCGTGATTGGGTTAACTACCATGCATGCAGTCTGTCGTATAATATCCATGTTGTACCCAATCTTTTTATATCGAAGAATGATTTTACGAAATTGGGTGCTGAAGTCATTGCGGTTATATATTTTTCTGAATTTATATACTAAGTCACCATAAAATTCGGGTTCCGATAGACCTTGTTGCAGAAGAGATTTAAGTCCAATATTGAATTTTGAAATTAAATCAGAATGGCGTCTATAAAATTTTGAAAAGGCTTTGCGTAGTTTATGGTACCGATAACCCTGATTAAGAAGTTTAGCCGTTAATAATTTATTACGAGTGTTGAAGTCAGTTACATGACTACACACTCTAGCAAATCGAATTAATTGCGAAATATAAACGCCATAGGATGGCGCACGAGGAACATCACCATCCAAAAAAGGAAAATTTACAATCTCAAAATCAAAGTCATCGCGTTTATCATAAATTTTGCACGAAACAAATCCATCTACAATAGATAGATGTAAATCCAAAAACGGGGCCTCGGTATCAGAAGAATTTGCTTTATTTAACTGAAGTTCTAGGGGGTAAATCTGACCGATCAAACCATCAAAATAGGTATTATCAATATTTAATAAATCATCTAAATATCTAGAAGTAGAGCTAAAAGCTTCAATAATTTCAGATTGGTTATCAATGGAAAGCGACAAAATGAAGTCTCTTTCATAACAATACAAGAACAGATCAGCCACAAGAGGTGCGCAATTAGTACCCATCGGAATACCCACAATTTGTCTAAATAACTTAGTACCGAATCTAATATAAATATTGTCAAGTAGAAAGGTGAGGGCATCACACACTTTCTGACATGACCAAAGTGTATAATTCTTATGCTCTTTAGAAGTGAAAAATGCATTTCTGACATTACATGCAAGATAGAGAGAATCTTCTCTGTGAAAAGCCCATTCAATTAAATCATTAAGCTTTTCTTTTATAAGATTATGAGGAAGTGTAGTGTAAAGAGTGGAAAAATCGTAGGTAGACAGACTAGAAGCACGAAACTGTCTAGATTTCAATTTATTTAAAACCTCATTCGAATTTTTTATAGACCAAAACAGATTTCTTCCTGATCTTTCAAAGACTTTATCACAATATTTAATTACATGCGTTTTAATAGCAGTAAGACAGGAAGTTAATAATTTAGAAAGTTCAGTGGTAGTGCAAGAACTAGAATTTGCAATAAACCGTGCTTTGTAAGGTTTTTTATGAAGTTTTGGTAACCAGTATAGCGTAGGAAGCTTGTCTTGGCCTTCGTTAACACACACAGCAAACTTGGTGGCTGAAAGACAAACATGTTTATCTACTATAGCTCTCTCTTCAGCCAAAGGCTGAAGTTCATAGGCCTTAGTACCACCAAGCTCCTGCTTAAGCGTGTTAACATAGTGGAGCCGTCACACAACGACGACGTTGTTAGCGGCCTTGTCTGCAGGGGCCAAAACAAACTTCTTATGAAATTCTTGAATACCTAGTTTAAGATGACGTAAAGACGTCTTAGGCTTAGGAGGTAATAAGTTAGTATTTTGAGAATAGAAAGAAATGCGTTTATTCACTAGTCTTAAAATGCTAAGTTTCCAGTCCTTTAGGGCTTTATACTCAACATACTCTCGCTTACACCATCGATTACCGAATTCATTCAAGGAAGCAGCGATTTCATCTCTACATTTACTGAAATCAATTTTAGAAGGAAACCGATATTTCGGTCCTTTAGAAATTATATTCCTTATCCTAGAATCAGGAATAATTTTCAAATTGCCAGTAATTACATGACCAGCAGCAGGATAGCAATACTTTGAGTTTTTACAATCACATGAATCAGGAGTATTAGTATCAATATCAAGATCTGAAACAAGTTTATTGAAATTAAAAATGATAGATCTAACAGGTTTGTTATATTTATAGCAAATTATAGGTGTTTCAGTATTTTGAAAATAAGCAGGAATGGAAGAAAGCACCGATCTCTCACGGAAGATACTGGGCAAATCTATAAAATCCATACCCTTATTAATGAAGGATATTTTGAAGAAATGACGTTTATGATTAATTTCAGAATCAATGTAAGGACGGAGAGTATGCTGAGTATAGCCTCTAGTTAAGAGAGCCGCATCATATAACTGATGAGAACTATCGTAGAATTTATTCGCCTCGGTGTCCAGAAGACGTAAAACAGAAACGGGTAATGAACTTAAAAATGAAAGCATAGAGTGGCGTCCATGATTTAATAATATAATTGACAGTCACTTCAGTCTAGTATTGTTTCGTTTAAACGCACGTGATTTACGTTTAAAGTTACCATTTTTCCTGGTGCCGTGAGATCTAGTTCTGCGTTTTCGACATTCCAGGAGTGAGAAAATATCAAAGTCCGGCATTCTGGAAATATTACCCTCATGATAAATGTTGTCATTAAATCCCAGTGGAAAAGGGGTCTGTAAAAATTTAATCCATTTCAGTTCAGCTTCATGTCTTTTGATTATTTTAAATCTAGATGTAGAATTTGCATCGTAATAAAGTTTTTCCACTGGTTGTATAATAATGTTATTTACAGAATGACCTGTACGTCGAAAGTGACGGTACAAGAAAGTGTCAGTTTTCTTAGGCTTACTCATTCTACGATAATGCTCGTTCAATCTAGTTTTAAGCATGCGGTTAGTTTGACCGACGTACTGCATATTACAGTTTGCAGCACGTCATCTTTCATTTCAGACATATCTTTGTAAGCATCTTTGGTTTTGATATCTACTAATAAACTGTCTGTGTCGGTGTATAACAAGGTGCAGTTATTACCATACTTCTTTTTCAATGTACTATAATACCAATCATACATAAGATGTTTTGATAAATCTAAAACACAGAAGCCAACATATATTGGTTTATCGAGAGTTAATCTTGTTTTATTCACTTGAATGGCAGATAACTCATTAGAGAACTTTATTCTACGATTGAAGTTTGGTTTGGCTATTATCTTGCGGATTTTTTCATTTTCACTGCCATCTGTTTTGACTAATTTAATATCAACTCTTTTACGTATGTTTTCCATTGTTTTGCCAAATACTGAGTTGTTCATAAGTTTAAAGAAATCTTTTTCAAATGTAGTCTTTGCTTTTTTACGTAATTCTGTATTCAGACGTATGTAAGGTTCCATCCAAGGTTTCTCATCAAATTCTAATATTCTGTGTATTTTTGTTATTTTCATACCAAGTTGTTTGTATAGTCTTAAGTTTTTGTAATGTACTACATATTTCTTCTTATCCATTAGATTGGGGACAAGTTTTTCTGTTTTTAACATACTATTTTCAATTAGTTCATTTTGATAGTCGGATAACCATTCTTTTTTAATTGCTAATTTTTCAGGTGCAAGTGGATAGTCATTATGTAGTTTATGTAAATGTTTGGGGTATTCTAAATCTACTTCATATATTCTTCCTCTACCTTTTTGTAATTTTGGAAGTTTTCCATCTATTAAATCTTTATTAGTTATCCATTTGAAACCACCAAATGGAAGTGGTTGGCTCATTGAATGACCATATAAATTATTTTCATCTAAATACATTATGTAATTGTCTTCTTCATTTGGATTATAATCTGCTACATATTTATTGTTTGCTTTTGCGTGTCTTTTAGAAACCATACTTATTCCACCTCTCATTCCTTTTTCAATGAAAAGATGCATATCCAAATCTGATAGAAGTTGTAATTCTATTTCTGTGTATTTTAGAAGAGCATCCCAAGATAGACCAGGTGCAGTGTAGTAATGTAGAGGGTCAAGTTTATAGTTATTCATACAGGTTTCTCTAAACTTTTGAAAAACATCTGCAAGTAAGAGAACATCTGTTTTGAGATATAAATCATGATAATCACCAAGTGTTTTACAGTTAAATTGTTTCCATACTTTTTGAGCGTGTTCATAGTCTTTTTGTTTGATACTTTCATCTGTAAGACTGCTGTAGAATTTGTCTATGGGTGGTAGTTGTGTTTCATCAAATCTATCAAAACTATCAATGTATTCATATGGATAGATACCTTTACGAGCAAGAAGATGTGAGCTAGTTGTATGTTTTACAGTTAATGGTAAGTCTGATTTGTTGAGTTTTTTATATCTTGTATTGTGACATTTTTTACATTTCGCTGTTAATAACCAATTTTCATTGATGTTTATTTCTTCTGTACCTTTACATTTTTCACATTCTGTCTTTACACCAATTGCTCCATCTACCAACTTTTCAAGAGAGGAAGCCATAAATTGAAAACTGTCTAAGAATTTCAGTTGTCCAATACTGAATGAGATGAATTTCTCTGAATTATTTGCAATACAAGTAATGTTTCCACTTGCTTTGTGTATTTTCTGCATTATTAGATGGCTATCATAACCTTTTAAGTTGTGGAAGATAACTGGAATTTTGGTTTTATTTGGTTTGATTGCAAGTTTGAGATTACAGGATTTGTGTGCTGGTCCTCTATATTCTCCTGTGAAATGACAGTGGTCTTTTACTTTTGGATTCTTTTCATTATTAATTTCTTTTTCACATATCCAACAATGGGAAGCATTTTCATAATCTTGTATGTTCTGTTCTGTTGGCATTATTAATGGTTTAGGATGTCTAAAGATGTTGTTGATGTTATTCACTTCACATTTTAAATGATTTAGAAAAACCTCTGCAACATCTTCACCTCTGTATATTACTGGTTTGTCTGCTTTACCATCATATCTAACAACTTGATATCCAAATCCACACGCTTCGTGTTCGCTTGTTATTTCTGATTTATCTCCTTTTTGTTGTGATTTGGGTTTGATTTGTGCTTCAAAGTCAGCATAGATAACATATGGAACGGGCATTTGATTTTGATGGTTTTTAAACTTGATAAGACCTTTTGATGGCATTTCTATTCGCATTGGAGATTTATTTATGCCTTCACAGTCTTCTTTATGTTTGATTAGTAGGTCTTCTCTTGTAAAACCATAAAGACATCTATCACAGAAATGTGTTTTATGTTTGTGTTTATTGTTCTGATTGTAAAGTAATCTATTAAGGTTTTTAATAAAACAGTAGTGATATTTTGTTTTTGACTCATCAGGAGGATAGTCATCAGGATTATAATCTTCATCTATCATTTCTTCTTCACTATCATCAATTTCCTCTTCAACATCTTCAGTTAACAAAAGCAGATTAATTCGTTCTTTATCATTTGGTTGATTTGAAATATGATATGGAAATATAGTAAGTTTCTCTGTCTTTTTTGTTAATGTGTATCCATAAACATTGATTGCTATATTGTTTTGTTTCTCAACTTTTGGTATTTGTGAGATTGGTGTGGGAAAGTCTATTCCTTCCATATTTAATGTGCCTAAATATTTACGATAACTTGATAACTTACTTGGATTGTTTTTGTTTGGGTATTTAGAAGCAAGTATATGCCATTCTAAACATCTATCATCATCATTTGATAAATTAATTATTGCTTTTTTATTTGCTATTGCACTTGGAAGAGAAATATACGAAGAACCTTTGAGTGGTTCATATTTTGCTATATTAAGATAAAGTTTGATACAATGGTCAATTTCTAAACCCGTTGCGGTATTTGTGAATTTTTCAATCCATGTTTGTATATAAGTTGTTTGTTTGTTATAGTTTTCATCTAAATTATTTCCATCAAGAACTGCACATTGTTCTCCGTGTGATGCACCGGTAACTTCTTTTCTTTCACCATTAAGTTCATCTTTAAAAAACTTTATAGATAACCCAATTGAAAATTTAATACCATTGTATTCTTTAATGTTTTCATTAATTTTATCTATAATGACAGATTTTTTATCATTAAACAAAATATTTGGGTCTTTATATTTATGAGCATCTATTTCATACGCTTTGAAGTAATTGCATAATGGTTTATCAACCAGTTTCAGAACATTTTTCTCTTTAGTATCTTCATCATTAATTTTTTCACTTGTTTTAACAGCATTTTGTTGCTGTCGTTTTCTTATCTTTTTATCTCTACGTCTTTTACGCAGATTTTCCAATGTAGAAGTTTGTTGTAGTGCATCACTCTTCTGTTTCTCAATATCTAAGGATTTAAGACCCTTGTCTAAAGCCTCATCACTAATTCTTCCTTCACTATGCAATTGTATTAGTCTCTCTACAGAACTCATTTTTTTGTTTTCTTTTAAACTATAAAAAAAAATTTTAAATATAATAATAAAAATGGATATAGAAAAAGCAAAGATGCAAAATATATGTGCAATGTTGCCGTTAGGTTCAAATAAACCATGTAAAAACAAATCAGTAAAGCATTCTATATACTGCAAGGCTCATAATTTTATTATAAAACATAACAAAAGTAAAGTAGTGAAATGTTTACAATGTGGTAAAGGTACTACAGCAAAATATCAAATCTGTGATAAGTGTGGTGGAAAGAATTTTAGAGAAAAACAGAGATATTTTAACTCTATAAAACCTTTTAAGCAGGAAATTGCAAGATTGAGTATGATAGAGTGTTGAGGATGATAATTTAATTTTTTTATGCTCAAGTCGGCGAAATAGTTTGTATCACCGTTGGAAAATTGTGGTATAATATATAGATTATGCTCCAATCGGCGATATAACGAACGAAAGTAAGAGTTTTCTACAATTTATTTTTAGAATGCCCAGATATGCTGCCTGGTGACGGTTCTTGTTTATCGAGTTGCTTAGCAACCTTTCTTAATTAAACCGATTACAGTGTTACCAGGATTTTTTTTGTACTTTTTTCTTTTTTTTAACCCATTTTTATCGCTTAGAAACGCTTTTTATTGAAACCGATTACGCTATCATCATTTTTATTCAATGTTCCATTATAAAAAGATTTTTATGTCATTACCGGGATTCGAACTCATGCCCCACCATTTACAGTCCAAACCATCTAGACCACTCGGCTATCACGGCTTGTACTAGAATAGTAAGAAATTGAACGTAAATAAATGACTAGTTTTTTGTCCAGTGAATGGTTTTCTAAATACTGAAATAGTCCGTAGGTGATTTCCCTTTTGGACTTTGATGTCCAACTATCAGTGTGGTAAAGATAAATTGACATGTAATAGTCGGTTTATCTGTCTGCTCAAAATACTGCGGTAAAATATATATGTGGTAAGATGTGTTTATATATAGATAGTGCTGGTTGAAGAGGTGATTTGTGAGGGTTTTTAACAGATTACCTCAAAACCGGCACTATCTATATATATAAGCCCTGATGGGTGGGGCATGTCATATATATTTTTTTTAATTTATCATAATTATTAAAATACAAACATTTAATATTGTTGTTTGTCCTGCTCATAAATTTTAATATGCCAACAAGTTAAATGCCAACAAGTTCAATTTTAAAATGCCAACAAGCCTGTTCATAAATTTTAAAATGCCAACCAAGTTCAATTTTAAAATGCCAACAAGCTTGCTCATAAATTTTAAAATGCCAACACTTAAATTAGAGCAGGCTTGTGAGCAGAGCAAATTTCATGCTGAAATGAGTTGAGCATGAAAAATGTTTTATAACCTCTCGGGCCTAGCATTTAAATAGGAACATAACAATGGAAGCATGTCTGTAAGGCAAGTGTAGGAGGGGCTTCTGCACTATATATCCTAGACTTATATAAGTCCTAGATGTAATAGTTGTGTTCATGCATTCCATATTTTAGGCCAATCTTATGCCATCATGCAAGGCCAGATTTTATTTTATCCCGACTCCAATGATGGAGTCAGGATAAAAAAAATCTGGCCTTGCATGATGGCATAGATAAAATTTAATATGGAGTGCTTGAAAAATCTATTAACATCTTTTAGACTTAAATAAGTCTTATCATCGATCAACAAAATGGACATTTTGAGTTGGACTATCCATAAAATTTACAAGTTGTGTTCAATTAAGATGAAACTAATTCATGCTTGATAATTTAATGGTCCAAAGTGTTCCATCCAGAGGTCAAAGTGGGCACAGAATGACAAGTTGCTAGTAGGCAAGCTACCATTGGCCACCAGAAGACCTGTTGTCATAGTTCCAGATAAGTTGGCATAATAGGATAATTATACGATTATATTTCTCATGTCTTGTTCAATACATTATGTTGAGGGTACTTGTTTGATCGCCTCTTCAACATATCCTATATACCGCAACCTCAGCAAACTCCCTAGAATATAGGTTACTAAAAATAGCTCAATGGCATTTCCAGTGCTGGAGATCTACCTGTGATGACTCAGTCTTCTGGCCAGTGTAGGTTTAAAGTAATATGTTTTTACGGATATCCTGCAATTTTCCAATTTTGCTTCTTTTTTGCAATTTATAAATCAACTGTCTGACCATTCACTCTATACATGTAAATTAGAAAGACCCTTGACCAAAACCATGCCAATCTCACTGTCCATTATGGTCCATCAGTGCCCATCATCATCAATAAATATTGGCCATGCCATGAATAAAGGTGGTTAAGCATAGGCCCGTAAATAAGGTGTAATCGGGATTCTTATGGCTAATTTGCCATATTTTTGGAAAGAAACATATGTTTGAATCACCTCATCCAGGTGATTCTACCAAGTACCAACAACATATGTTTTCAAATGTTATATAGGTAAAATTATTAGCCACAGTCTGGAATAATATTAAATAACTTCAAATACTTAACAAACATAGGCACATAAAGCCCTGAATTCGTCTATTCCAATTTGGGTTCTTAAGAAATCGCTCTGTCTATAATACTGAGTGTTAGAAGCATAGCAGCATTCTAAGCTGTTGACCAGACCTATGCTATTAGAGCCAGTTTTCTGTGCCTGGGCATAGTGGTTATCTGTTGCTTGTCTCTAACAGTAGTCCAGTCTTTTCATTAAGAGCTGATTAATCAGAATTTCAATGAAGTTTCATCAAATTCTGAGATAGCCAGAGATAGGGGATTAGATAGCTAAAAGGTTCATCAATCATTTTTGGAGGTTTTCATGAATAAATAACAGAAAACCAGCTTGAGGTGAAGTAGTTTTTGATTCATTGTTCTTCTAAGGGAGGTCTCCAGAGATAATTTGTCCATCAGATCTTTGAATTTTGCACAGCCCCCTCTCTCCCCCTCCCCCATCACCTCAGTGCCTCAGTTCCGTGCCTGCTTGACTGGTGATCATGCAGATCTTCATGGTTCAATCACTGCTGGAAAAAAATGCCTTAATAGTTTGCAAACAGTAAAGGCCTTGATCATACACTGCATTCTGGGCCAGTAATTAATACAATAACTAGTTATTAAATTTGTTCATGTGGTATGCAAGCGACCCCCTAAAAAGTTACCTGTGGGCTGTCTTGGGTAAACAGTTAATACCATGTGTACTTGGTCAAGGTGGCAGGCAGAATTGTTTTATTCACTTGGGCCACTTTGTTCCGGTGTTTATAGGGAGCTTTCCACTAAATGTTTTCTATAGGCGACAATAGTAACCTTTTACCTGCTCCCACAAAAACTACACATACAAAACTTTTCAAACCTTACTTGTTTATATAGAGCCATCCTAGCCCAACAATTAAGTTAATAAGAAAAAATCCAGATGTTGGTCTGCTCCTTTTCAAGTTACAGTCAACCATGTTTGTTTACCTACTAGAATGGAGTAAATACAAACCAACATTTTTAAAGGAGGGGTGACCATATAAAATCAGCAAAAATTTCTTTGAGCTTGCAGATATATTTATAAAACATGCATAATTTTAGTCCCTTATACATATCATTTTCTCACATTGAAATAAAACATGGGATATACATGTATATCCAATGGAAGCAAGTCTGGTATTTAGAACGCAACTAAAAGCTCGGTCCAAAAGTGATAAAACCTGGTACCTTCCAATATTTAGGGCAATGCTACAAATGGTATGGATGAAAAAAGGAACTTAACCGTCATTGGGAGCCTTTTGGGATATTAACAGCAAACCACGCTTATGTTTTTCACTCGACCTATTTATTTTTTGGCTACAACTTACATATTACTCCTAATGGTAAGCACCTTGCTAAGATGAATGTGCCAGGGGAACCATGTGGGAGACTAGGTTGATACAGGTCATTTTTGTCTTGTTCCATTTTTTGGCTTACTTTTTTTTTAGCTCACCTGTCACGTAGTGACAAGGTGAGCTTTTGGGATCACTTTTTGTCCGTCGTCCGTCGTGCCTGCGTCCGTGCGTGCGTGCGTGCGTCCGTGCGTGCGTGCATCCGTAAACTTTTCTTCAAACGACATCTCCTCCTAAACCACTGATCATATTTTGACCAAACTTCACAGGAATGATCCTTAGGTGGTCCCCTTTCAAAGTTGTTCAAATGGTTCCGGTCCGTTGCACATATAGGTCACAGTAGCCAAAAATAGATTTTTTTCACCGCAAACTTAAAAAATCTTCTTCCCTGAAACCGCAAGGCCCAGGTCTTTGATATTTGGTATGAAGCTTCATCTAGTGGACCCCTACCAAGATTGTTCAAATTATAGTGCTGCGGCTAAAAATGCCCCCGCATGGGGGCCCTTTGGTTTTACATGGGCTTATATAGGGAAAATCTTGAAAAATCTTCTTCTCTGAAACCGCAAGGCCCAGGTCTTTGATATTTGGTATGAAGCTTCATCTAGTGGACCCCTACCAAGATTGTTCAAATTATAGTGCTGGAGCTAAAAATGCCCCCGCACGGGGGCCCTTTGGTTTTACATGGGCTATTATAGTGAAAATCTTGAAAAATCTTCTTCTCTGAAACCGTAAGGCCCAGATCTTTGATATTTGGTATGAAGCTTCATCTAGTGGCCACCTACCAAGATTGTTCAAATTATAGTGCTGGGGCCAAAAATGCCCCCGCACGGGGGCCCTTTGATTTTACATGGGCTTATATAGGGAAAATCTTGAAAAATCTTCTTCTCTGAAACTGCAAGGCCCAGGTCTTTGATATTTGGTATGAAGCTTCATCTAGTGGACCCCTACCAAGATTGTTCAAATTATAGTGCTGGAGCTAAAAATGCCCCCCCACACGGGGGCCCTTTGGTTTTTATTAGTTATGAAGCTTTATCTAGTGGACCCCTACCAAGATTGTTCAAATTATAGTGCTGAAGCTAAAAATGCCCCCGCACGGGGGCCCTTTGGTTTTACATGGGCTTATATAGGGAAAATCTTGAAAAATCTTCTTCTCTGAAACCGCAAGGCCCAGGTCTTTGATATTTGTTATGAAGCTTCAGCTAGTGGACCCCTACCAAAATTGTTCAAATTATAGTGCACGGGCCAAAAATGCCCCCGCACAGGGGCCCTTTGGTTTTACATGGGCTTATATAGGGAAAATCTTTAAAAATCTTCTGCTCTGAAACCGCAAGGCCCAGGTCTTTGATATTTGGTATGAAGCTTTATCTAGTGGACCCCTACCAAGATTGTTCAAATTAAAGTGCTGGATCTAAAAATGCCCCCGCACGGGGGCCCTTTGGTTTTACATGGGCTTATATAGGGAAAATCTTGAAAAATCTTCTCTGAAACCGCAAGGCCCAGGTTTTTGATATTTGGTATGAAGCTTCATCTAGTGGACCCCTACCAAGATTGTTCAAATTATAGTGCTGGGGCCAAAAAATGCCTCCGCACCAGGGCCCTTTTGTTTTACATAGGCTTATATAGGGAAAATCTTGAAAAATCTTCTTCTCTGTAAACCGCAAGGCCCAGGTCTTTGATATTTGGTATGAAGCTTCATCTAGTGGACCCCTACCAAGATTGTTCAAATTATAGTGCTGGAGCTAAAAATGCCCCCCCCCCCCCCCCCCCACACACACACACACACGGGGGCCCTTTGGTTTTACATGGGCTTATATAGGGAAAATCTTGAAAAATCATCTTCTCTGAAACCGCAAGGCCCAGGTCTTTGATATTTGGTATGAAGCTTCATCTAGTGGACCCCTACCAAGATTATTCAAATTATAGTGCTGGGGCCAAAAATGCCTCTGCACGAAGGCCCTTTTGTTTTACATAGGCTTATATAGGGAAAATCTTGAAAAATCTTCTTCTCTGAAACTGCAAGGCCCAGGTCTTTGATATTTGGTATGAAGCTTCATCTTGTGGACCTCTACCAAGATTGTTTAAATTATAGCCCTGGGGCCAAAAATGCTCCCGCTCCGGAGCCCTTTGGTTTTACATAGACGTATATAGGGAAAATCTTGAAAAATCTTCTTCTTTGAAACCACAAAGCTTATGTCTTTGATATTTGTTATGAAGCTTCAGCTAGTGGACCTGTATAAAGATTGTTCAAATTATAGCCCTGAGACCAAAAATGCCTCTGCCATGTGGCCTTTTGGTTTTACATAGACTTATATAGGGAAAATCTTTAAAAATCATCTTCTCTGAAACACAAGGCTTAGGTCTTTGATATTTGTTATGAAGCTTCAGCTAGTGGACCTCTACCAAGATTGTTCAAATTATAGCCCTGGGGCCAAAAATGCCCCTGCTCCGCGGCCCTTTTGTTAAACATAGACTTATATAGGGAAAATCTTGTTTTACATAGACTTCTATATGCAGGGTAAACCTTTAAAATCTTCTTCTCTGAAACCAGAAAGCCCAGGTCTTTCATATTCGATATGAAGCTTCATCTTGTGGACCTCTACCAAGATTGTTCAAATTATAGCCCTGGGGCCAAAATTGACCCTTCCCGGGGCCCACTTGTTATACATTGGATCAGGTGAGCGAACCAGGGCCCTCTGGGCCCTCTTGTTCAGTAATTATGATCTGTCATTTGGAACTCTTTCCTCGATTATTCATATGATGCATCCGTACATGTTCCTATGTGAACCGAAAATTCATAATACCCGTAAATGTCTTGTATTGTGTTTGCTGCAATGTCCAATTTTGAGGTGTAACATGAGTTAAAGTAGTCTTGGCTTGGTCAGATTTATTCTTAGTAACTTGTTACTTTTCTGTAGTTTACAGCTGGTGAGATTCATGCACACATTGGGAACACCTTGAACCAGGTTTTGGGAATGATTGATGTAAACAACTATACAAAGAAAACTTTGACCAAAAACAATATTTATTTTGGTATGAATACCATTGAAAAATTGAATATCATTCTTACTGCACACATGTTTTGGGGTAAAAAGATTGATTGTTTGTTTTTGTACATTTGTTTGAATGATAGGATGTGTGATTTGAACTTCTTTTACCAAAAATAATACCATTCTCTTTTTCAGTTTGAGATTTCGACCTTTAAAAGATGCAGTTTGTTGACTCTAGAAATTGTAAAAGCAGTCTTACTGTCCTTTAATGGCTTTTTGCCTGTGACATTTTCAGCCTAGTGAAGTTATTTTATGTTTGTGTTTCTTTCCCTTTGGTGTCTTGTATGGGAGGTGAGGGGTAATCTTCCTTTTGGTTGGATCAATGCGCAGACTGCTTTGTGTATTCACTGTGCGCTCTTTATCCTAACAGCACCTTACCGTACTTGTTCTAAAATTTGAACAAGTACAATTTATTACTCGATGTGTCCAAAAAAAAAAAAAACATTGAAGACCCAGATCAGACTTCATAAGTGGAGACCCAGTTGAGATACTGTCTCATCTCGGTCAGCACTGTTTTCTGAGGCCTATCTGTCTGGATACAAACATACAGTATTTAATATTGTCACAGGTGATCACAGTATGTGATGAATGAATGATGATCAGAGAGAAGATGTTTATGCCTGCAAAATCAATCATTTCACTATCTCTGCTTTACAGGGATGTTTTCATTTTATCTAAATTAAAAACTGTCAATCATTCTCAGCAGTTGACTTAAAAATTCATTCAAGCATATTAATGAGCAACTGGTATTGCTATAGGAGAACACCTTGACTGAAAAAGTCTGTCATTTCTATTGAAAAATTCCGGTCTAATTAGTTGGTTACCCATTGATGTCCAATAGGAAGGTTACTGTAAAACTCCTAAAAATCTCAGACACCTTGAGGACTTGCAACATTAATCCTAAAATGTTACCAAATTTGTTTCATCATCTTGCAAGGAGTCCAAATGGCCAACAGTATAGACCTTGATCAGACTGCTCAGGACCTGAAGGAGCAGTCTGATCTATGTCTACACTGTTTGCTTACCATATATTTCCCAGTATTTAGGGTCTTAACCCTTATCTTGCTGAATATTCATCTAAGCCACACCCATTTCTGTCTATCAACCAATCAAATTACTTGATGTAATTTATTGCTACAAATTCGTAAACTGAATGCCAAACAGTGTAGATCCTGATCAGATGGCTTCTTTAGAAGCCATCTGATCTGGATCTACACTGTTTCCAAAGATAGGGGTTGTTGTGAACAGCAAGATAAGGGTTAATGGTTCTTGTCCCACATGGAATCAAAGTACTGACAGTATTGGGGGGTTGATTTGTTTGTTTCCTTGAATTGAGGTTTTATGTCCCTCTCAACACAGTTAGGTCATTTTGGAGACAGTGCTTCCATTTTTGTGGGAATTTTACCTGATATCGAGATGAAAATTGACATCTCAAGCCCTACTGCCCAAACAAACCAATAGGGTTTTATGCAGGGACGCTCCGACTCGCACCATTTTGCCTGGGCAGGCGGTCCTGAATTTTTAGGTACTCACCTAAATTTTAAGCAAACAGTGAAGAGCCTGATCTGATCTGGTCTGCACTGTTTTAAGGAACCTAGGCATCTATGTGAAAGGACTTTTACAGCAAAAATCCCAAGTTCAGCTGTTTCGAGATTGAATATTTGAGTTTTTCGTCTCACCAACAGCTAATATACGGAGACGGGACCTGGGAATACAGATTCATCCGAAAGTCTGGAGAAGCCCGGGATTGATCCTGCGACCCCTGGTTTACAAGCCAACTGATTCAAGAAAGGCAGTCGTCAGTTTCTGGTGAAAGAATGTGCACTGTACTGGTTAACAGCTTATGTATAAGCCTGCCCAGGAAAAGTTTGGATAAGTAAACTGACTTGCTAAAAAATGACCTAAATAGTGTTGACTGGGCTGCTAAACTCCAATACAAGCAAAACAAACAGGACCATTTTTCCAGTACAACTGACCCGCCAGGTCTGTCTGGTTTGATTTATACCGTACTGTAAAACTCCTAAAAATTCCGACACCTTGAGGACTTGCTGTAATTCTCCAAAAATTTTAACAAATTTGTTTCTCAATCCTGCAAGGAGTCCAAAAGGTGCAGACAGAATGGCAAACAGGTCAGACCTTGATCAGGAGCAGTCTGATCTGGGTCTGCACTGTTTGCTTAGGCTTATCTGTCCTATAACTTAGGACATTATGATAATGCATGTAATGCACTGGGAATGGGGATGAGAATCTAAAAATTAATTTTCTTTGGCTTGGCCTCGAAGGCATCCCCCTGAATGGCCTGCCTCCAATTTAATTGGTACATTCTTTTCATAGCAAAATACCCTGCAATTTTCAACTGAGATTAAAATAAGATAATAAAGACTAGGTTACATAATAATGTTGATAAAGCAAATTCTGTAGATTTCTGGTGAGTTTGGCCTGTCATTCACCCATGATTTAGATGCCACCCTGCTGTTGGAGCTGTTTAATAATAGTCTGATCTTGGTACATTAAGCCTATCACTTACTCTAAATTATTCATAAAAAAATAAAAAAGAGAAAAAACCCTTATATTGCTGAACACTTGCAAACAGGGGAATGTTTTATTTTCTTTCTCCCCTGTCTCTCACTTTCAACTCCTACTTTCTTGCACACCAGACAAGGAAATCCGTGATTTTACCCTGGGATAGAAATTTATGTTCTGACCCTGGTGTTCCGACCCCAAATCGAATATAATCGCATGTTTGATAAATGCACTGGTTGATTACGACCTCATGCGCGGCGGCGTCATGTGTGACGTCACTTAACATTCCTGTTGTGTCATCACAAAATGGCGGACGTCGGTAACCGAAGTGACAGCACCATTAAAAATTCGCAATAGAAATGGAAGGTATGCAAGAAAAAGAATCCAATATGGGTGTGAGGGGTGGATTGAAAAATCCGTCCCTCGGGATCACTGTCCGGCATCACTCGGCAAGCCTCGTGATGCCGGACAGTGTCCCTCGGGACGGATTTTTCAATCCACCCCTCACACCCATATAAGATTATTAAAGTCTCTAATCTCTTCTATCTCTTTTCTCCCTTTCTCTGGGAGACAATGCAAGGTTAACCTGTTGTTTAACCAAAATAAAATCCAATCAATCAATCAATTAATAATTCAATTATTGCATTAATGCATTAGGTGTACTATTTTCAGTTTGAAGTGTTATATTAGGCCAAACCTAAGTTTCACAAGAATTGTTTCTGAATAAATTTGGTTTCCATGTACTGATAGAATCTTGATTTACACATCTTCAAATTTTTAGCTGGTGATGTCATCATTTGTTCAGATGTGGATTTGTCAATCTTACCAAAGGGCTATAATCGATATTTTGGTATTTTTTCTCCACAGTTTAACATGCCTCCCTGACCTAGTGGGTAAGGCAGTTTGACTATAATCATTAGGTCTCCCACAGAGCTCATCTGTCATACCCAGCTGTGGGGTCACATGTGAGGCGTCAAGTTCTACAATAGATAATAGCAATTGTTATAGTGCTTTCTTTCAGTACTTGATAATTCAGCATCCAAAACAACATTACTATCCCCTTGAATATTTTTACATAAATTTTCCCATGCAGTCTATGGGTGGAGCATTGTGTCCTAAGCCAATGATCAGCCAGCTCTCTTATGAATATTTACAAATAGTTCCAATCATATATTTCAGGCTTTGTACAGAGTCTGTGGGCCGGCCTCGGTAGCTCATTCGGATGCGTGTTTGACTGGTGATCAAGAGGACGCGTGTTCAATACCTGCCGGGGTTGGCAACATTCTTTCATGGAAATTGATCGTGAAATCTTTTCTATGGTCATTCTCTCCCTTCCGCTGATTCAAGAAGGGCTGTTGTCAGTTTCTGGCAAAAGAATGTGCACTGTACTGGTAAACCGTTTACATATAAGCCTGCCCAGGAATTGTGGATATATAAACTGACCAGCTCAAAAAAGACCTAAATAGTATTGACAAAAAAACAAACAAACAAAACAGAGTCTATGGATGGAGCTTGGCGTCCTAAGCCAATGATCAGCCAGTTCTCCTATGAATATTTACAAATAGTTCCAATCATATATTTCAGGCTTTGCACAGACTCTATGGGTGGAGCATGGTGTCCTAAGCCAATGATCAGCCTGTTTTCTTATGAATATTTACAAACAGTTCCAATCATATATTTCAGGCTTCATGCAGAGTCTATGGGTGGAGCTTGGTGTCCTAAGCCAATGATCAGTCAGTTCTCTTATGAATATTTACAAATAGTTCCAATCATATATTTCAGGCTTCATGCAGAGTCTATGGGTGGAGCTTGGTGTCCTAAACCAATGATCAGCCAGTTCTCTTATGAATAATTACAAATAGTTCCAATCATATATTTCAGGCTTTGCACAGACTCTATGGGTGGAGCATTGTGTCCTAAGCCAATGATCAGCCTGTTTTCTTATGAATATTTACAAACAGTTCCAATCATATATTTCAGGCTTCATGCAGAGTCTATGGGTGGAGCTTGGTGTCCTAAGCCAAAGATCAGTCAGTTCTCTTATGAATATTTACAAATAGTTCCAATCATATATTTCAGGCTTCATGCAGAGTCTATGGGTGGAGCTTGGTGTCCTAAACCAATGATCAGCCAGTTCTCTTATGAATAATTACAAATAGTTCCAATCATATATTTCAGGCTTCATACAGAGTCTATGGGTGGAGCTTGGTGTCCTAAGCCAATGATCAGTCAGTTCTCTTATGAATATTTACAAATAGTTCCAATTATATATTTCAGGCTTCGTACAGAGTCTATGGGTGGAGCTTGGTGTCCTAAGCCAATGATCAGCCAGTTCTCTTATGAATATTTACAAATAGTTAAATCATATATTTCAGGCTTCATGCAGAGTCTATGGGTGGAGCTTGGTGTCCTAAGCCAATGATCAGCCAGTTCTCTTATGAATATTTACAAATAGTTCAATCATATATTTCAGGCTTCATGCAGAGTCTATGGATGGAGCTTGGCATCCTAAGCCAATGATCAGCCAGTTCTCTTATGAATATTTACAAATAGTTCCAATCATACATTTCAGGCTTCATGCAGAGTCTATGGGTGGAGCTTGGTGTCCTAAGCCAGTGATCAGCCAGTTCTCTTATGAAAATTTACAAATAGTTCCAATCATATATTTCAGGCTTCATGCAGAGTCTATGGGTGGAGCTTGGTGTCCTAAACCAATGATCAGCCAGTTCTCTTATGAATATTTACAAATAGATCTTGGTAGACTGTCTGTAATCACAATGGTGGAGATCCAAGGGCGATTCGGGAATGGGCAGGTAGGTCAAGTTTGCTTTGCATAATGGTGTAGCTGATTCAGCCTCCAGTGTAAGGGAAGTAAAAGCATAGTAAACCCTTATCTTGCTGAATATACATTTAAGCCACACCCATTTCATTATATCATATATGTTCTTCAGAAGCCATCTGATCTGGATCTACACTGTTTGCAAAGATAGGGGTTGTCATGAACAGCAAGATAATGGTTAATTTGTTCATGAATCCAATGGAAATCTTTATATTGCTGCAACTTTACCCATTGTATGCTGGTGGACTCTTCCACTGCTATATGTTGGACAAGTCGCCATATATGGGGTGTCAGGCCTATTTTTATTCTATTTTTGAAGGAAAATTCTGTTATCAAATAGTGCAGGCCCTGATCAGACGCCCCATTCTGTGTCGTCTGATCTGGCGCTGCATTGTTTGCCAAGGGTTTCCTGCATACAATGATTTAATATTGGATAGAATCGAACATTCAAGAGGATTTCTGAAAAGCTTGAAAAAAGATGACGGATGCTGACTTCGAAGGAAACAAGGGACTGTAAAAAAAGAAGAAAAAAATACTAGCTACCAATGACATGTAGAAGGGAATGAGAATTTACTCTTGTAGACTGTTTGTAGGACTGTTTCGAAGCACTGCAAGCAAAACTGGTACTGATGCACAGTTGTGTAAATTTACAGACCATTACGAAAACACTCCCATAGAAATATACTGTAAATTTTACCGCCAAAATTGAAAATTTTAAGATGAAAAATTGTGATATTTTTTCTTCTTTTTCTGCTCATAATATAGATTGTGGGTACACATTACAATCGCCACAATTTATATTTTAAAGCAAAAATAAGAAAAACAAGGTTTGCCCCTCTAAACCCCAGTTTTTCAATATAAAAGTGAGGTTCAAGGGGGTCAAAATTATATAGACCTATTTTCATGATGCTATATGATGTTTTTGCTTCAGAACAAAATTTAAGAGAATGAAATTAAGTGATTGAGAGAAAAAAGCTGTTCCTTTGCTAATGCCGAAAAACTTTGTAAGAAATAAACCAATATATTTGGCCAATAAAAATGTCATATGGGAAATATATTTCTGTTGTTTATTATTTTTCTTTTAGTGAGGATAAACAGACCTGAAGTCAGTGGGATTGTTATGTCTTTTATTACCCTTTTAATATAATTTGTGGAACTTTTGCCATTACTGTATTATCTTATCTCATACAATTTGAAATCAGAGATATTATATCTAGAAACTTTTTATAATTTTGCCCTTCCCCTTGTACTGCCATGCACCTTGCTGAGTCTTAAGATTTGGGATTGACCCCCCCTTCCCCCCTGCTTAGAGGATCTAAGCCTGCCCAGGCAAAGCGGTGCGAGACGGACCGTCCGTGCTTATAAACCCTATTGGTTTCATATGGCGTCAGGGCTTGAGATGTCTCAATGTTGGGTGTAAGTCCCAAAAAAATTGGAAGCAACTTCTCCAAAATGACCTTTACAGTGTTGACGGGGATGTTAAACCTCAGTCAAACAAACAAACATCAGGGGTTTCTGGTACTGAATGGGTTAAGATTCTTGGTGTGATGCTGCATGTTCCCAGTAGTATTCCTCTATCAAAGCACTGAGAGTACTGATGGGTCAGTTGTCTCTGGGTGTAGGCATGGGGATTAAGGGGTCAAAATTATATTACTAAGGTGTGTTTTGGTTATGAGAAAAGATTTATATGTACAAAGAATAATTGCTTCTTGAACATAATTATTAAACTGGCATATCTTTGATCAAAATTGATAATATTTTACAATTTACTCTTGAAAAGACATCATAATATGAGAAATATAAACTGTACCAAGTTCTTTGAAGCTGTAGAAGCCAGAATGTAGTTCTTAGAAGTACTCAGATTGATTGACCACTGTGCTTATCGCCTGAAGATAAGCATTCTTTATGCTGATATAAAACTCAGGAAACTGACAAGTGCTTTGATGTGTGGGATGATAGAAGAAAATATTACAGGAAAATTAATAAATATAACACATTACATGTCACTGGTCTACAGGTTAGATCTACAAGAAATACCACCTGAGTGCTTGTATATGTCTAGTGCACCACACACAATTAGTTTCCTAAACTTAACTGAAACACACACCAAAGATTATTCTGATGTTCTTCAGAGAAGTTCTATGTTCACTTTTCTGCAATTGCTCAGGGAACATTTTAAACCAGCATCTTTGTGCCTATATCTTGCTTGGTGCCAATTAGTTGTTGTGCCTTTTAGGTCCCTTTATCCTGGTGCTGTATCTTCTTGGTGCCTCTATCCTAGCACTATCATCATGGTGCCTTCTAGGTGCCTTCATCCTGCTGCCATATCTTTCTAGGTCCCTACATCTTGATGCCATCATTGTGGTGCCTTCTAGGTGCCCACATCCTGATGCCATCATTGTGGTGCCTTCCAGGTGCCTACATCCTGCTGCCATATCTTTCTAGGTGCCTACATCCTGGTGCCATCATTCTGGTGCCTCCTAGGTGCCTACATCATGGTGTCATATATTCTTGGTGTTCACATCATGGTGTCATCTTCAAGGTACCTACATCCTGGTGCCATATCTTCTTGGTGCCTACATCATGATGCAATCTTCTTGGTGCCTACATCTTGGTGCCATCTTCTTGATGCCATCTCAATATCTTTACATCCTGGTGTTATTGTCTTGGTGCCTACATCTTGGGGCCATATCATCTTGGTTCCTGCATCCTATTGCCATCTTCTTGGTGCCATCTTCTTGGTGCTTACTTCATGGTGCCATCTTCTTATTGCCTACATCATGGTGCCATCCTCTTGGTGCCTCCATCGTGATATCATTTTCTTGGTGCCTACATCATGGAACCATTTGTTTGGTGCCCACATTCTGGGGCCATTTTCCTGATGCCTTCTTGATACCTTAACTAATTCCAGGTGTTGTTGTCTTGGTGCCTTCATCAGGGTGCCATCTTCTTTGTGCCTGCATCATTGTGCCATCTTCTTGGTGCCTACAACACTGTGCCATCTTTCTGGTGCCTACATCATAGTACCATCTTTTTGATGCCTTCTTGATACCTGAATAATAAATTCTGGTGCCTTCATCATGATGTCATCCACTTGGTGCCATGATTTTTGTACCTACTCATTTGTATCATCTACTTGTTGCACCAACATGTACTTCTTTGAGCCTCCCTCCAGCTCCTTTTAGTCACTTGACTTTTCTGATTAGTAGCACCTCTGGAGGTCAGCAAGAGTAAAAAAATAGAAAAGACTTTTACACATAAAAGTATATAAGCTGTTCAATCCGCACGCCATCTCAAAAAGTATCTTTATTCAAGAGTGCTAGCCATCTACTTGTTGCAGCTTCTTCTTGGTGCCATCTTCTTGGTACCTTCTTCTTGGTGTCATCTTCTTGTTGTACCACCTTCTTGTTGCCAATTTTTTTGGTGGCGACTTCTTGGTGTCATCGACAAATGTTGTACCACCTTCTTGTTGCCATTTTTTTTGGTGGCGACTTCTTGGTGTCATCTACTTGTTACACAATGTTCCCGGACTGCCATCTGCTTGTGGTAACATCTTCTTGGTGCCTCCTCCTTTGTGCTATCTGCTTGTGACACCATCCTCTTGGTTCCTATTTCTTGGTGCCATATACTTGTAGTGCCATCTTCTTGGTACCTTCTTGGTGTCATCGACAAATGTTGTACCACCTTCTTGTTGCTATTTTTGGTGGCGACTTCTTGGTGTCATCTACTTGTTACACAATGTTCCCGGACTGCCATCTGCTTGTGGTAACATCTACTTGGTGCCTCCTCCTTTGTGCTATCTGCTTGTGACACCATCCTCTTGGTTCCTATTTCTTGGTGCCATATACTTGTAGTGTCATCTTCTTGGTACCTTCTTGGTGTCATCTACAAATGTTGTACCACCTTCTTGTTGCTATTTTTGGTGGCGACTTCTTGGTGTCATCTACTTGTTACACAATGTTCCCGGACTGCCATCTACTCGTGGCAACATCTTGGTGCCTGCTTCTTTGTGCCATCTTCTTGTGACACCATTCTCTTAGTACTTATTTCTTGGTGCCATATACTTGTAGTGCCATCTTCTTGGTGCCTATTTCTTGGTGCCATATACTTGTGTGGCCATCTTCTTGGTGCCTATTTCTTGGTGCCATCTACATGTACTTGGTCACTATGTTCTTGGCACCATTTTCTTGGTACTGTGACTCAATCTTTGTGACATCTACTTGTTCCCACCTGACATTATTTGGGTCTTTGAATTACAATGCAGACTTAGTACAACAGATATGATTTTGGAACTCTTTTCCCCTGTCAGAGGTAATTCTAGGTTTTGCATTCTCAGGAAAAACAAGATACAATAAATAAGTTCTCATGGTTTTATTTGCAATCCAGAGATTTTTCCCTAAAGCATACACATAAAATGAGAAGTTAAGCTATATAATCATATAATCAGCTTCTACAGCATAATAATAAAACAGTAATAAAATAATATATTAAATAATTATCATCATCTGTTCTTTGGTAATTTCAGGAATACCATAGTGTCTCTTTATGTTTTGGAGCTCCAGTAACTTACAGTGCCATTTTTTCATGTCAAAGAGTGCAAATGTAGGAGAGAACTCTATAGTCTCTGACAAGAATTAACCCATTGTATGCGGGGAACCCCCTAAAGGGGTACCTTGGCAAACAGTGCAGACCCAGATCATACGCCACAGAACGCGGCATCTGATCAGGGCCTGCACTTTTTGCTAACAGAATTTTCTGTCAAAAATAAAATAAAAACGAAAAATAAGGTCTGACACCTCCAATATATCAAATGGACTTGTCCAACATATAGCAATGGAAGAGTCCACCAGTATACAATGGGTTAAAGAAGGGGTCTGATCAGTGCCTATTGACATGTACTATAATATGCTTTGTTTGTTTGTTTGGGATTTAATGGCCCAGTCAACACTATATATGTCATATTGGGCCAGTCAATTTACCTACCAGTCCACCTTTCCTGGACAGGCTAATACATAAGCAGTTTGCCAGTACACTGCGCATTCTTTCGCCAGAAACTGACAAGTGCCCTTCTCAAATCAGTGGGAGAGAATGACCATAGAAAAGATTTCATGATCAACTCCATGAAAGAATGTTGCCAACCCGGCAGGTATTGAACCCGGGATCTCTATGGCTGTTATGAACTCAGATATGCAGTTTTCACTATTACATATATTTTGTGCAGTATTTTGTTGGCTTCTTTCTGTGATATTCAGAAAGAGATTTATTCCAAGATATTCACTTGGCATCAGAATGTTGTTTTCTGCTCAATTTCAGAGAAGTACAATTTCTGGTCTGTTCATATCACTGAAGCATTAAAATAGGAAGTGCGTAATGAAAGAAGGCACTTATTTCTTTTCTGTTCTCTCTGTTTTAACCCATTTTGTACAAATGGAATCTCCTGCCTCACATGTAGCACAAGTCACTTTTGAAATTTAAGGATGTCAGCTTATAAAAATGGTTGAATATTTTTAAACATTGAAGGTCCTGATCAGATGTCGTGTTCTGAGGCGTCTGATCTGGACCTGCACTGTTTGCCAGTATCTGGATTTAGTGTTTCCCATACAAAATGGGTTAAAAGGCTTTTTTGGACTGTAACCCATCTTGTACCAGAAACCCCAAAATGGGTACCCTGGTAAATAGTGAAGGCCCAGATCAGACGCCGCATAATGCGGCGTCTGATCAGGGCCTCCACTGTTTGCTTAAACGTTTGATGAAAACACAACCTGACATCCCTAAATTTTGAAATGGTCTCCTGGAATATTCCATTTGGTACAAAAAGGGTTAAAGTTCCTTTCATACAACCTTGATGTTTTGTTATCTTGGCTCCCAGAGAGCTTCAATGATGCACAATTGCATTAGGATCCAGAATTAGAAATCATTGGTTTTGATGTTCCTCTTACTTGAACAGCAGTTGTTATGTATAAGAACTGGATGAAAGGGTAGAACGTTTGCTTGCAACTAGTTCCAGTGTAGGTGTTATGCCTTTATACATAGTTTCTTATATTGAGAGGTAGCAGGTTTGACTCCCACAAGAACCTTTCACACCCTGGCTAACTTGTGTATGAGTGGCCAGTGAAAAAAGATAAACTTTTACACTGATAAAGTAACTAAGTCTTAGATAAGATTGGCAGGGAAGAGCTGTCTTTTGCACCTGCCTTTTAATAGAAAACTACTGAAAAAAAAAAGAAAAAATGTCAAATTTTGAGATACTGTAGCACAAACACAGCTATGGTATATATGGGCATGTTGTCTGCTTGCAGAAGACATGAGAAAATCACTCTAGGGAATCTTATGATGGACTTAGTGAATTTAACATAAATTGACAATACCTGAACTGCCCTAACATAAATTGACAACACCTGAACTGCCCTATCTAGGACTACTACACCAAGCTATGGTGGATCAGGATGGATGAACAAGGAATGCTTAAAGATGCCTCCTTCACTTGAGCATGCCAATTCCCAGGCGAAAATGATGGTCAGGTGACCATCAGCTATCATGGAATACTATGGACTACCATGTTAGTTCATGGTCATACAACCATGGAAACCATGGTTGACCATGTTTTGTAAAATGGTCCCATAGAATTTGATGACCATGGCCATAAACCATGGTCTAAGGTGACACTGAACACCATGGTATATCACCATGTTTGACCGTGGCATTGACCATAAAGAAACATCGATGGCCATTTTTGCCTTGGCTAAATAATATATACGAGCTTACATGAATGTAAATTTCAATAAATTTAAAAATTTCAAGGGAGCGCTAGGCTACTGAAACTGAACTAAATCAGATATGTTGGCCATGGTAAAGTTAGTTGGAATTTTTATGATTATTGACCATATTAAACCATGGTCAACCGTAGTAGTAATTTTTACCCAGTCTTTCAGACAACCCACAACCATGGTTGACCGTGATGACAGCCATGGTGACTATGGTTGACCAAGAATATTTGTGATACAGACATTCTTTTTTTTCATAGCATTTGATGGTTGACCATCAAAAACCATTATGAGCATGGTCAACCATGGTTACTATTTTGCCTGGGTTGGATTGATTATGGTTGCAATGAAGACACATATTCTTAATATGTGTCTTACCTGGAAACCCTAATAGGGACATAGGCAAATAGTTCAGGCCTGGATCAGATGTCACATAATATGGTATCTGTTCAGGGTCTACACTGTTTGCTGTCAGGATTTACCTTCAAGAAATAGAATAAAAAACAAAAACATAACCTGACACGCCTAAAATGACATGTACACTGACTTGCCCAACAGAGTCCAACAGTATAATACAAAAAGGTTAAAAAAAAAACAGTGGTATAGCCTAACATATAATATTGGGACAGACAGGCCTAAGCAAACAGTGCAAACCCAGATCAGACTGCTCCTGAAGGAGTAGTCAGATCACGGTCTCCACTTTTGCAATTTCATCTGCTTGCTGGATTGTGAAACAATTTTTAATTTGTCAAAATTTTAGAAGTATTATAGCTAGTCCTCAAGGTGTCCGAATTTTTAGGATTTTTACTGTACTTAAGCGGAATAGTTACATCTTTAGGGGAGGCAACTCCCTCAGAAATATTTGACTCTTGGTAGTAGTGGTGTACCCTTAAAGGAAAGGTCCAGCTCAAAAATGACCTAAAATAGTGTTGACTGGGCCGTTAAACTCCTAAAGGAAAGGCCATTCTCTTGGCCTTCCGCTGATTCAAGAAGGGCACTTGCCAGTTCCTGGTGTAGATGTGTGTGCTGTACTCCAGATAAATGCTAATGAATAGTTCTTAGCCTACTCAGGAAATGTGGTTTATGTAAACATGTACTGGATTATCATATAAAAATGGTTTGAATAGAGCATCGGTTTGTGCTGTGGTGGTATGCACGTAAAATTAAAGTATATTTTACTGTTTTATTGACCTGATCAGCATTAAATTCCATTTCAGTGCCAGTAATCTTACAACATAATTGAGACCATCTGAAAGATTATGTGCTCAAGTTTTGTAAAAATCTTGCAATACTGCGTTTTAGTCTAGGATTCCTGTATAACATTTTATTTTATGACCAGAAACATCTTTACTGCATTACGAACAGTACCTTCTGTCACGTAACATCTATAGATTTCATGTATTATTTTCAACCCATGGAATACAGAGACCACTGTGGCCTGGCAAAGGAGGCATAACATTGTGTATCAGGAATAATGTTGCTTATCATAATGCTGCAATACAGCTCAATATAAGTAAAATGATCTTGAAAGGGACATAAAACCAAAATCAAAGAGAATATCCAATGCCTGTCACGGGCTGGTAAGGCAATTTGGTGATAGTTGATTTTCCATTGTGTCCTCAAGGATACTGATTTCCACAGAGCATCATATAACCCATGTCACCTAGATTCCAAGAAATTTCCAAATGAAAACTTAGTGCTTTTTTCTTAGAACCAAAATACATGTATCATCATTCAATTACTTTTAGCAATTTCTAAGCAGTGGTTTTGTTGTTATCATTTAGATTTGCAACACTTCTCTCTGTTGAAATGAGTGCATAAATACCTGATTATTTCATCTCCACTTTTTGAATATACATGTATACCGCCCATGAGTGGCTGAATAAAAAGATTCTTACCTCTTTAGATCGTTGTTTTAAGGTTCAAAACAGAATGTTTGTTATTTGGACAACCCTGTTTTATCAATTTTTAAGCAAAGATTATAGATTCTGGAAAAATATGACCATTTATGTACATTATCCAGGGATCCATCCTTCTCTAAACAGTGTTTAAATTGTATTGATTCCTGATCATTGCCTTCACTTCTCTTTTATTAAGTAATTATTATTATTAATATCTGAAGCCAAGTAGCACCTGACTCTTGCCAAAACCGTACTATAATGAACAGTGCATAAAGCGATTGTTGTGTGCTTTCTTTTTTCTTACAGTATAGTTCTTTTAATTTTACAGTTATAGTATTATGTATTTACAAGTCTTTGATTGGCACCCATTTATTAAAATTTTTATTAGGGAGCCATGAAAAATTAGTTGAATCAAGGGCTTAATTCAGATTGAGCACAAATTTTACATTTAAATTTTCTTAGAAGATACACTGTAGGTACTCATAGGAATAGCCTCAAATAAGTAGTTGTACCATGTTACCTGCAGTGCTCCAGATAAGATTTTGGTTCAATGAGTATTTTACCACCTGCTTTAAAACGTAATACTTAAATGCACAAATGTAATGCTTAACTTTAAAAAAAACAAAAAAACATAAGTATATCTTACAAAATTCTGATTTTGTTTTCAGAGAAAAAACAACAACAACAACAAAAAAAAAACAAAAACAAAAAAAAACAAAAAAAACTACAATGCATAAATTTGTCATCTGTGAATGGTTCAACCTATTCCATCTAGTATACTGCTACTGCTCACAAAAGTATCATTGTGAATGTTAAAAGATGTAAACTTAACTGAAAATTCCAATGCTGAAATCCAAACTTTCATTGAGTATGTTTACTCCTAAAAGTAAATTTCAATGCTGATTTTCAAAAATTCAATGCTGTAATACCCTTTACTCCCTCTTATCTAGAGCTCTGTTACCTGGTTTGTGCATGCTGCCATTGTTTACTGTGGAGTCTAATAGGCCAGTTGGAGGAGATAGAAGAGATAGACTATTTTATTTATTCCCTGTATCAGAGATAGAGACCATGAAATAATAGCAGCTCACTTTGATGGCAGATCAGAATGCCAGCCTCTTATCTTATTTATTGTATTCCTCCGCCCAGGTGAGACAAAACAGAAAGGTATTAGTATAAACACTATACCAAAGTTAGAGATTTCTTCAGAAATTAGTGCAGGGACTGAGGCTGATACATGCTTTAAGAATGTTAATTATTTAGCTTATTCCATGCAAACAACATTGAACAGCATGTTGAAGGACATGGCAGTCCATAAAATGTGTATCAGTTTGCAACATAATGCAAAATACACAGTGACCCATTTATAACACATACTATTCATTGTAACTTCATTTTGGATATAAAACATTTTTAATCCCCTAAAATACAGATTTTATAAAAAAAAGACCATACATGGTAATTTTCTATATAATCTATACATTTTTGACCACAATAAGTGTTGTAGTGTTGTACTTCAGTATGTGCTCAGCAGTAGCAGTTAATAACCCATCCTGCTTGCTGTACCAATTTCAGACTATTCACCATATTTCTATTATTTGCAGGCTCCCAGCTTACACATAATTAATATCAGAAAAACCAGTAACCAGACTAGGAACCAGCAGATAATGCAAATAAGGTGAATCAACCAATCAAATTACTGATATAATGTATTCATTTAAATTTGCAAACTGAATGACAAACAGTGTAGATCCTGATCAGATGATTGCATTAAGGGTATCTATTATTATAAATTATAGCTTAATTCTCAGGACAATACAACTTTTTGTTATTCTATTTCCAGGGACAGGAGTACACAGAGGAGTTCCTACTGGAATACCAGAGAGAGGATGGGGGAGAATGGATGAGGTTCAGAAATAAATATGGAAAGGAGGTATGGGGATTTTTGTTTGCACACACGCAAAAATAAATTGGCTAAACAATTAAGGCTACAAAATCTTGGGATATTTTGTATAGGTAGATTGGATCTATTATTGTTTGTTTGTTTGATTTGAGGTTTAACGTCCCCATCAACACTGTAAAGGTCATTTTGGAGAAGTTGCTTCCAATTTTGTGGGACTTTTACCTGACAATGAGACAAGCCCTGCAACCCGACAAGCCCTGCAACCCAATGAAACCAAGTATGGACGGGCCCACTCGCACCTCATTGCCAGGGCAGGGGTTTACCAGTACTCGTGTGTGGGTCGGTTTCAGCTCTGCATAGAAGCATCATGCAGCCCATGAGCAAGGGCTAATTGGATCTATTAACCCATTGTGGGAGGGAAACCCCTTGAGGGGTACCTTGGCAAATAGTACAAGCCCAGATCAGACGCCGCAGAAAGCAGCGTCGGATCAGGGCCTGCACTATTTGCTAACAAAATTTTCTGTCCAAAAATAGAATGAAAAGGAAAAATTAGGCCTGCCAACCCTTATATGGCAAATGGACTTGCCCAACATATAGCAATGGAAAAATCCACTTGTATACAATGGGTTTATGATACGAATGAAGTTTGAAGAACTATTTAGCAGGGTGCCTGAGATTCTGAAGATATACAGGAAGATATTTTGTTCTTGTTAAGATGTTTTAGATACTGTATATCATCAAATTTCTCAGCTGTAGAAACCACTAGATTCTTAGGTAATTATGTCAGCTAGAGTCGAATCTTACATTGATCCCTTGGCTGATAAATCAGAAGCATCTATTTTACCATCAACAACTGACATAATGCTGGAACATGATGTAAGATGGTAAACATTGAAAAATATTTGGTACAGTATCCATAGGTGTAGTGAGGATATTTGTGGGATACCTTTGTTTTGTTTAATCATTAAAAATGTATATTGTGAGCACTTGCTGGAATAGCCTCATTGAGGCGATTCTAGCAAGTACCTATAGCATGTTTCTAAAAAAGAATTAAGGAAATTTGGCCCTTAACCCTTTTTGTACCAGAAACCCCTAAACAGGTAATTGGCAAACAGTCTAGGCCAAGATCAGACGCCACAGAATGCAGCGTCTGATTTGGGTCTACACCATTTGCAAAAAGTTCAGCCAATTTCCACACAGATTTTGAAGAAAACACAACTTTTGAAATGGACTTGGTGGAAGATTCCATTTAGTACAAAATGGGTTAATTAGTCACATTACTCCACTTTATTTGGCATTGAATATCATGTGTTTGAAAAATACACTGACAGTAAAAACTACATGGTAAATATTTGAAAAATACATGAAACTATAGCATCTTTCAAATATTTGATTGGCTCCTTTGCAAAAGAGGTTACTTCCCTTGCGATTTTCAGCCCTTTTGATGTGAGTTGATCAAGAGATTTATGGTATTTGTCAATGAGTGACATAAGTAAGCAGCTGATGATTGATTCAGAACATAAGGGGTTGTTTTAGTTGTGATTGCCATTTTGTGGATATTATGAGAAAATTGGATAAGTATGAACACATTCATTTCACTGTTTCACTTATTAAAATAAGCATGCTGATGCTTAAGTTGTCTAGACTAATTACAGGCTTCAAGACAAAATACAGGACTTAAAGATGCCAATATGGCCAAGTCTTCAAAACTAAACACAAACCAATTTTTATGATCTAAATACATAAATCTTTCAGAAATGAAGTTAAAAAAATGCAACCAGAACCGGACTCAAACCGGCAACCCCTTGCTTGCAAGGCAAGTGCACTACCAACTGAGCTAACCGGGTGCTGATAACATTTTTTCAACTTTGAAATTTTTATAAACTTAGTGAACATACAGAACTATTGATGAAGTACAGGGAGCCCGGTTACAGGCTCCACAACTGCACGGATATTTTTTTAAAGTCTGTATTAATAGTTAAACAACCCTTTTATATCTATGGGCATTTTGTATACATTTTTAATCCATCTTTAAGCTGTGTTATATCTAAAACTTTATTATTAGGAATACTATTATAAAGAGGTTTATAAATACAGTGAAATTCCTATATTATGACCACCCTTGGGACTGTTCAATAGTGGTCTTTAAGACCGCTTTTGAACAGTCCCAAATGTGGTCCTGACTAGAGGACACTGTGTGCAGAAAACAGAAATAACTGCATCCTTCTAAATAAGCCTTTCTAATAAGAGTCAGGAGGCCTTCATGCGGACTGAACAAATTTAGTTTATACTAATTTATTTTAGTTCGATTGCGATGAAAGCTACAAGCTTATTGAATCGCTCTCGAACACTCATTCCGGGTGTTTTCACGCGCGCGAGAGAGAGGCAGTGGCTGTTTACACCACTGCTACCCATTTACACCTGGGTGGAGTGGGGCAGTGTCATTACGTGTCTTGCCCAAGAACACACCTCGATACCGGTGGCGGATTCGAACGCACAACCTTTCGATCGTAAGTCGAACGCGCTAACCACTGCGCTATCGAGGCTGACAACAAATTTTTTGTCTATATCGCGACAGATTGTGGCCAGGTAAAATCAATTTAAGCCCTCCCCAGTGGAATTTGTTTCCACTGACCGTTCCAAGGCAGTTCTTCTGTCGCGATTTATTTTTGTTATGGTTTGTCTTTGGGTGTTTGTGTCGCTTATATTATTTTATTTTGGATAGCCTATTGGTCATTTTGTGGGAAAGTAACTGTCCTTTTGGCTTTCCCCTATTGATGTTTCCATTAGGGTCTGTTGTTTCATTTTTATTGTTCTTTCCCTTTGGTGTCTCTGATGGGAGCTGTGGGTTAATTGTTTTGATTCCTGATCATTGCCTCCACTCCTATTTTATAGCAGAATTAGTTTTAATTTTAGGTGGTCTTAATAGTAGAATTTCACTACTATTATGGCTTCACCAGGGAAATCAGAAGTGGCCCTGTGAAAGGTGTCAGTGTTACCTTTTATGAATTTCATTACAGTCAACCCTCTTTATGCCGACATTCAAAAAAACAAAAACACTGAAACTAGAATACTGTCGATGGCGCGCCATCGCAAATCCCCCTTTTTCTAAATACCATTACAGTCAACCCTCTTTATGCCGACATTCAATATAACAAAAACACTTAAACTAGAATACTGTTGATGGCGCGCCATCGCAAATCCCCCCCACCCCACCCCGTCCGACCCCTTGGGCATGACCCAGAGGTCGCAGCCAAAATCCCGTTCAATATATGTTACAAATATCATTAATCATTACTCATGCAAAGTTTGGTTTCAAAATCTATAAAATTGGCTTTGAAATTGAATTTAATTGATATTTGACCTTTTGACCCCTCCCCAAGGCCCCTGGGGGTGGGGCCAGAAATAAATGTGACAGTGCACGCCCTCATCATGTAAGGGAGCTGTGTACCGAATTTGGTTACATTCCGACCAGTGGTTAAGGAAGAGATAGCGTGACGGACGGACGGATGTTCTCATGGATGTATACTTATGTGGCTATTTTTGGCAGGATTGATACTAATGTGGCCACAGAAAAGAAGTATTTTTCGGTGTCTAACGGAATAAATCCCATAGACTTACATTGATTCTGTCCATTTACATAGCCACCTAACTATACATTTGTTGGTGCGGACAGACGGACGTTCTCACGGATGTATACTTATGTGGCTATTTTTGGCAGGATTGATACTTAAGTGGCTACTTTTAGCCACAGAAAAGAAGTATTTTCGGTGTCTATTGGAATAAATCCCATAGACTTACATTGATTCTGTCCATTTACATAGCCACCTAACTATACATTTGTTGGTGGGTTCAGATGGACAGACAGACGAAGGCGTTCACAATATCCCTGTACGCTTTTTTTTAAAAGCGTGGGGATAAAAATTGTAATATAGACATTTTGTGATGGGAACGAATCCTTAGCTCAGCATGTGACAGATATTCAAGAATACATGTATTGTGTTTATTTGATACTCCATCAAGGGGAAAAAGCCTGCTACTCCTTACTGGGATTCTTTACAGTGGCAAATTCACTATTGGGGCAGATTATCTAAGGGTACAAATACACATGTACTGTCATTATAGGCGAGGGTTCTCGGTATATAGGGTAGTTGGGTGAGGCACACTAGCTAAGAGCTAGGGTAGAGGAGGAATGTTTTTCATTCTTCTTTTTTTCCACTTCCATTCTCTTTTTCCTAAAAATGTGTCCCCCCACCGAAGGGGAGGGGGACATGTTGTTTTTGGTGTGGATCCCGTCAGCTTATTGCATCAGCGTGACACTTTCTTTCATGAACTACTGGATGGATTTTAATCAAATTTGCATGGGTATAACTGGGACAGGATGAGAGCTGTTTAGGTTTTGGTGACGTTGACCTTATTTTCAAGATGACAGTGGTGCTGTTAGATTAAGCTTGTTTTGAAAGGTATGAGCAAGATATCTCATTTCCTGGTGTCTTTCACTTTTGATCTCTTTTACTGTCTCTTCTAGCCAACCGGAAATGAACCACAAGATTCATAATTATATGCATTTCGCTAATGTTCAAATCCTGTCTGAAATGACAGTCACTGTCATTGTAACATTACGAAAACACATCTGTGCGATAAAGTGCATTTTTCCACATCTCCAAAATACCTACTTTTCTCATGAAAATATGTGATATTTTTCTTATTAATAGTGCAAACATAGGCTGTGGGTGCTCGTTAGAACCGCCTCATTGAGGCGGTTCTAAGGAGCACCCACAACCTATGTTTTGGAGCAGAAATAAGAAAAATAATGTATACCCCTGTACACCCCAGTTTTCTCTATATAAAGCGGGGTGTACGGGGTATTCATTTCACGGACTTGTTCACGTGATGACTTGTACATTTACTGTTTTTATTTGTTTGTCAATTGAAAATTAGTATAAATCTTGAATCAAAACGATCCACATTGGCTGATTTGTCATTAACGCTTAGCACTCTTGGTAAAAAATTCAACAGACATTTTAAAATATTTTGCTTATTTTTCCTGTGAGAGATGTAAAATCCTGTTTCTGGGAAGAATAAGAAAAATATCATCAATTAGTTGTCTGTTAAATTAGCCCAGAGAGACCACAAGATGATCAACCATTGCTTGTATTTCAGTTGTTTAAAGGCAATGAGAACACATACCTTACAGAACTTCGTGAAGTTTCCCCACCCATCATTGGTAGAAGGATAAGGTTTATTCCCTACAGTAGAAATCCACGGGCAGTTTGTATGAGAGTGGAGATCTATGGCTGTGAATGGGAAGGTAAGTTCTCACTGGCACATGCTTGTTCATTGCTTGTTCATTGCTGCGACTCTAAAGAGTACCCACTACCTATGCCCTGGAGCTATTGGATACCCTTGTAAATCCCAGGTTTCTCTTTATAAAGTGTGGTTAGGAGGGTGCTCATTACACAGACTTGTTAACACAATGCTTTCAGGGTCCACTATGGGATATGGGGATATACTACAAGGTTATAGGGTTTTTTCATGGACAACTTTGCCATCAAAATTGGAGTTTGAAACAGGATGGGCTTTGAGCCCTTTCATTTTGATAGCTAACCTGTTTGAGTACTCTGTAGAAGCTGGGTGGAAGTTCCAAGTCATTACAACCACTTACATTCTCAGAAAACATTGATATAATAAAGTATACCAATCTATCACGTCAACAGTAGTTGGTTGCAATTATAATCCAGTTTCATTACTGGTACCTATATTTTTAGTTAAATAAGTCATACTTGTTCAAAAACATGATTTTTTAGTGATGAAGAAATAACGCCACTGATAATGACTTCAATTTTCCCATTGTTAAGTTTCCCTTCCTGAGCAGTAATATCCCGTCTGCACCAGCATATGGAGTTTACGTTTCACAGTTAATCTGTTATGCTAGAGCCTGTTCCAAGTATCAGGACTTTACGGAACGTGGGAAGGTGCTCACTACCAGGTTGTTGTGCCAGGGGTGTCAAAAAACCGAACTGGACTCAACACTAAAGAAGTTCTATGGGAGACACCATGACTTGTTGATCAGTACAATGTGGCCATTTCCAGAATTATTTCTGATATGTTTGCCAATGGAACGCCATAGGAAGACTTCCAAAATCTCGGACATACCCTCTCTCAGCATTTACTCCTTTTCTTCTTTCGGGTCGATGGGCATGGTGGGCGAAGCTTGCTTACCAAGTAATGCTTACTATCCGTGGACGCCTGATTACACTCTTCTGGAGTCCATGTCTGTTGATCTGAACATTGATATTTGCCATTTTGTCTATGGATTAATGATTTTGGATTAATGCTTTGGTACTACGACCTAAACTACTTACAAAGAGGACAGCATTTTCAATAGCCCCCATCCATCAGGGCTTGAAGAAATAGATAGGCTGCATGATGCTGAAACCAACCGCACACAAGTACTGGTAAGCCTGCCCTAGCAAAGCGGTGCAAGTTTGGCCATCCATGCTTATAAATCCTATTGGGTTCATTGGACTACAGGGCTTATGTCATTTCATTTCAATGTTGGGGAAAAGTTCAACAAAATTGGAAGCAATGTCTCCAAAATGACATATACAGTGTTGACAGGGACATTAAACCTTAAATCAAACAAACAAACAAAGTATTTTTGTTATGCCCCCGCATCGGATGATGCCAGGGGCATATAGTTTTTCCGTTTTCCGTACGTGCATCCATGGGTACGTGCGTACGTGCGTCCGAATGTACGTCCTTCTGTACGAAAGTGTGTACGTACGTACGTAATCCTTTTAGACTCAGGTTTAGGTTTTTGGTCAGGGTAGAACTTGAGCTCATATTTTTCAAACCATGCAATGGATGTGGTTTATATTTAGTATGATGATAGATATGGGTCCAAAGTTTTAACCAGCAATACCCCCACACCAACCCATGGTCTCAAGGTCACGGACTTAGAAATTTTTAATGTTTAAGACCCAGGTTAAGGTATTTGTACCAGGTAGAACATCAGCTCATATTTTCAAAACCATGCAATGAATTTGGTTCATATTTGGTATGATGATAGATATAGGTTCAAAGTTTTATTCAGCAATACCCCCACCCATACCCATGACCTCAAGGTCAAGGGGGGGGGGTGTAGGTAGGCCCCTGGGCGGGGGCATTTGTGTTGTATTGACACATTTGTAGTTTTTCTTATAAAGCTTTTCATTACAAGTGAATCATCCCCAATTTTTGATGGGAAATTCCAAAACGGGATTTATACTTGCCAAATCAAATGCTGCATTCTGTGACATCTGACCTTTACTGTTTGCAAAAGGTTCTGTCATTTTCTAAATAAATGAAAAAAAATCATAAACAAAAAAACTGACCTCCATGACCTAATTGAGAAGAGCACTGACAACTCTTAATCATTCTGTCTCTCACTGATGTGGTTCGTGCCTCACTCAATGCTAAGTTCTGCAATGGAAGGTCAGGTGTCCTTTCTCCAGGTGCTCTGGTTTTGCCCACCTCTGATAATTGGTTCGAAATAAATGAAATAATCTTGAAAAGCAAAATTAAAAAAAGAAAAGAAAACTGAACTTGACACCCCTAAGTTTCAAAATGGACTCCTGGGTTAAAAATATTTCTTGCTTCTTTCAGATGGCGTGGTGTCGTATGATGTTCGACAAGGAGATAGGCGAGGAACAGATTTAGATCTCGTTGACTTCACCTATGATGGCATGATTCAGGATAATTTTCTTCGTGATGGACTGGGTCAGCTGACTGATGGGGAAATTGGGGATTCAAATTTTAGACTGGACCATCAGTCTCTAGGAATCAAAGGATATGAGTGGGTGGGGTGGAGAAATGATACCTTTGATTTTAAGGGACCTTTGCAAATCACATTCAAATTCGATTCAGTGAGAAATTTTACTTCAGTGATTTTGAATTGCAATAATCATTTCACAAAGGATATTCGGGTTTTCAAGATGGCGCTTGTTTACTTCAGTGTCGGCGGGAATTTGTATCAGAACCAACCCGTGAAATATGATTTTATAAGAGACAGTGCTGTGGAATATGCCAGACCCGTCCGCATCCGACTAAATAATAATATTGGAAGATATGTCAGACTACAACTTTACTACGATGCCAAATGGATTATGATCAGCGAGATACAGTTTAACTCGGGTAAATATGTACATTTTCTACCCTTAACTCTTATCCTGCTGTTCACAACAACCCCTATCTTTGGAAACAGTGTAGATCCAGATCAGATGGCTTCTGAAGAAGCCATCTGATCAGGATCTGCACTGTTTGACATTCAGTTTATGGATTTGTAGGAATAAATTAAATCAAGTAATCTGATTGGTTCAAAGCCTGAAATGGGTATGGCTAAACTGAATATTCAGCAGGATAAGGGTTAAAACTTGAAACAGAATCTGGCATATTCTTACATATGAGCACAGCTCTCAGTTGCCTAGCTTATACATTTGAAATTAAAAGAAAAATGACATGTACATGCATCAAAGGATTCACTTCGCTCTCGAGGGACCAACTTCTTCCCTCTGATCAGGAGGTTGTGGTTTCCATAGCCACAGTGTCAACAACAGTCTCTTGTGGATAGCGATCTTGAAATATTCTTCCATTGCGCTGTTTGAAGAGTTTCTGGCAAACTGTCTAACCTGAGTGACAAAATATGTATAAGCTCATCTAGGTAAATTGACCTGCTCAATATAACCTAAATAGTGTTGTGTTGTCTGGGCCATTAAACTCCAAACAAACAAATATTAACCTTAAAGCACATGAAATTTTTATACAGAAAATAAGACTTGACATTGCATGTGAATCATCTCTGAAAATTAAGAAAATCAAATGTCAGCAAATGTCACAACTGGTAGTTTAATGGTAAAGAGAGGCAACCATTTAGGAAGTGGTGTTAAATTAGCGCTAGAGTGAGTGAGTTTTAGTTTTACGTCCTACCAACAGCTGAGGTCATACGGAGACGGGACCTCGGTTTAAAGACTCATCGGAAAGTCTGGAGAAGCCCGGGATCGATCCTGCGATCCCTGGTTTACAAGGCGAGTAGCGTAACCACTGCACCACGGAGGCTTCTATTAAATTAGCGCTAGAATCATGTTGCTTTAAGAAAAGAGGTTTGCATATTGACTCTTATCATGCTGTTCACGACAACCCATATCTTTGGAAACAGTGTAGATCCAGATCAGATGGCTTCTAAAGAAGCCATCTGATCAGGATCTACAGTGTTTGGCATTCAGTTTATGAATTTGTAGCAATAAATTACATCAAGTAATTTGATTGGTTGATAGACAGAAATGGGTGTGGCTTACATGAATATTCAGCAAGAGAAGGGTTAACTTTGAGATGCCAAATCACTTGCGGACTTCATCATATTCTTCATTCATTTTAGTTTTCAGTGAAAATATGGCTTGCAAAACAGAAAGAAAACAAAACATAAATTGAATATTGTTCACTGAAATTTCACTCAATTAGATAATGATGTTTATTTCAGTACCGGCCACTGGAAACTATGCGGAGGAGATTCCCCCACCGACTGCAAAGCCTCCGAGGTTACCAGACAACAAAGAGAAAATCAACAAGAATTTTTTTGTACATGAGGTGGATGCTAAAAAAGGAAAACTGCCAAAATTACATCTTGGTAGGTTATTTATGAAATAGAATTAAATACCATATTATTTGCATCTTATGAACATTATTCATATCATTACCATAACACACGTGTGTGCTAAAATGGTGTCTTTATTATCCGTAGAATTAGCAATGTTTGATATTTTTTCTCATTTATGCTTCAAAAATAGATTGTGGATGCTCATTAGAACCACCTCACTGAGGCAGATCTAACGAGTACCTACAGTCTGTGTTTTGACCAAAAACGAGGAAAATAATGGAAACCCCTCTTGACCCCACTTTTATCTAAATAAAGTGGAGTTAAAGGGGTATTCATTTCATTGACTTAATATGTACATAGGCAATGCCTATAGGCGAGCTCGCAATTCACTGAGCTATGAAGAAACAAATTTGCAGTCACAGTACAACAGGGTGATATATAGCTATCTACAGCTGCTGTACACAAACACGCATGCATATGAAGATCCTTACCGAGGAGGATCCTCACAGAGATGATTTTCTAATAAGTAAACACAACATGTATTCTCAAGATAAAAATACCCTAAAACCTCTGTCTGAGCTTGAAGAAAGAGATTGGGCTGCATGATATTCCATGCACGACTGAAACCCAACGCACATGAGTAACAGTAAACCTCTTTATGATTGTAAGTCTGCCCAGGAGAAATGTGGGAATCAGATAGTCCAGGCACCTAACTGGTTGCATTGGGCAGCAAGGCTTGAGATGTCATTTCATCTCAATGATGGGTAAAAGTCCCACAAAATTGGAAAGCAGTGTCTGTAAAATGACTAAAATGTATACAGTGTTGATAGGGACGTTAAATCTCAAATCAAACAAACAAAAATGTCATTCCATTGGCTTCTATGCTAGGGTGGGATACAAAATTGACAAGGTTGAAGGTACCTCACAGAGGGCTATTATATAAAGTCACTACTATGGGATAAGTGAATCCACACATAGGTGGATAAGCTCATGGCTCTCTGGGTGCTCACAACAAGTTGTACTTGATGGCCAAGCACCTGATCAGTTCCTGTTTTATCTGGAGTCCCCCAAGGTTCAGTCCTTGGGACCAGTCTTCTTGGTTTTCATCAATGATCTGACTGTTAATATCAGGACATCAGTCAGTTTGTTTGCTGATGATGTGTCCTGTATATATTCTCCGTCTAACTGTCTTATTTTACAAGATGACCTGGATCAACTTGCATAGTGGGAGGCCGGTCTGCAGATGAAGTTCAATGTGGCGGGGGCATTTTTGGCCCCATGGCCATAATTTGAACAATCTTAGTAGAGGTCCAATAGATGAAGCTACACACCAAATTTCAAGAACCTGGGCCTTGTGGTTTCAGAGGAGAAGATTTTTTTAGATTTTTCCTACATAAGTCAATGTAAAACCAAAGGGCACCAGAGCTATAATTTGAACAATCTTGATAGAGGTCCACAAGACGAAGCTTCATACCAAATATCAAACACCTGAGTGAGTGAGTGTTTGGGTTTTACGTCCCACCAACAGCGAAGGTCATACGGAGACAGGACCTTGGTTTAAAGACTCATCCTAAAGTCTGGAGAAGCCCGGGATTGATCCTGCGATCCCTGGTTTACAAGGCGAGTAGCGTAACCACTACACCACAGAGGCTTCTGATCAAACACCTGAGCCTTCTGGTTTCAGACAAGAAAATTTTTAAAGCTTTTTCCTATGTAAGACTATGTTAAACCAATGGGCCCCGAGGCAGGGGCATTTTTGGCCCCAGGGCTATAATTTGAACAATCTTGGCAGAGGTCCACTAGACTGAAGCTACACACCATCTATCGAAGGCCTGGTTTCAGAATAAGTTTTCATTAAAAAAAAATCTGTTGTTGGCTCCCGTGACCTTGATGTGCAGGCTGGAACCATTTGAACAACTCTGAAAGGGAACCTCCTATGAATCATTCCTATGAAGTTTGGTCATAATCCGATCACTGGTTAAGGAGATGTCTTTTGAAGAAATTGTTTACGCAAGGATGGACGTACGGCGGACGAAAAGTGATCCCAACAGCTCACCTCATCATTACATGACAGGTGAGCTAATAAAAACGAAAAAAATAGGCCTGACCCCCTTATATGACAAATGGACTTGTCCAATATATGGCAGTGGAAGAGTGTAATAGCATACAATGGGTTAATGTCCCCATCAACAATGTAAGCTTTCACTCCTATGAATTATTATTGTATGTATATATGTATTGCATGTCACAGAAATTGTGAAATAAATATGTATATTAAATTTTTACCAAGTAAATACAGGATTTTCTATGAAAAAGGAAAACGATATTATATCACAAAGAGAAATAGTTCCCACTGAGCAGCCCCCGCCCATAGGGGCTTGAAGAAATATATGGGCTGCATGATGCTTCCACGCAGAGCTGAACCCGACCTGCACACTAGTACTGGTAAACCGCTGAGAGGATCTAAGCCTGTCCAGGAACCGCAGTGCGAGGCGGACCGTCCATGCTCATAAACCCTATTGGTTTCATTGGGCGACAGGGCTTGAGATGTCATTTCATCTCAATGTCGGGTAAAAGTCCCACAAAATTGGAAGCAACGTCTCCAAAATGACCTTTACAGTGTTGACGGGGACGTTAAACCTCAAATCAAACAAACAAAGTTCCCACTGAGAAATATTACCCTGCCGAAACTTATTTTCTCACCTGAAAATCCTGTCTTGTGCCCCACAGAGTATCCCTGTACACCATAGTGCTAAAAATAAATTCCTAACCTAATTTTAGAACTGAATGATTAGACTTAATCTAAGGCAAAATTCACAATGGAGAAACAGTTCATTGGAGATACTAGTATTAAAATTGTCTTATCTGTCTCTAAAAGTATCAAGAGGGCCATGATGGCCCGATCCATAGGGTAACAAGTGAGCCCCTGGGAGAGCCATTACTGGCCCCGGGCTATAATTTCAATTATCTTGGTAGTGGTCTAAAAAGTGAAGCTTCATACCAAATATCAAAGACTGGAGCAGTCTGGTTTCAGACAAGAAGATTAAAATTTTAAAGGTTTTTCCTCTTCTTCAGTTTAAAGTACAGGGCCCACTCTGTGGCATTGATGTACTTGGATATATATATATCTATATAAATCTTGGAGTCCCTGGGGGCGGGCCATTTTTGACCCCAGGGCTTTAATTTGAACAATCTTGCTAGAAATCCGTAACACAAAGCTTCATGTCAATTATCCAAGACCTTGGCCTTCTGCATTTGACTTGACTTCTATTTCCTAGGGCTATAATTTGAACAATTTTGATAGAGGTCCACTGGATGAAGCTTCACACCAAATATAAAAGATCTGGGCCTTGCGGTTTCAGAGTAGAAGACCTTGTTTTTAATTTCCCTATATAAGTCAATGTTAAACCAAAGGGCCCCCAGGCGGAGGCATTTTTTGCCCAATGGCTATGATTTGAACAATCTTGGTTGAGGTTCAGTAGATGTAGCTTCATGCCAAATAGCAATGACCTGGGCCTTGTGGTTTCAGTGAAGTAGATTTTAAATATTTTAACTACCGGTAAAGGGCCCGGGTAGGCAATTTTTTGGCCCTAGGGCTATAACTTGAACAGTCTTGATAGAGGTTCACTAGATGAAGCTTCACGCCAAATACCAAAGACCTGGTCCTTGCAGTTTCGGAGAAAATTTCCCTGTATAAGCCTCTGTAAAACCAGGCCCCCGGACGGGGGCATTTTTGGCCCCATGACTTTAATTTGAAGAATCTTGGTAGAGGTTCACTATATGAAGATTCATACCAAATATCAAAGGCCCAGGCCTTGTGGTTTCAAAGAAGATTTTTCAAGTTTTCAGTGAAAAAATCTATTTTCGGCTCCTGTGACCTAGATGTGCAATGGACTGGAACCATTTGAACAACTTTGAAAGGGGTCCAGCTAAGGATCATTCCTGTGAAGTTTGGTCAAAATCTGATCAGTGTTTTAGGAGGAGATGTCGTTGGAAGAATTGTTTACAGAAGCACGCATGGATGACAGGTGAGCTAAAAGGAATGTTGTAGGTACTTGTTGCACCAGTCACAACATAGCATTTCACAGGTATCCATAACATCTTTTTTCAAATAATCAAAAATATTATCCCCATTTTCCCATCTTTTCTCTTTATCTGAATTGCAAATACTTTCTGGCAACAAGAATGAGTTCAGATCCATGGGCAGTAAATTTGTCTGTTAAAAAGGCTGACACGATTAATCGTATAATCGATGGATAAATTCCGCAAAAATGATAATCATTTCTGACTTGCTTTTAATTGATTACTTGATAGGTACAATTTAATTACTACCCGAAGTTATGCCTAAAACAGCTGGATGAGTGGCAAACAGTGCAGACCCTGATGATATGCTGCATTATGCGGCATCTCATCTTGGTCTACACTGTTAGCTCAGGCCTGTCTGTTCAAATATACATATGGTAAAGACCAACATATGGTAAGAGTCATGCTTAGACAGAAAGCCAGACAGGTAAAATAATGACAAAAACCTTAGCGATTACTAATCGATTATCGACCACAGTGACAGGACTGATAATCCATCATCCTTTCAGCTCCGATTAGCCAACCCTATCTGTTAACCAAGTCATCTGCATCTACCATCCATGTGCTGGGCTCTACAGGGTTGTACGAACATCTGTCTCAATCTTGTTGTCCATGAACAGATCCAAATCAAATTAGCTGCCTTAAGGGTACACAAGAGCATGTCAAAGAAACACTTCTTTAACTGACAATGTTTACAAAGACATGCAACCAGTGTCTTTCATGGATGTGTCCTGATCTATCGCCATTGGTCCCAAGTCAGGCTCTAACTGCTCTCTTCTTCATCCAGATAATGAGTCTGCTGTACGAAAGGCTATCAATCGAATTTGCCATCCATTATACTCTCAACTCCGATTAGCCAACCCTATCTGTTAACCAAGTCATCTACCATCCATGTGCTGGGCTCTACAGGGTTGTACGAACATCTGCATCAATCTGGTTGTCCATGAACAGATCCAAATCAAATTAGCTGCCTTAATGGTACACAAGAGCATGTCAAAGAAACACTTCTTTAACTGACAATGTTTACAAAGACATGCAACCAGTGTCTTTCATGGATGTGTCCCGATCTATCGCCGTTGGTCCCAAGTCAGGCTCTAACTGCTGTCTTCTTCATCCAGATAATGAGTCTGCTGTACGAAAGGCTATCAATCGAATTTGCCATCCATTATACTCAAATGCATCAAGCATGCATTGCAGCCCATCTATTTCTTCAAGCCCTGATGTGTGTGTGTGGGGGGGGGGGGGGGCACAATTTTCAACAATATGTGTACATATGATTTTTCGGTATTGATGCTTTTGGAGAAATTCACATTAACAGCTACACTTTAAAAGAACCCTGAATTAATCAATACCTTCAGAACAGACTGGCTTCCTATACAAACGTGAGAGAAACAATGAAATGCGAAAGTCACAAGATAAACGATCAGCAGAAATGGATAGAAAAAAAAATGAATTAACTCTGTTTGCCTATGGAGCATGGTAGCTCAGTGGTTAGTGCACTTGCCTATCATGCTTATGCTAGAGGCCCCCAGTTCAATTCCATGCAGCGGTAAGAAAATTGTGGTGTCTGAACTGCTACACTGTCATCATGAATGCCACAAGGTGTACTGTCCTTCGGATCAGGACGTTAACCGGAGGCCCCCTGTACAGGGAGAACCATCCCTGTGCAAGTAAAAGATCCCTACAAAAAATATCTATCTCTATTTTCTGCCAACCCCTCTCTAGAGTGTTACAGGCAGATTGCATGATTACTATGTAGGCTTTTATTCTGCAAACCTGGACTGTATTTGTTTGATTTGAGGTTTAACCTCCTCCTCAACACTGAAAAGGTAATTTTGGAGATGTTAACTTGCTTCTAATTTTGTGGGACTTTTACCCGATATTGAGATGAAATGACATCTCAAGCTCTGCCTCCCAATTTATAAGCATGGAAGGACGGTAGAGTATGGTAGCTCAGTGGTTAGTGCACTTGCCTCTGATGCTAGAGGTCCCGGGTTCGATCCCCGGCAGCGGCGATAGATTTTCGGTGCCCGAACACGCTCCATTGGCATCATTTGCAGGGATGAATGTCATAAAGTGCACCGTCCTTCGGATCGGAACGTTAACTGGAGGCCCCCTGTGCAGGGAGAACCATCCCCTGTGCAGGTTAAAGATCCCTGCCGTAATTACATGATTACTGTGTAGGCTTTCATCCTGCAAAACCTGGAGTGTATGTAATATACACCTGCGGTAATGGTCAAATGTGACCGACGCAGTATCAGAAGATAGATAGATAGATAGATAGTGGCGGTAAAATTTCGATGTCCAAACCCACTCCATTCACGGCATTGGCATCATTTGCAGGGATGAATGTCAAAATGTACACCGTCCTTTAGATCTGGACGTTAACTAGAGGCCCCCTGTGCAGGGAGAACCATCCCCTGTGCAGGTTAAAGATCCCTACCGTAATTATATGATTACTGTGCAGGCTGTCATCATGCAAACCTGGAGTGTATGTAATGTACACCTGCGGTAATGGTCAAATGTGACCGACACAGTATCAGTAGATAGATAGATAGGATGGGTCCGACTTGCACCGCTTTGCGTTGGCAGGCCTAGTTCCTCTAAGGGGTTAACCAGTTCTCATGGTCGGATACAGCTCTGTGTGGAAGCATCATGCTATTTCTTCAAGCCCCGATGGGCGGGGGCCGTCCTGGAGTACATGTAATGTACACCTGCAGGTTGTAGCTGTCAGGATTTCTTTTGTTAGTGTCAGTCCTGCGTCGGAATCTTTTGGATTGAGGGGAGTAGAGCAGGTTTTTACCAAAATTTCTCCTTTTTGGCCTTAGTTCTGAAAAGTTACTTTCCTGTGAAACATGCATGATTTGATTTGATAGTTCCAATTCCTTTTCTGGTACCAATAGGTTATTGTCAACATTAGAATGCTGTTCCATGTTGTGTATCAACTGGAAATGGTTGTTTTCTAACAACAAGTTGATGGTTTGCACATGTGAGCCTTGATTACCAAAAATTGTTACTGTGTATTCTGTACCACACCTAAACCAAACTTTGATTCTGCACTGGAGAACCAAAGCTGCGGCCTCAATTTCCGAGCTACATGCCCAACCATTGAGTTTAATCATAGAACCCCAGTATTTATATCTTGTCATCAAAGGACCATGAAACAAAACAACTTTCTCATGCCAGTTTTGCCAATTGTTGAAAATTGTTTGACAAACTATACTTCTGTATTCTCGTGTCATTGAAATATTACCATTAATTGCCACTGACAGACAATGGAAGAAACAGTTGCCATCACCAGGCACATTTTCAACGAAACATTCAATGTTTCCCAATGTAATCATCTGCAGAGCAGAAGAAATGTGGCCTTGGACTTGTTGGGACGCCATGATGTAAGCCGGGTATACAAGATGTTATTTATTCATAAAACAACATCAACAGAGGCTGACCTCCGATAAGAAATCAATGAATACACTTTAATGTGAATTAAAGTCCCATCAAATTCGAAGCGACATCTCAAAAATAACCTATACAGATTTGACGGAGACGCTAGACCTCAAAGTAAGAATGAAAGTCCCATGAAATTGGAAGCTACATGTAAAAAAATGACCGGCATAAGTTTAATTTGTAGGTCCAATGTGGTCTTCGTACCTTTATAGTGGTCCAAAGTAGATAAAATTGGTATCAAAATAAACATGGGCATCTTATCTCCATAATGAGACCTAGTATCCTTTTCTAAACCATGTACTTTTTGCACCAGGGCAACTCAAATGCCACTAGGGTCAGTCACATTTTGATCTATCTGGATCGCGATATCTTTTAGCAGTTTCTGACTTCGTTCACTGTGCCACAGATACGGAGAGTGAAAACCCGGCTTCATTTATGAGGAGTAATCATTTGACTGTCATAAAATTGCTTTCTTACCAACATACATTGCAAACTCATATCATAAAACTGTGATTTCTAGACTTCAGTAGAACGACAGCCATTTTCACGCACTTGGTGACTTGTTTACATAAAGCGCCTCAATGACGTGGAATGACGTGCCAAAATTAAAGCGACCTCTGATAAAGGCGCGAAAATTAAGGGACGTAACTACGTAAAACGATGTTTTTTGTTCTTCGTTCTATTCTAGAGAAGACTGTAAAATCTTCTGAATGCGCGAGATAAGAGCATCGAAATTTTTTCCGTCACTTATTATAGTAAATTGTTATTAGCTTCCGATGAATACAGATTTTTTTACCTCAGCAGGATTGTCAGGATCGACTGGTTTTTGGTCGATTGTAAGAAGGACGGCGGTGTATCATTTTGAGAATGCTTACAGTTACTTACTCATTTGCATACCGCATGCTAAAACTATATTCAGCCAAGAAATTCCACAAACGTTCATTTTTCTGTTTTATATTTTGTATTTTATTATTTTTCAAACATTAACTTAGGAGTCATTCTTTAGTTGCATCTTACATCTTTATTGGTTTGGTCGCCATGAGGCGGGCAAACCGGGTATAATGACCAGATTGTAGCTGTTCCATGGAGGGGCACGTGACGCGATCAACCAATCAGCTTAAACGATGATGCAATACTATACTGCAATTACAGGAAACAGCCTGTCTGAATAGCGAAACAGACCGAAAAGCAAGCGTTTCAACTCCCACAATAAAAATATCTTAAGGGAAATGGATACACCTGGCAGGTGTGGCAGTTAGTCTACCAGTTTTACCGTATTTCGAAACACACCTATTCAAATACATTGCCATTTTTTGGCCAAAGAAAAAGAAATTTTAAAAAGAAAAATTGGAATATTTGCCTTTTTTGCTCAAAACATAGATTGCGGGGAGTCGACAGAAACGCCTCGACGAGGCGATTCTATCGAGTACCCACAATCCAGTGTCTCAGAGCATGAATACGGAAATTAATGTATACCCCTGCAAACCCGAGCTTTACTATATAAAAGTGTAGATTATATTTTTTTGTCCTTTGGGATCATTGATTCCATTGTGGAATTTTGACAATATCTGAGGGTAACTAACTGATGAGGCCTAATTGGCCGAAACTAGCTAGTCTGGCCCGGAAAACATGTACACTCCATATGTTTCAGTTCTGTGGTGTATTCCTTGCTTCCAAAGGATAACCCTTTTATAGAACACATACTGTAAATGGCCAATTAATTCGAACAGTAAAAAAAAAAAAATACTGATCCGGGTGTTGGAATTATTAGAAAATATCAGATTGGAAATTTATCAGTGTCAGAACTGTTTGATCTGAAAGAATTCCATACATTGGATCAGGCTGTGTTCAATATTTTATACAACTACGTTTTCGGCCCGTGGCCCTGTCAATCCGCACGTGATTAGAAGTTATAAATATCACTTATGCAGTGCAGAAAAGTTTGATCTATAAATAAGTCAGTGTGTGCAGGGGGTCTTTGAATGCGATACACATTGTCATTAATGACATTTACACCTATTGAACTATCACTATTCCCTTTAAAATGGGCGAGTCAATTTGTGATCTCAGGAATAACAGAAATTGATTTGTTTGGAGCAAATTCTTTTCTTAAGAGTAGCCCATATCTAGGAAAAAGATGATTTTTCAAAGAATTTCCTTATAGTCTGTAATATTTTTTTTTGTTCCGAGTCCAGCTACATGTATATATGGGATGGGATGTTGAAACCCGCACGTGCAGCTACCCAGTGGAGCTAGGCGCATAGATACTTCACACCCCCCCCACCCCCACCTATATTGTTTAAGCGCATAGTGAAGCCTCAGGCGAGACTGCGCAGCCTTGTTTGTGTATTCTCTGTTTAGTAATAAGCAGTCTCAAATCAGCGTGGGCCGGGGGCATGTAGCAATTCAATGCCCATCGAAGTAGTCCGGTGAAGACTGATTAGACTGTGCGGATGCAAAACCATCATGTTATTTGGATAGGCAAGTAACAAGAAAAAGAAAATGCGGACATCATACACAAATTTGATCTTCACTTTATGCGCGATGAAACATTTCAAACCTCTTGATCATTGAAGACACAATCCCGATTGCACAACTGTGCAGACACAACTGTGCAGACTTATCAGTCTTTTCTGTACGCACATGCGCAATAAGTATTTTACTCGAGATAAGAGATCTGAACAGACTGATCCTTGCACTTGGTAGCTTAGGATGTGTTTGTAACGTCGCAAGCAGATTGGGCCGGTCAAATGTACACGCCGTCATTTTAAGCCGGCGCACGGCGAAAAAAAAGGTTTCAAACGAAGGACCAGATTAGCCTGCGCATCTAGCCAATGTGGCCATAGTTTTCACCTGTTGTTCTTTGATTAGCACAGAGGCCATGGAAGGCACATACGAACAACGAAGACTATTCAGACTGCATGAATGTGCAGACTGACCTGAGTCTTCCCACCACACCGAATATGACTTATTTTCTTAATCATGTTCCCCGAAATTACTTCCAATAAAACCTTGTCACCGTGAAATAAATGGGCATCTTCACTTGCTCCTCAGAAAACCAGGGTAGCCCAACCAGGTAACCTGAATTAAACTAACTTTTTGCATGCAACAACCATGCATTTCATTCGCACGTGCTAAAAGACGTTCTGTGGAAAAAGGCGGGAAACTCTCAATTAATATTAAAGGGGCGCTTCTGCTATCAAAGAGGCATTGAATCAATGCCCCAGCACATGGAAAAAGGGTAACACTGTCACACAAATAATAATGAAAGCTGAAGCTATGCTCCAAGTCTGAGAGCAAAGCGAAAACACTTGCATATGCATGGTGATCCAAGCCTTTGTACGCCACAATGCTACATCACCGACTAGGATCAGCCTGAACATCGATGCAATGTGATCATTCTTTACTGAACCCTTAAATCTTACGAAGTCTAAAGGCTAAGTGAAACCCTTTGCCTTGCATACCGGTTGTGGGTGCGCATGTTCAGTGTTTGCAGGTCGTTGAGAAACCAGCGAAGACACATCTTAGCGTACTCATTCATGCAATCCGATAAGAGTCTTCGCTGATCGCATGAGCCTGATGCAGACGATGGGATTTTCATAACATAAATAAGCGAAACTCCTGTGGCTCATCAAGGTTGATCTAAGCACTTGCAGCCTGCGTTTCTCGCAGTCTAATCAGTATTCGGTGAGGGTATGAACCTTCCACTACCACAGGGCTATCCAAAGTGAGAGAAGCGAAAACCATTTGCCTTACAGAGTGCATGTTAATCCGAGTCTTTGGAAGTCGGACACATTTCATGCTAAGTTTTCTTTTTTTTCGTGCGCTAGCTCATATACGACCAGTACGATGTTGTAATGATAAACTCGGGAACGGTCCGAAATGCTTGTTCTGGATGCATTTTTCGGCTTTTTTCTGTGTGTGTGTTCGAAGTATTAAAAATTCTGATTTCTGAAAAATTTGGGAGTTCGAATTAAATCAGAAAGTTTTTAGCCGGAAATTCGAAATAATTTTGGGTGTTCGAACTGCTAGGGTGTTCCAATTAATTGGTCACCTACCGTATTTAACTTCACTACAACTGGTGTGTGGGAATGTGTGGCGGCGGTAAAACGTCTCCCTGCCCTACATCATAGTGTAGATTATATTTTCTTGTCCTTTGGGATTATTGATTCCATTGTGGAATTTGGAAAATATCTTAGGGTCACTGATGAGGCCTAATTGGCCGAAACTAGCTAGTCTGGCTCAGAAAACATGTGCACACCATATTTTTCAGTTCTGTGGTGTATTCTTTGCTTGCAAAGGATAACCCTTTTATAGAACATATTAAAGGGGATCACAATTCTATAGGCATGATTTCGTTATGGAAATACAATTTTAAGGACCTTATAGTTGCTACTCTGTTGGCTCTGTCCAACTGAAAAGGGGTCTACTCTAAAAGGGGAAGAATTTGCTTCCCAAGGGGTCTTCTCTAAAAGGGGAGAATTTGCTCCCCAGGAGCAAATTCTTTCCTTTAAGAGTATACCCTTTAGACATATCCACAGAGAAAGTACTTTGCAGGAGTAGCAGTCATTTTCGCAAATTTCTTGCAATGCCATTATGGAGTAAGTCCATGGGGCCATGGGGCCATGGAAACGAAAAACAACAGAACATAACTACTACTACTCACAAAGTGTGGCTGGCTGTGGTATCTCAGTCGGATGCAGTCTGACTGGCGATAAGGAAGACTCGGGTTCGATACCTACCGGGGTCGGCAACATTCTTTCGAGGAGATTATGAAATCTTGCTATGGTCATCCCCTCCCTTCCGCTGATTCAGGAAGGGCAGGGGTCAGTTTTTGGCGACAGAATGTGCACTGAACTGGTAAACCGCTTACGGATAAGCCTGCTCAGGAAAAGCGTGGATAGGTACACTGACATGCTAAAAAAAGACCCAAAATCAGTGTTGACTGGGCCGTTAAATACAAATAAACAAAACTTGCAAAGTTTACTTCACACAGATAGGAACAGATTTATATATTCTGAACATCTTTCGGTACGCTCTAATAATAAGTATATGTAAATGTTGGAAAGACAGAGAACGTTATTTTTCCTCATTTATAAAGATCGCTGGGTGTAACGGGCCTCCGTGGCCTAGTGGATAAGAGTGCTGACTCTTAATCATTAGGTCTCTCAACGGTGTATGTTTGAGCATGGCTCAGGTCACATAATGAGAAGTTCTGCAACGGAAGGTCAGGAGGTTTTTCATCGGGTACTCTAGTTTTCACTCACCTCCGATTAACGATCGGCTTGATGTGAGTGAAATAATCTTGAAATGATCGTAAAACCAAACATAGAACGATCGCTGGGTGTGTAAAAACAATTTCATGTCTTTGCTACTAGAATTAACGTCAGTGCCAAGGTCGAAGGTTCTAACTCTTCCAAATATATAAAATATTTAGGGAGCGAAACAAAGTCATAACGTTGATGGGTCGCTGTTTATTGTTCTTGAGCCCAGGACAGATAGCAATAGTTTCTTTTCAAAAACTTCATGACTACTAAGTGACCTGCCACCAGTTACAGACTGAGTTGTTAGCATTCGATGGGAGCTATTGTATCTGATAAGCCGAGAGTGGTGTTCTTTATTTCCACTCAATACTTGACGTTTTACTAATCAGTTTCTTTTACAATTAAATTGTGATCCAGAAAGATATACAAAAGGATAGCAAATTCCAGGTTTTTGCGGAGGTACCGCTCAAAGAAACTGCCGAGGTTTAAGATACAGTCTGATTCGCAGCACTTTGTCTGGGCAGGCTTAGATCTTCCTAGGCGGTTCAACAATACTTCAAAGTTCGGTCGGTTTCAGCTCATGCAGTCCAATATATCGCCCCAAGGTCTGATCGGCCCCCGTCCATCGAGGATTGAAGAAATAGATTGGGCTGCATGATGCTTCCACGCAGAGCTGATACCGGCCGCACATGAGTAGTGTTAAATCGCCTAGAAAGTCTAAGCCTGCCCAGGAAAAGTGGCTCGAGTCGGACCGTTCATGCATTTCAACCACTTAGTTTCATTGGGTGACAGGGCTTGAGAAGGAGTTTTATCTGCCCGTTTTATCTCAGTACTGAGTAAAAGTCCCACAACATTTGAAGCAATGTCTCAAAAAGACCCATACAGTGTTTACAGGGACGTTAACAACAAATGAAATTGATAACCAAGGCCCTACAGAAGGCCAGATGACGTTTGAAAAACAACAATAACAAAAAAAAAAAAAAAAAAACGGTCGTATTAAGTTACGGGGTTGGTGTCCGTCCGTCCGTTCGTAAACTTTTTTTCGTTTCCGTATAAATCCTACTATACAGTTTTTATCCGATCAAGCCTAAAATGTGTATGTAGTAAGGCTAAGATGTGAAGATATGCCACCAAATATTAACAGAGTTATGACCCTTTGAAAAATTAGGTTTACATTTTCGTTTGGTTAAGTTTTGTGCTATACATGTGCAAACCAAATGTAAGTTGCATTAAGTTTATACTTGTCATGGCGTTAAACAATTTACCACAGAATACTCATCACTGCCTACCCTTCCTGATACCAAGGCCACAGACTTCGAAATTTTATATACACATTTTGTATTAAAGTTTATTTTTTGTATTCAAAAAATGCACTAAGTGGGATAATGATATTAGCTGGCTCAAATCAGAATGTAGACTGACAAGACCAAACCTATTGGATGCTTTTTGAAAGCAGCCAACTTGTTTTCATAAATAACCAATGGTAAATCACGAGGAAGACAACAACAAAAAAGAGGCTCCATTGGGGTATTTGGATACTGTTTGGAGTGTGTAAAAATATTACTACATTCGATTTATTCCGTTAATGCTCTCTAATGGACCTATGTCTATAAAGTGACAAAAATGCGGCCTCAAATGCAAAAATATCCAATTTAGCCCAGGCTGAAAGAATGACAGAATAACAGCTTGCTGGAAGACTGGTCTCATCTCTGAATAGGGATGAAACCACATTATTCAGGAAAATGATAAATTCATGGCAAATCTAAAAAATGTGGTCTCACTCCTATATAGAGAAGAAAATCTGGTCTCACCTCAAATAACATACTAAAAGTCTGGGCTGAAGGAATGTGGTCTCATCTCTATATAGGGATGAGACCACATTATTAAGGAAAATGATAAATTCATGGCAAATCTAAAAAATGTGGTCTCACTTCTATATAGAGAAGAAAATGTGGTCTCACCTTAAATCACATACTAAAATCCTGGGCTGAAGGAATGTGGTCTCATCTCTTTATAGGGATGAGACCACATTATTTAGGAAAATGATAAATTCATGGCAAATCTAAAAAATGTGGTCTCACTCCCTATATAGAACAGAAAATGTGGTCTCACCCTAAATAACATACAAAAAGCCTGGGCTGGGGCGAGACCACAATATTTAGGCTAATGATAAATTCGTGGAGAAGAAAAAAGCCTGGGCTGAAGGATTGTGGTCTTAATAATTTGGTCACCCATTAAAAAATTTAAGTTGATCCCTATTATTATTAGACACGCTACATACACGGAATGAATCTAATTTTGATAATGATTATGGCCCAATTATTCTGTATGTTAATTAGGATATAACTGCGCATCCCCCTAAAATGAATCCAGAAATCCCATTGGTGGAAGCTAAAAATCTTGTTGTGCTTTAGAATGCTTACAGCACCCTTCAAAAATTTATGAATGAAAGGTCACGTTGTCTCTTTGATCCAAGTTAGTGGACGCTTGCATGTTCGTAACGCCCAGAGAGCTAAATTTTGCATTAGATTGTAAAATGTAGACATTTTAAAGAATTTACCGTCATCACTCAGATGAACAGTATCTCTAGTTAAGTATTTGGTTAAAGATAAATTTGAAATCACAATGAAATATAGTTGCCAAGTCATGCAAATTAGAGAAAAACAGTTGCTACCCCCTTGTACTAGAAAGCAAAATGGCGGAGCAGAAGCGGAAAAATTTCCATACCCTACCTCAGTTCATCCGATCCTAGCCAACCATCCTTCGGCCTAGGCTATCATTTTTCTTTGTGATATTAGAGATGAGATATTGAAGTTTGTTTTAAGACCTTATTTGGTGTGATTCACCTTCTTATAAGGCAGGGGACCACATTGGACCTACAAATTAAACTTTTACCAAATGACCTATACAGAGTTGACGGGGATGCTAAACCTCAAAGCAAGAATTAAAGTCCCATCAAATTGGAAGCTACATCTCAAGAATGACCTGTACAGAGTTGACTTGGATGCTAAACCTCAAAGCAATCTAACCTACCAAATGGTGCTGAATACAAGTTAAAACAACAACAGTGAATGCACCTAGAGACAGCGACTTAGTCATGAGGACAAAGAATGATAAACAACAACAGCAAGTTGAAATGTTGATGGCATATTGAGCAATACACAGAGATACACATTATTCATATGAAAGTAACCTAGAAAATGTTGTTGTTGCTATTGAAAATAAATGCTTTGAATGAAGTATGCCGCGATTACTGACAATGTTGCTATGGTGAATACGAAACATGATGTAACGGTGACATATTTCTTTTTTTTATTGTGTGTGTAATACCTGCTAGTTTGTGAATAACCAGAAAAGCAGATTTGGTTCGCTCAGTTCAGCAGTTGCTTTGCTCGACAGAAACAGACGACACAGTTTGTTTATATTGACTTCCAAATTTGGAAGTGATCGACTGGTTTAATAGTAATAATACTTGATTTGTGGTCTACCTACAAGATACAAGATTTTTATTCGGAAAACCAACATAAAGAAGGTGTCCACCGGCACATATACAACACATACATATATATATATATATATATACATAACTGTTCATCATACAAGGAATAGTAACATGAAGGCACGTGAATTCTTATCAATATCTTTGTCTCACCATTGACTTGAAATGGAGCAAAGGTTGTGTGCCTAACTGAGTGACATCCCGAAAACACGCCTATACGAAATACGATGTAAAATTTACGGATGAAAGTCGAGAATTCCAAGAAGGAAAAATCCGATATTCCTCCTATCCCCGCCCAAAATGCGGACCGCAGATACGCGTTAGATCCACCTCATCGAGGTGGCTCAAACGAGCACTCACACTCCACGTGTGTAAATCCCAGTTTATATAAAAGTGGGGTTCTTGAAAGCGGGTCAAAATTATATAGGTGCGTCTTCGCGATGGCATGAATAAGTTCTCGCTTTTTAAAGCTATCTGATAGACAAAGCTGATGATATGAAGTCACATATTAATCTGGTCTCCTCTGCATTTACAGGATTCATTAAACGAGTAAAAGCCGTAGAAGAAGTGGCGGTATTATTGTTTAAATCATGGTATTCTAAATTCAGTTGTAATAATAATTTATTTCTTATTGATGCAAATTTGCTGCAATGGAGCATGAAATGTTGTTCATCCTCCAGTACGTTACAAGTTGAACAGAGCCTTTCTTCACGGGGAATTTGGGGTCTGAAATAACGACCTCGTTCAATTAATAATTCATGAGAACTTATTCTAATTTTTGCTAGTTCTCTAGTTTTAGATCTAGATACTCCAAATGACAGATATTTGGTCTACCTGATTGAGTGTAATGCCTGCGACTATTGGTTTCATGACCGTTTCACTGTGAATAAAAGCACACAGAATCCCTTTAATTCAGAGTAAAGCGTACCAAATGTTAGAAAAAAAAACGAAAATGTGTGAAAATATGGGCTTGTGAAGTTGAGTAAAGCCTACAAGTCCAACATACCTGTGGATGTTTAGATTCGAGACGAAGTCCGCCATTTTTTTTTTGCCAAACGCGCACGAAACTTGAATACCAAACCAAAAATCGTACTTCCGGCACAAAAAAAATTCGTTCAACACTATGCAACAACAGAATAGAACAGAATAGATTATATTCGTATACGTTACCATTGAGCTTGCTCTCGCAGGCCTTCGGCCTGCGCCGCATGGGGCTTCGCCCCATGCGGAGCGAGCTCGCTATTAACATGATGTGTCACAGAAAACCATTTGAAGCACAGTGATGATATACCGTAAAAATCTTAAAAATTTGGACACCTTGAGTACTTGCTGTAATTCTTCTAAAACTTGAACAAAATTTGTTTCACAACCCTGCTAGGAGTCCAATTGGTGCAAAAGGAATAGCAAACAGTGTAGACCCTGATCAGACTGCTCTGAAGAGCAGTCTGATCTGGGTCCATACTGTTTGCTTAGGTCTATCTGTCCTAATATATACTTAGGATCATTACAATAAATATATTTTCCTTCTCACCCGGTATCAAAGAGGTTATTGAAGAAATGGCTGCCCTCTTTCCTTCAAGAATAACCTCCATTTTTTGAAGCATTCACTTGCATATTCCTTGATCACTGTTTTACTTTTTTTTTCCAGAAACAGATCGTGTTCAGCCATCTAAACAGCCCAACGAGAAGTCTTCAGGAACTGACATCATAGGCATTGTGATTGGTTCTCTAGTCGCTCTGATTACCATATTGGTTGCCGTTGTAATCTTCATCATTTTCAAACACAAGAGACATAAAAACAACAACAGCAGATGTAGCATAAAGACTCCAGTGTCTGAGAATACAGTATCCCTGAACCTCTCAGACTTACGAAACACGCTAGGTGGAAAGGTGTTAAACGGACACTTGTATAATGGTGTTGCTGTTGAGGACACTGACTCAGATAGGGAATGTTTTCATGGTACGTTATTGCTATCTGCTTAAACCATAAGATGCCAATCATGAAAAATATTGTCTGCTTTGTCATCTCTGCTGGTAACTTTGAAATTCATTTTTTCAAACGATGTAGACCCAGATCAGACAGTTCCTCCAGAAGTCCACACTGTTTGCCTGTATGCAAAAATATGTTTGAAAAGTTTGCAAGACGCAACTGACAACATTGACAACATTTTCAGATGTATTTTGTCTTGGCATTGATGTTATAAGTATTGTCAAACTTCAACGGCTCAAACACCCTCAATGGCGAAGGTAATTTGAGCCACCGAGGGTTTCTCAAAGTGCCGGGTCATGTAATCGGAATAATATAGGGATAGCATTCTGATATTACATAAAAGATAGGTTTGTTGAATATACCCATTTAGGCTTAAGATGCCATGGAAAACTGCATCTGAAAATGTTGTCTGTTTATGTCATCTACTAAATCTTCTTCCAAAAATATTTTAGCATACAGACACAAAATCTGGTCCACACTGGTCACAAAAATGACTTTTCATCTCTTATCATGGTGTTCACGACAACCCATATCTTTGGAAACAGTGTAGATCCAGATCAGATGACTTCTGAAGAAGCCATCTGATCAGGAGCCACACTGTTTGACATTGTTTATGAATTTGTAGGAATAAATTACATCAAGTAATCTGATTGGTTCAAAGTCAGAGATGAGTGTGGCTAAAATGAATATTCAAAAGAGAAGGGTTAAATTTACCAGCAGATGACAAAACAGACGACAGTTGTTGTGATTGGCATCTTATGGGTTAATGAATCATTTCTTCATGTCTGAAAGCCCAAGGCTGTTCTCCATTCTGAATTATGATATATTAGCACATGATAAACCTTTTTTCTTTCTATTCATTTGTTTTGACATATAATTATTGTTTCACCATTATTTCATTTGTATAAAATGTCAAGCCCCATTTCCATTACCATCTGCTGAAGGTAAAAGTTGAGGCAACTTATCTGGAGAACTTACATACATGTGTAGTAAAAATCTATTTCATGTACATGTAATTATTTATTGGATCAGAGACCCATTTTGATAAATTCAAATCACAGTAAATTTGATATAATGTTCAACATATCTGAAAAAAAAAACAGAGTAAGAACTTTATTATGATGCAAAAGAATTGATTGCAATTACACTTATTATTCTAGGGTCAAAAAGTAGCAATGGCATATATGTTGAACCAAGGGACTCGGTCATTGTAAATAGGGCAAGTGTGAGCCTGGCTAATGATGACATTTCAACGCCAGGTAATAAAAATGTATAGCACCCATAACATAGCATGTACCTTCACCATATATAATCAACATTCCATCAGAATCCTGCTATTGTATATTAACACTCGCCAAGTTTACTACATACTTTCTCGATTTTCAGCCATTTGTGTTGCATGATGTTAAATTTTGCCATGGATTACAAGTTTTATCATGAATTCAGAACACTCCCACACATCATAGCTTGGAGAAACAGAATGGGCTGCATGGTGCTTTGTCGATCCACACAGAATTTAAACAAACCAAACATGAGTACTGGTAAACAGCTCAGAAGGTCTAAGCCTGCCCAGGCAAAGTGGTGCAAGTTTGACCAGCCCTACATATAAACCTGGCGGTTTCCTTGTGTTAGCGCTTGAGATGGCATTTCATCTCAGTGTTGTTTAAAAGTCCCACGGAATTGGAAGCAACATCTCCAAAATGACCTAATTGGTGTTGAAGGAGAGGTAGAACCTCAACACAAACAAACAAAATCATGGATTCAGAAGCAGAATGGCAAACAATATAGATTTTGATCAGCTGGGTTTACATAGATCTATTCTAGATCTAAGAATATCCAAATCCAGCATGGTGAGAGCTAAAGTATAGCATATTTCCAATAGTAAATAGTTAACCCTTGTCCTGCTTAATATTTTAAATATGTCACACCCACTACTGATTATCAGCCAATCAGATTACTTGATGCAAATTATTGCAACAAATTCATAAACTGGATGACAAACAATGAAGATCCTGATCAGATGGCTTCTTCAGAAGCCATCTGATCTGGATCTGCATTGTTTGAAAGATCAGACATATCCGGGCTCAGCAGGACAAGGGTTAAGAATTAACATATGCTTTTATTGAGCCTTAAATACTCATTACTTACATTACTTCAGAGCCCAATTCGTACCCATTGATACATCTTTCGCATCACAAATGGGTAAAGACAGGAATTTGAACCTCTGATTCAGACACTTTAGTGGTTGATTGTTTATCAATAGACCCAAAGTTGCTCTGTGAATCAGAGATTTTTTGTTACTGTCCCTATGGGTAGCATTTCTACAGAACATAGACCCAAGGTTACTCTGTGAATCAGAGATTTTTTGTTACTGTCCCTATAGGTAGCAGTTCTAAAGAACATAGACCCAAAGTTACTCTGTGAATCAGAGTTTTTGTTACTGTCCCCATGGGTAGCATTTCTACAGAACCCAGGTTGCGTTTATTTATAGTCTTGCTGTTGATCAGAGTGTGGTCTAAAAAGAGGAATATCTGTAAAATCTGGACTCAACTCACGTTAGGTTAGAAAAACAGTGCGGACCCAGATCAGACACTGCAGAATTGGTTAAACAAAACTATCTAAATATTTTCCAGGCTACACTCAGAGACAGTCAACTTACCAGTACTGTCAGTGCTTTGTAAGGTTGACTATTGCAGGCCTAAATCACTATCATAATACTTTTACTGTTGCTAATTGAAATCACTATTACAATACTATCAATATTACAATACTATATCTGTTACCAATACTATAACTGTTGCCAAAATCAATATTACAATACTATTACTGTAGCCAAAATCAATTTTACAATACTATTACTGTAGCCAAAATCAATATTACAATACTATTACTGTAGCCAAAGTCAATATTACAAAAGTATTAATGTTGCCAAAATCACTGTTTCAATACTTATACTGTTGCCAATATCAAAATATCAATATTACAATACTACTCGGCCCCCGCCCATAGGGGCTTGAAGAAATATATGGGCTGCATGATGCTTCCACGCAGAGCTGAATCAGGCCCGCACACTAGTACTGGTAAACCGCTTAGAGGATCTAAGCCTGTCCAGGAACCGCGGTGCGAGACGGACCGTCCATGCTAATAAACCCTATTGGTTTCATTGGGCGACAGGGCTTGAGATGTCATTCCATCTCAGTGTCGGGTAAAAGTCCCACAAAATTGGAAGCACCGTCTCCAAAATGACCTTTAAAGTGTTGACGGGGACGTTAAACCTCAAATCAAACAAACAAACAAATACAATACTACTACTGTTGCCGAAATCACCGTTACAATACTATTACTGACAATGCTATTTATTTTGCCAAAATCAATATTACAAAACTTATTACTGTTGCCAAAATCAATATTACAATATTTATACTGTTGCCAAAATCAATATTACAATACTATTACTGTTGCCAAAATCACTGTTACATTACTGTTGCCAAAATCACCATTACAATACTACTACAGCTGGCAAAATCAATATTACAATACTTTTACTGTTGCCAAAATCAATGTTACAATACTATTACTGACAATACTATTACTTTTGCCAAAATCATTATTACAATACTATTACTGTTGCCAAAATCAATATTATAATACTATTACTGTTGCCAAAATCACTGTTATAATACTATTACTGTTGCCAAAATCACTGTTACAATATTATTGCTGTTGCCAAATCAATATTACAATACTATTAATGTTGTCAAAATCACTGTTTCAATACTGTTACTGACAATACTATTACTGTTGCCAAAATCAATATTACAAAAGTATTACTGTTGCCAAAATCAATATTACAATACTATGACTGATGCCAAAATCAATATTACAATACTAATCACCATTGCAATATTATTGCTATTGCAGGTTCTATTGCAGTTCTATTGCAATAATTATTGGAAATATTGTTTGCTTTAAAAGGACTAAAGATCCCAATTTGGTAGCATCTAGTATTGACATTCCAGATGAAAAGCAAACTGTTGCTCTTATTCATATGCTGACAAAAGTGTTGTATATTTTAGAAGAGTTGGTGTGCAATTCAGTATATTCCTACGATGGTTATTACATGCAGATATTTTCTATTTATAGACCTATAATTTCTATTAATAACCTAATGTACCTGGTTATACATGTAGAACTATTGAAACTACTGCAGTTTTGAAAACACTATGGCCTATACTATTACTATTGCCACTTTACTATCACGATAGCACCATTGCCAAGGTCATTGTTGCGACACAATAATAGTTTGGCGTATTGTCTCACCCCTAGTGCTTTGATCATTTAGTCGTTTGTTCACATGTATATGACTAATCATTCTTTAAAAAGGCATAATAATAGTGAAACAATACTTATTGTACATTGTTTAATGGCAATCAAAATAACAATTAAAACAACTTCACCATACTAACTGCTACTTTCTGATTGACCCTTGTCCTGCTGAATATTCATATATGCCACACCCACTACCGATTATCAACCAATCAGATTACCTGTAGCAAATTATTACAACAAATTCACAATCTAAATGACAAACAACGTAGATCCTGATCAGATGGCTTCTTCAGAAGCCATCTGATCTGAATCTACATTGTTTCAAAGAAAAGGCATATCCAGGCTCAGCAGAACAAGGGTTAATCTTATATGTGCATAGAGTCCCAAAAGTAGGTTATTGGCTTACAGTCTGGACGGAGAACACACGCTGCAGAATGCGGCATTGATCCATGTCTGTACTGTTTGCTCAGGAAGTTTTGTGAAACTTACAATAAATGAAATTAACCAGAAAACACTTCTATTGTTAGTGAATCTGTCCCAAAGTATTGGGTGAAAAATTCTAGGAGTCATATATATGGGTTAATTTCATGTACTGAATGGAATCATTAACCTTATTCACCATATTTGCATTATTTGCTGGCTCCCAGCTTGCACATTGTCAATATTGGAAAAACAGGTACGGAAACCAGACCCCCCCTGACCTTCCAAGGTCAGGGGGGTCTGGTTACCTGTTTTTCCAACACTGATAACCTTCAGACTTGGAACCAGCAGATAATGCAAATAAGGTGAATATATATACCAGGAGTCCAGTTAAAAATTAGGGGTTTCAGGATAAGTTAATTTTTGACTTTATTTTGAAAATGGCTGAACATTTTGCAAATAGTGAAGGGCCCTAATCAGACATTGCATTTTGTGGGATCTGATCCGGAGACATTCGCTGTTTGCCAATGTCCCGTTTAATGCACCAGGGTTTTCCCATATAAAATGTGTACAGTAAAACTCTTAAAAATTCAGACACCTTGAGGACTTGCTGCAATTCTCCTAAAGTTCTAACAAACTTGTTACACGGTCCAGCAAGGCGTCCAGAATAGCAAATGAAATGGCAGTGTAGATCCTGATCAGAATGATCCTTCAGGAGCAGTCTGATCTGTGTCTGCACTTTTTGCTTAGGCCTGCCTGTCCCAATACTTAGGATCATTATGGTAACTGCCTTCATATTGTTTTTTTTTTTTTTTTTTGCTGATATTTATAATTATATGTATGTTGTTATAACACATTTGTGCATGAAACCTCCCTCAAATAACTTTAAATGAAGACTGTTCCAGATTAAAATATAGAAACATTGAAACCATAAACAATGTATTATTTTGTCTTCTGTGAGACATTATTGACCCTTATCTTGCTGATTATTCATTTAAGCCACACCCATTTCTGTCTATCAACCAATCAAATTACTTGATGCATTTTATTGCTACAAATTCATAAACTAAATGCCAAACAGTGTAGATCCTGATCAGATGGCTTCTTCAGAAGCCATCTGATCTGGATCTACACTGTTTCCAAAGAAAGGGGTTGTCTTGAACAGCATGATAAGAGTTGATATACTTATATGGTAAGAAAAGTGATTTGAAAAAAGAACAAAACAAACAAAAGTCTGATGGAATCAGTAAAAAAAACAACAGAAGAAAACAGAGTGAAAATAAAAACTAGCAAAGAATACTGGTAGTGTCACCATACTGTCTGATACGTACATAAAGTCAAGGGGGATTCTACAGAACACCTTGAGATGCACAGCCACATTATAAGATAAAATGTTTCAACCTTGACACAGCTACAAAAGAATCTTAACCCTTGTCCTGCTGAATATTCAAATATGCCACACCCACTACTGATTATCAACCAATCAGATTACTTGATGCAAATTATTGCAACAAATCCATAATCTGAATGACAATGTAGATCCTGATCAGATGGCTTCTTTAGAAGCCATCTGATCTGGATCTACATTGTTTGAAAGGCAAGGCATATCCGGGCTCAGCAGGACAGGGGTTAAAATCATGGAAATTAAACTAATGATTTCCTTCAGTTTGTCTTTTTTGGACACATCTGAAATAATAGATTTTTTTTCATTGAGGTTTCATATCCCCATCAACACTATTTAGGTCATTTTGGAGACGTTCCTTCCAAGTTTGTGGGACTATTACCTTACATTGAGATGAAATGCCATCTCAAGCCCTGCAGTCCGAACAATCTGATAGGGTTTTAACAGTTTATATTCAGAGAGGGTCCAACTTAACTTTGCATGGGCAGGCTGGCTTACTAGTATTCACCTGCTGTCAGTTTCAGCTCTGTGTGAAAGCACCATGCAGCCCAATCTATTTATCTGCTCAGATGGGCGGGGGCCACTCATCTAAGTGAAATGTCAATCCTATCTTTAAGGGAAACATGCATTATAGTATCCACCAATGATAGCAAAGTTATAATGAAGATAATTTAAGTTAACCCCTATCCTGCTGAATAAATCTATTTAGCGCCAAATTCATTGCTGACTAGCAACCCATGAAATTACTTAATATAATGTAATTGTTCATTTCAAAAACTACATGACAAACAGTAGAGATCCAGATCAGATGGCTTCTTCAGAAGCCATCTGATCTGGATTTACACTGTTTGCAAATAAACAGCTGGATAAGGGTTAAGTTATGCTATTTTTCTGTTTTTCTAGATGATTATGCTGTGCCAGATGTTACAAAGTCAGCTCTAATGGTGACTTTCTCTAAAGGAGGTGGAACAACAAATAATCTGGATAAACCTCCACCAAGATATGATGCTCTCTATGCTGCAGCTGATTTACTCAATACCCAGGTCCCAAACATTCCAAGTTTACAGGTAAGAAATAACCATTTTAAGTGTTAAACCCTTATCCCGCTGCCTTTATTAATTTAGCCACGCCCATTTCTGACTTTGAACCAATCAGATTATTTGATGTAATTTTTCCTACAAATTCACAAACTGAATGTCAAACAGTATAGATCCTGATCAGATGGCTTCTGGAAGATATGGATCTACACTGCAAAGGTAGGGGTTGTAATGAATAAGAGTGAAATGTAACCGTTTGTCATTTTGTTACTTAAGCACTTTATTTTGTGGTATTAATTCCATCAGGGGACAATGAAAAATAACAGAAAATAAATTTGTGCTATTCAGAAACATCTGTACTAGTACAGACATGTTAAGTTTTGAAAATAAAAATGGGGGAGATGGCACTTGAGAGGAGGTTTGGCGAGTGCCAAGCCTTTCTATGTGGGTCTGGGGGCATGCTCCCCTGGTAAAATTTATTTTACACCCTTGAAATAAGTCAAATCACATTAAGATCACTCTATTAATCAAGAGCATGTCAAACAGTATAGATCCTGTATAGATATAGATTACAGTATAGATTGTATTTCATCACAATCAATCCAAGTGATTGTATTATTAAAAATCTCTGTTCAGAAATGGAAGTATGCAAGAAAAAGAATCTGTCATAGCTGTGAGGGGTAGATAGAAAAATCTGTAAGTTTCTATCCAGCCCAACACTCACAATTGTAAGATTCTCATATTCTGTTCCTAATGCAAACCTTTGATCAATGTTCCCGAACTATTCTGTAGTTCATCAAGCTAACAAATCAGTGTAATGAACACCCATGTAAACCGCACTTTATACAGAGAACATTGGGGTTTACAGGGGTATACACTTATTAGCTCGGCTTTTTTCGAAGAAAACGACGAGGTATTGTCATAGCTCTGTCGTCGCCTGCGTCGTCGGCGTGCAAAAACCTGGACATTTTGTAATATCTCTGTCATTACTGAACATATTAACTTGAAACTCGGAATAGTTGTTCATTATGAAAAGGGGAACTCATACCACTAGGTGAGGTAACTCTCAAATATTTTTGGCACAGTTATGCCCCTTTTGGACTTAGAATTTTTGCAAAAACTTGGACATTTTGTAATATCTCTGTCATTACTGAACATATTTACTTGAAACTCGGAATAGTTGTTCATTATGAAAAGGGGAACTCATACCAATAGGTGAGGTGACCCTTAAAATATTTTTAACACAGTTATGCCCCTTTTTCGACTTAGAATTTTTGTTTAACTAAAAGAAACTGCAGCCGAGCTTTCGCACCCGCATGCGGTGCTCTTGTTTTATTTTTGCTCCAAGCCAAGGTTTTGGGTACTCTTCATTGAGGCTGTTCTAATGAGCAAAGACAACCTATTTTTATAGTAAAAATAGGAAAAAATTCACAAATTTTCATCAGAAAAGTAACCATTTTGGAGATATGAAAAGAAATACACTATGTCACATACATGTGTTATCGTAATGATAAAATTTTACATCGTTTCAGGGTGTGAGTGGTAATAGTATATATGCCGTTCCGAATGCAGAGCTTCTGTTAAGCCTTGATGTTTCTGTGAATGAATTCCCAAGGGAAAACTTACGATTTCTGGAAGTTCTCGGAGAAGGTCAGTTTGGAGAAGTTCATTTATGTGAGGCCTCAAACATGGGGAGATATGTGGAGGAAGACTATCTTATGAATAGGACATTGTCTAGACCTGTGTTAGTGGCTGTGAAAATTCTGAGGACACACGCAGATGATAGAGCTAGGTAAGTAATTCTTATATATGAACAAAGTTTCTTTAGCAATTTGGTTTGTTGAAGACACATAAACTGTGTAAACCAGAATCAGTGGTATAGTTGTATGGTAAACTTAGGTGAGTGAAATGATATTGAGTACTTTGTGAAGGTGGTGTCATATTTGAGTGTTCTCAACCTGGAAAACTTGACAAATTATTTGCTTGTTGTCATTTGACCAAGTTTCATATGATGCAATGGAATCAAATGACTGTCCTATACCGGGTATATGCATTTTAAAAGGGCTGCATCCTCCCTGGTCCCTTTTGTGCTCAAAATCAGCTGACACCTTACGTTGGGGGTGGTTGGGTGAGGCGACTGTTTGTGTATCTTGTGTCACTTGGGCATCCAGCTGATATTGGCTTACAGTTCATTGGGCAAGGCCTACTGTCCTTGCAGCAGGTAAGAGTAGAGGGGGGAATGTCATTTCTCTTGTTTCTACACTTCCAATCATTTTCCTCTTTCTCACCTGTCCCTCGCTTTTATCTCCTCTTCTATCTCTTCTGTTTCCTCACTTTCTCTGGGTGAAGACACAAAATGGCCCACAAGGGTTATGTCATTAAACCACAACACAATCAATCACATCATGTTAACATGCCTATGAAATGAGCAGTTCCCACAATTTGAGGTAATTGTATTGATTCCTGATAAATGCCTTCACTTCTATTTTACATATGCACCCATCCACCCAGTCTGATCAGTCTTCACTGTGGGCTCCACGAATAGCTGATGACCCATTGAATCTGTCCATTAATGACCCTGATCTGTCTGGATGCATAGGTTGAGCTGAGTCTTCGATAGGCACATATGTAAATTGTAGGCATTCCTGTGCCCTGGCTCAAATGTTATGAATTTCAAAATAATTTCACAAGAATGTTCCTTGGGTAACCCTCTACCAAACTTGCTAAACCTGTTCTGCTCGGATGAACAAGATGACCGCCAGAGCTAAAAATAGAAAAACCTTTAAATGACTTCTTCTCCTTAACCAGTGGATGGATTTCAAAATAATTTTACAGGAATGTTCCTTGGGTGACCCTCAACCAAAATTGCTCAAACTGTCCTGCTCGGATGAACAAGATGGCTGCCAGAGCTAAAAATAGAAAAACCTTTAAAAGATTTCTCTTCCATAACCATTGGATGGATTTTGAAATAACTGCACAAGAATGTTCCTTGGGTGACCCTCTACCAAAATTGCTCAATTAAACTGCTCTGCTCGGAGGAACAAGAAAAAAATAGAGAAAACTTCAAACGACCAGTGGATGGATTTTGATATAATTTCACAGTAATGTTCCTTGAGTGACCCTGTAGTAAAATTGCTCAAACCGTTCCTCTTGGATGATCAAGATTGCGACCAGAGCTAAAAATAGAAAAAACCTTTAAAAGACTTCTCCTCCTAAACCAGTGGATGGATTTCGAAATAATTTCACAGGGATGTTCCTTGGATGAGCCTGTACCACAATTTGCTCAAACCATTCTGTTCTGATGAACAAGATGGCCACCAGAGCTAAAAATACAAAAACCTTTAAATGACATCTGCTCATTAACCAGTGGTGGATTTTGAAATAATTTCACAGGAATGTTTCTGAGGTGACCTCATACCAAAATTGCTCAAAGCGTTCTGCTCAGATGACCAAGATGGCCTCCAGAACTTAAAATAGAAAAACCTTTAAACGACTTCTACTTAACCAGTGGATGATTTCAAAATAATTTCACAGGAATGTTTCTTGGGTGAGCCACTATTGAAATTTTTCAAACAATTAGAGCTAATAATAGAAAAAACTTTTAAATAACTTCTCCTGCTTAACCAGTGGATGGATTTCCAATTAATTTCACAGGAATGTTCCTTGGGTGACCCTCTTCCAGCCTTGGGTCAACCAAAATTGCTCAAACCCTCTACTCCACCATATATTACCTACAATTTCATTTGTACAACATGGATCAGGTGATCGATTCAGTGCCATTATGGCCCTCTTGTTTATTTGTTTGCAGGTGTGATTGAGCTACTCTGAAAAAGGGGTTCTAATCTTACACGAAAGAATTTGCTCCACGGTACCAAATTCTTTCCTTTAACCCATTTTTTACCGGAAACCCCAAAATGGGTACCCTGGCAAACAGTGTAGGTCTAGATCAGATGCTGCAGAATGCTGTGTCTGATCAGGGCCTACACTGTTTGCAAAAAGTTAGCCATTTTCCAAATAAATTTTGAAGGAGATACAAACTGACACCCGTAAATTTGGAAATTGACATGTTCTATATATATGGAGGAAGATTCCATTTGGTATAAAAAGGGTTAGGAGTTGAACCCTGTTGATAAGGGAGACAAAATACTTTTGATAAAATTACCTCCCCTGAAGGTGTAACCATTCCCTCTCATCGAAAAAATATTTTCAAATGTTTGTCATGAAATTCTTTTCTGCTTATTTACAGGAGTGACTTCAGTAAAGAAATCAAGATTATGTCTCAGTTAAAAGATCCCAACATTGTACGGGTGTTGGGGGTCTGTACGAGAGAAGAGCCATATTGTATGATTGTGGAATACATGCAGTATGGTGACCTCAATCAGTTCCTACTGGATCATGTCTTAGAAACACCCTCAGCCCAGGCTGCAAGTGCTAAAGTATTAAGGTAAGCTCAGACTTAGAAAAATAATGTCCTAAGATTTGGGACCAGCCTCAGTGGCGCATTGGTTTAAGAACACAGACTCTAAGACATTAGGTCTTTCAAGACCTGGGTTTGAGCCTTGCTGTGGTCACATGTGGGATGTCAAGTTATGCAACAGAATGTCAGGTGGTTTTTCTCCAGGTACTGTAGTTTTCATCTACCTCTGATTAATGACCAGCATGATATGATAGTTTAAAGGTCTTAAAATATTACAGAAATAGATGCCCAGGAAAAGCCACAGTCATCACGAAAACACTCCTTTATAAATATGACCCCCTGGAATCCCACTTTAATATAGTAAAACCAGGGTTTACAGGGGTGTTAATAAACCTTATTTCTTCTCTAAAATATAGATTGTGGGTTCTTGTTAGAACTGCCTTGATGAGGCGGTTCCAACATGTACCCACAGTCTATATTTTGAGCAGAAATAAGAATAATATCACAATTGTTCATATGAAAATTTTCATTTTTGTGGTGGTAAAATTTAAAATGTATTTGAATAGGTAAGTTTTCATAATGGCAATCATGTGCTGTTACAGGTGTGGTCATACCATTTTTATGGCATTACATTGTCAATTAAATAATAGCTTCATTATATGATAGAGAATTTTATGTTATGTTTTATATTTCCAGTTATGGTTGTCTAGTGTATATGGCCTCACAGATTTCTTCTGGTATGAAATACCTAGAATCTCTCAACATGGTGCATCGAGATTTAGCCACAAGAAATTGTCTTGTTGGAGCGAACTTTACAATTAAAATATCTGACTTTGGAATGAGTCGGAGTTTGTATAGTGGTGATTATTATAGAGTGGAAGGTCAAGCCGTGCTGCCTATTAGATGGATGGCCTGGGAGTCTATTTTATTGGTAAGTTGACCGTCACCATTCTGAATATTTCAATACGCTACACTGCTCCCCAATTTTCAGCCATTTGTGTTGCACAATACAGTCAAATTCCTATATCAAGACCACCTTTGGGACTGTTCAAAAGTGGTCTTTAAGACCACTTTTGAACAGTCCTAAAGGTGGTCCCCGAATGAGTCGTAGTTTGTATAGTGGTGATTACTACAAAGTAGAAGGACCGCCCCCGCCCATAGGGGCTTAAAGAAATATATGGGCTGCATGATGCTTCCACGCAGAGCTGAATCTGGCCCGCACACTAGTACTTGTAAACGGCTTAGAGGATCTAAGCCTGTCCAGGTGCGAGGCGGACTGTCTATGCTAATAAACCCTATTGGTTTCATTGGGCGACAGGGCTTGAGATGTCATTTCATCTCAATGTCGGGTAAAAGTCCCACAAAATTGGAAGTAACGTCTCAAAATGACCTTTACAGTGTTGACGGGGACGTTAAACTCAAATCAAACAAAACAAAGTACAAGGAAGGGCAGTATTACCTATAAGATGGATGGCTTAGGAATCTATATTATTGGTAAGAAAAAATCTTTTATTACACCCCAACCTCTTTATTACAGAGATCATTTCATGGTTTGGCCATCCTCGTTGTCTATTGCCAACTTTGTACACACTGTTAAGCCACAAGGCCTCTCCCAAAATGAATGAAATGATTCAGTGTGAGAGAAGACTGGTATTAGTCTGTGGAATGCATCAAAAGCCGAAACTATGTTGCTCAGTACCCAAACAAAAACATGTAGATTATTTAGAAAAATGACCATTTATGGTCATTTTCTGTATGATCTATACTTTTTTTGGAACAATTTTTAAACAATGTTATATGTTGCTGCTCTAAGAGCAGTCTGATCAGGGTTCATTTGCCCATATGCAATATTATTTTTTGTAAAGTTTTCAAGAAGATGCGATGCAGTTTTTCTTGGTATCTTAGGGTTAATGGGTACGAGTAAACCATCTTTCTGCAGATGAAAATTCAGTGCACCATGATATAGTCTATAAAAAGATTTTCACAATAAGATTATTTCTAAACTAACTCTGAACTTGTTTGCTGTTCCTTTTAGAGAGTCCTCTTTGTTCATTCAGTCACTATGTGTATGGCAGGCTTTATCATTATTTGGCTAATTATCACACTTATCATTACAAAAACATCTGTGTGACATAGTTCAGTCTTTCATTTCTTCAAAACCATCATTCTTCTGATGACAATTTTTGATATTTTTCTTATTTAATACCCCAAACATAGGTTGTGGGCGCTCGTTAGAACTGTCTCATGGAGGCAGTTATGGCGAGTACCTTCAACCTATGTCTTGGAACAGAAATACGGAAAATAATGTATACCCCTGCATGTGCACCCAAGTTTTCTCTATTCAAAGTTGGGATTCATTACACTTGTTAACATTTAGTGGAACTACTGTATACTCCTAAGTATTGGGACAGATAGGCCTAAGCAAACAGTGCAGACCCAGATCAGACTGCTCCTGAAGGAGCAGTCTGATCAGGGTCTACACTGTTTGCCATCTTGTCTGCACCTTTTTGGACTCCTTGCTGGATCATGAAACAAATTTGTCAAAATCTTAGAATTACAGCAAGTCCTCAAGGTGTCCAAATTTTTAGGATTTTTACAGTAAACACCTTAGTCTTGTTTCATAAATTTCATACTAAATGACCACTTATGTTGGATCTTCTGTGAATAAGATATAAAAATGTGACCTCTTAAATTATTTTACTTTTCAATTCATTTTCAGGGTAAATTTTCCACAAAGAGTGATGTCTGGTCATTCGGTGTTACGTTATGGGAAATTTTGACATTTGCACGTGAAATGCCATATAGTAGTTTAAGTGATGAGCAAGTGATAGAGAACGCTGGTCATTACTACAGAAACGATAACAAACATATCATCCTATCTCAACCTGTGATTTGTCCCAAAGAGATTTTTGACATGATCATCGAGTGCTGGAATCGCTCCGAGAGTGAGAGACCGACATTCAAAGATATTCATATGTTCTTGTTGCGCAAAAACATGGGATATAATCCTAAAGATGAGAAACTAAAACAAATTAAAGTGCCAGTTTGTTGATGAGAGGACATAGGAACTACTCATCACGTGAACAAGTCTGTGAATTAAAAACACCCCCTTACATCCCACTTTGTATAGCGAAAAAACTGGGGTTTACGGGGGTAAACATTAATTTTCTTATTTTTACTCCAAGACATAGGTTGTGGGTACTCGTTAGAACCGCCTCAAGGCGGTTCTAACGAGTACCCACAACCTATGTTTGCAGTATAAATAAGGAAAATATCATAGATTTTCACCAGAAAAAGTAGCCATTTTGGAGATGTTAAAAATGCACTATTTCGCATGGGTGTGTTATCGTAATGTCACCCAGGACATGAGTTCTTGTCTTCTACAGGAGAGCCCATACATGTGGCATGCATCAGGATAAACACCTGTGTTACATAGTGATTTCCTCCATGGCTCCAAGAAGAGTATTTTTCTTTCGAAAAGTTCAGATATTTTTCTTATTTCTGACCAAACATAGTTTGCTGGTGCTGGTTAGAATCATCTCATGAAGGTTGTTCTAAGAAGTACCCACAATCTAAGGGTGTTGGTTAGAACTTCCTCGTGGAGGTGGTTAAAATTAGCAAAATAAGGAAAATAACAAGAAAAAATATGGAAAATTATATACCGTAATGATCCTAACTATTGGGACAGGTAGGCATTAACCGAACAATGCACTCCCAGATCAGACTGGGAGCAAGTCTGATCAGAGTCTACAGTGTTTGCCATTCTGTCTGCACCTTTTGAAACAAGTTTGTCAATGTTTTTGGAGAATTACAGCAAGTTGTCAAGGTATCCAAACTTTAAGGATTTTTACGATACCCTTGAAAGCCCCATTTTTTATAAAGTGGGGTTTTCAAGATTATGAATGCCATGTACATGCAAAACTCGGGGTCAAGATGTGCAATCACTTCATGGCCCCTGCTGTTGGTGGGTTTACTATATATATACCACAACCTCAGCAAACTCCCTAGAATATAGGTTACTAAAAATAGCTCAATGACATTTTCAGTGTTAGAGAGCTACTTGTGATGACTCATTCTTCTGGACAGTGTAGGTTGCTGTACAAAGTTACCAGAGTTGCAGAAGACTCACAAAATGGGATGATTGAGAATATTTCTCTGTTCAAAATACTAGTCTCTATTTGAACATTTATGACTACTTACCTGAGTCTCTACTGTATAGATTTTCATGCTCTAAAGATAACTAAATAGTAGATGCTGTTTGTCTCGGACAAATTGTTCAACACTAAAAATGGTTTCTTAACCCTTATCTTGCTGTTCACGACAACCCCTATCTTTGCAAACAGTGTAGATCCCAATCAGATGGCTTCTGAAGAAGCCATCTGATCGGGATCTACACTGTTTGGCATTCAGTTTATGAATTTGTAGCAATAATTACATCAAGTAATTTGATTGGTTGATAGACAGAAATGGGTGTGGCTTAGATGAATATTCATCAAGATAAGGGTTAACATTAAACTTTTATCATTTATGGTGACTGACACTAATATTGTTGTTGAAAAATATGGGCAGCCGCTGCACTGCAAATGCTGCTCATATTTTCAAGTACAAATATCAGTGTGTTAGATATATGTTCTTGCTAGAACAGTTATTATTTTGACTGCTAAAAAGTTTGTTAAGATCAGCTGGGCCCAGATTTCAATGGCAACAAAGCCTTTGCTATAAACAGTTATAAACCCTACTATCTTGGGCTCTGGAAAATTTCGAGCCTTCTTTGAGAAATGAAACAAAATGACCTTGCAAATTCGACACAGTCTCTTTATAACAGGATGTTCGATATATCACAGTTGTAAGATTGATCCCAAAAATAAATAGATTGTATAGAAAAATGAGCATAAATAGTCTTTTTTATATAGAATTTATACATTTTGTTTCCATGTTACGCAGTTACTTAGTAAATATCAGTTTCTGCTTTGGACTGCAACAATACTGTAATAAAAAGGTTCTTGTGTTTACCCATCAACCTTCAGGGGTGTGTTCACACCTGAAGTATCCAAGGGAGACAATTTTAGTGATCAATATGTACCTATAAAATGCGTATGTCTGGATAAGGGGTAACACGTTTATTTCCTGGATAATTCTCCTTATGTCATATGAGAAATATATGTTGTGGATTCTTGCTAGATTACCTCATTGAGGCAATACTAAAAGTACCAACAACATACGTTCTGATGGAGAAATAAGAAAAAAATATTCCTGAATTCACCATATTTGCTGGCTCCCAGCTTGCACATTGTCAATATTTGAAAAACAGGTTACCTGTTTTTCCAACTCTGATAACCTTCAGACTAGGAACCAGCAGATAATGCAAATAAGGTGAATTGTCCTCGATACTCCTTATCCGGAACTACGGAGAGTTTCAAGACATTAAGTCATGAACTTCCAGGCTGCATAAACTGTGATGGTATATTTATTTCTTGAGCAATTAAGTGCTATTAACCCTTATCTTGCTGTTCACAACAACCCCTATCTTTGCAAACAGTGTAGATCCAGATCAGATGAAGCCATCTGATCAGGATCTATACTGTTTGGCATTCAATTTATGAATTTGTAGCAATAAATTACATCAAGTAATTTGATTGGTTGACAGACAGAAATGTGTGCGGCTTAAATGAATATTCAGCAAGATAAGGGTTAAATATATGTCTGTGAAGGTTCACTGAAATTCCGTATGTTCATTGTACTGTGTATAAATTCATGAAAGTCAAGCATCCCGTAAAAGGAAATTGAAAAAATGTGAAGATCCAGACTGGACTCTCTAGGCTTCAGTCCATCATGAAAAACATGGCTATATAATTTTGACCCCCCCCCCCCTTGAACCCCACTTTTATACAGTAAAACTGAGGTTTACAGGGGTAAACATTATTTTTCTAATCTCCGCTCTAAAATATAGATTGTGGATACTCTTTAGAACAGCCTTGATGAGGCTGTACATACATGTACTTATCTTTATTTTAAGCAGAAATTCAGAAAAAATATCACAAATTTTCATTTTTCAGCAGCAAAATTCATAATGTATTTAAATAGGTGTGCTTTCGCAATGCTGTATGCTTTAACTGCAGAAGAAACATTGTAAAACGAACAACAAATACATGTACGAATCGTGGCCAGGTTAGATGCATGTCTGACTGTTGACAAGGAGTTGGGGGTTTGATATACCCATCAGGTTCATCAATATTCTTTTATGGAGACTGATTGTAAAATATTTTTACTATCATTTTCTGCCTTCTGCTGGTCCAAGAAGAACAGTCAGGGATTTTCCTACACATCATAATCAGGGTCCAGTGGCTGTTGGGTTTGGGAAAAACAGCTTGCTTATATTTAAAGTTGGGAATTTAAATCAGCTGTAACTTTGTCAATTCTGGTTCAATTTTCATGAAATTTTCATCAAATGAAGCACAATATCAGAAATTGGGAAATTTGTGGTAAAATTTGGGAATATCTGTCTTAAAATTGGGAAAAATAGGGGCCGATTACCGGCCCCAAATTTGCACTAAGAAAATCTCTGAGAGTCGTCAGTTACTAGTGAAAGAACATACACATATACTGTACTCGTTGACAGCCCAGTAAGACTAAGACTGCTCATTAAAAGTATGGTTAGCTCAAATGACCAGAAAAGTGTCAACCCTTGTCCTGCTGAGTATTTAAATATGTCACACCCACTACCGATTATCAACCAATCAGATTACTTGATGCAAATTATTGCAACAAATTCATAATCTGAATGGCAAACAATGTAGATCCTGATCAGATGGCTTCGTCAGAAGCCATCTGATCTGGATCTACATTGTTTCAAAGATAAGGCATATCCGGGATTAGCAGGACAAGGGTTAATAGGGCTATTTATTGCCACTGCCAAACAAATTAAAACAACAAATAAAGACAGACACTCCAAAAATTTGAAATGGACTTATCCAAACCTTTCTTATTGTTACATCTCTGTTTGCCTCATGGCCTGATAATGTTCCTGCAGGGTGATACCCTGGAAATAAGACCAACCAAAACATTTAAACCATACTAGGCAGAACTCTTATCCTCTAGAATATATATCTGAGCTTCTTCAGTAGAAGTTCATGGTGAAATTAAGCCAAAGTTAGAGGGTCATATTGTGGAGTTAGATTTAGTATTTACAAATTTAATGTAAATACGCCCATAAAATGAACTTTTAAAAAAGTAGTGAGCTCAAGAAGATACAGATACAGGAGCCCTGGTTCCTGGTGTTCCAGAATTGGAAGTTTATACAGAATAACGAACACATTTTGTTTTTGGACCAGGGCTAAGACACAGAATTGGGTGTCTGGTTTCCATGGGTATTCTCAATGAATCCCAAATATACAGTATCATATTTGCATTTGCAAAAGCTAATTTAATTTTTTTTTCAACAAAAGTATCTGTGTATTCACCTTATTGGCATTATCTGCTGGTTCCTAGTCTGAAGGTTATCAGTGTTGGAAAAACAGGAAACCAGACCCCCCTGACCTTAAAAGGTCAGGGGGGTCTGGTTATCTGTTTTTCCAATATTGACAATGTGCAAGCTGGGAGCCAGCAAATAATGCAAATATGGTGAATTGGATATTGTTTTAGCTAGATTTTTTAACCCTTCTCTTGCTGAATATTCATTTAAGCCACACCCATTTCTGTCTATCAGCCAATCAAATTACTTGATGTAATTCATTGCTACAAATTCATAAACTGAAAGTCAGTGTAGATCCTGATCAGATGGCTTCTTCAGAAGCCATCTGATCTGGATCTACACTGTTTCCAAAGATAGGGGTTGTTGTGAACAGCAAGATAAGGGTTAATATTTAGGCACCTAATGAATAACAGGGCTATGAATGCCTGGGCCGTCTTTTGTGTGAATTCTGTTTGCTCAGGTAGTGCTGTCATAATACAATGAAATTCAGCTATTACAACATGCTAAAAATAAGACTTGTTCTTTTTTGAGAAAAATATTCAAGCATATTTCTTTTTGTTTTTAACTTTTGTTCTATGTTAAGAGACCACCTTTGGCACTGTTTAAAGGTGGTCTTAACAACCACTTTTGAACTGTGCCAAATGTGGTCTTATTATAGGAATTTTACTGCATTTAGGGGTTGTTGTAGTTAATTAACTCTTAAGATGCCTAGAAAAACTACATCTGGGATGTCGTCTGCAAACAGGTTGGGCCCAGATCAGACTGCTCTTACAGGAGCTGTCTGATCTGGGTCCATACTGTTTGCAAAAAAGGACTTTTCATTAACACACCCATGCGACATAGAGCATTTTTTCGCATCTCCAAAATGGCTACTTTTCTGATGAAAATCCTTGATATTTTCTTATTTATATTGCAAACATAGGTTTTGGGTTCTCGTTAGAGGCGGTTCTAATGAGTACCCACAACCTACATCTTGGAGCAGAAATAAAAGAAAACAATGTATGCCTCCGTAAACCCCACTTTTCACTACATAAAGTGGGGTTTAGAGGGGTGTTCATTTCACGGGCTTGTTAACATGATGTAAAGTCACTGGCAGACGGCAAAGCAGATGACAATTGTCGTGATTGACATCTTATGGGTTAACATACAGCAGCTTATTGAAAAGTTGTGGAATGAATACCATTACAAATCTGTTTATTTATAGAGAAAGATTCGTTTTAATAAGGGAATTATTTCAGCTCCAGAATATAGATTTTAGGTGCAGAAATAAACCGGGACAGAAGAACCGCCTTGGAATGGTCAGCGGAAACGAATTGCACTGGGGGGCTTAAAGTCTGTGATATGAATACCCCCTAAACCCCACATTATATAGAGACAATGTGGGTTTAAGGGGGTATACATTATCTTGCTTATTTCTGCTCCAGGACATAGGTTGTGGGTACTCATTAGAACCGCCTCAATGAGATGTTAAAAATGCACTATGTCACATGGGTGTGTTATTGTAATGTGAATATCAAAACGTCATAAAAGTAAGCCAGGGCAAACAGTGTTGACCCAGATCAAACTGCTCAGGAGAAGTCTGATCAGTCACATTTTGCCATTGAGCAAAAGTCTTCACAGTCAAAATAAATATTTTATGCTGATGTAAGGCTCATCAAAAGAGTCTGAATATATAGGTACAATATGGTAAATATCACATTTTTGGTAGAGAAAAAATGTCATTTTATGGGATATGAAAGACAGTTTTATCTTGCATGGGTGTGTTGTCCTAATAGTTTGTATTGTAACATATTCAGGTCAAAACAGGGTACGTTTGATTGGAGAAGAAATACATCATTCCATTACCAAAACACGTCTGTACAAATACAGTGTAAATTTTAAGATGAAAAATTGAGATATCCTTATTTCTAGTCAAAACATATATTGTGGGCCCTCCTTAGAACCGCCTCATAGCTCTATGAGGCGGTTCTAACGAGTACCAACAATCTATGTTTTAGAGCAGAAATAAGAAAAATAAGGTATACTCCTGTAAACCCCAGTTTTACTGTATAAAAGTGGGGCTTAAAGGGGTCAAAATTATATAGGCGTGTTTTCGTGATGCTTTGTTTGTTATACATGTTTATTAACCCTTACAGTCCAGATTTTGTGATTTTGACTCATCCATTATTGAATTTGGACACATCCATTCTGGTAAATAGGGGTTTTAACCCTTTTTGTACCAAATGGAATCTTCCTCCTTATATATAACAGGAGTCCATGTCAAAATTTAGGTTTGTCAGGTTGTGTTTTCTTCAAAATTTATTTGCGAAATGGCTTAACTTTGCAAACAGTGTAGGCCCTGCGGTGTCTGATCTGGGCCTGCACTGTTTGTCAAGGTACCCCTCTGTTAGGGGTTTCTGGTACTGAATGGGTTAAGTAAGAATTATTATTGGGAAGGCATATAGTGTAGAGCCTGATGAGACACATTACGCAAACACGCCTATACAGATACATTGCCACCTTTATCGCCTAAAAAATGAAAATTTTATGATGAAAAATTGTGATATTTGTCTTATTTCTGCTCCAAATACAGATTGTGGGCACTGGTTAGAACCGCTTCATCGAGGCGGTTCTAACGAGTACCCACAACCTATATTTGAGAGCAGTAATGAGAAAAATTAGGTATACCCCCAGAAACCCCAGTTTTACTATATAAAAGTGGGGTTCAAGGGGGTAAAAATTATATAGGTGTGTTTTCGTGATGAGCGGGCCATCTCATCTCAATCCACTGAATCTCACTATTACAGGATTGAAAGGGTAAACACGTTTGTAAGTGTAATAAAATCTTTGAAATCCTATAAACCCTTAAACTGTGCCCCTTCCCAATCTCCCCTAACAAGTGCAGGGCCCAGTTGTTCAAAGCATCGTTAGCTTAACGAGCTCGTTAGTGGTCATATTGTTAACTCTTCTAGCAAGTACAATATCGTAAATTTTGGTATTTTTGCTGAAAAAATGTGAGCAGCTTTTGCGTCCGCAAAAGCTGCTCACATTTTTTCAGCAAAAATTTCAGCATATTTGCCATATTTAATGATCAAAGTTTTAACGATACGTTAACTAATGACGTCGTTAGTTTTGAACAACTGGCCCCAGTTGTGCAGATGAGATTCTAATAAGTTTTATATTATCGAGTCAGTGAAGCATGACTTAATATTCACATATGACATGTCTGCTGAAGAACAAAATCAAAATACATGGGAAGGTGAATCAAACAGTTCCAAAATGGACGCAATGAAAATTCACATCACGAAAACACACCTATATAATTTTGACCCCATAAACCACATTTTGTAAAACAAGCGTTTACAGGGGTATATTTGTTCTTAAAAACATAGAGTCTGGTTACTCGTTAGAAGCGCCTTGTCCAGGCAGTTCTAACAAGATACCACATTCTATGTCAAGAGCAGAAATAAGAAAAATGTCAGATTTTCATTTTTTGGTGATAAAATAGAAGTGAAGGCAATGATCAGGAATCGATACAATTAACCCACACCTTCTCTCAGAATATAAGTGATACACACACTCAAAGACAAACCATAACAAAAATAAACAACAACAGAAGAACCGCCTTGGAACGGTCAGTGAAAAGAATTTCACTGTGGGGGGCTTAAAATGATTTTTCGTGGCCGCAATCCTCCTAGATTCCGTTGTGATTTAGACAAATAATTTGTTCAGTCCGCATGAAGGCTTCTTAACTCGTCAGTGCAACATCTCTGAGAACATAAAAAAACAACCACAGAGATAAAACAATGTTGAGAAACCACTGAAATGTTGGAGCAAAAGAAAACCAACAGTTAGACTCTGATGGGCCTAAGCAGAGACAGAGAAAACTGTCAAAATATTTGAATAGGTATGTTTTTGTAATGCCTGCATGTGAGACTACTGCATAAAAAATGCCTACTTATTTGCCTACTCTCAAAGGAAAGAATTTGGTTGGGAGGCCTAACATCCATAAATTAAGGTCTCTTTACTTGGCACTGTTTGATATCCCTTCCTGCATATCATTTTTGTTGTGATAATTTGTAAAATGCCAGCATACTTGGTCTTATAGATTATACATATACAATCTGAGCACCTCACAGAACTCTTTCTGTGTGTGAAACAGAAGTTTTGCTGATTATTTATACCCATTTCTGAAACTGCTTTTTTCCTTTGGCTTTTGATAGAATAGCTATGGTACTACAGTAGCTACAGTTGATATGCTTCAGTACATTCCCTGTAAAATTAAATTAAGCCTAGTACATGTATCTTATCATTGGAAGAGGTATAAGGTGTATTTCTGATGATAACATTCTGTATAAAAATGTATGTTGTCTGTCCTTGATTCACCCATACATGCCAAGTGTGCATTTACAAATAGTGCATAACCACTAAGGGTGTGCAGTATTTGCTTAAAGTATTGATTTTTATTTTTTTTAAACTTACAACAAATAAAACAGGTCTGACAGCCCTTAAAAAATTGGATATGGACTTTTCCTAAGATGTTAAAGTAGAAGATTCCATGTGCCATAAATAGCTAAACAATTTCCACGCTTATCAAATGAAGAATTAAGTATTAAGCTTTTCACCCCTGATTTTTGAGGTGGCCTCTTCCATTCTTTCATCTTTGAATTTGATCTTGTCCATTTGATTATGTCATTGATCATTATTCCATATATGTCTAGTGGCCCTTTTTGGGGACACTAGCAGAATGTGGCATCTGATCTTAGCCTACACTGCTTACTGTTAAACTTACTACACACAAAACTGACACCCCTACAATTGGAAAGGGACCATTGCAAACTCAGTAAGTGGAAGATTCCATAGTCCTACATGGGCTAACAGGATTGCAAGCAGTGTATTATTTTGTTGAGATGATCTGGGTCTTCACTATTTGCATTGTTATACCAACTACAATGATGAATGTCATAAGATTAGTGTCTTGTCTATATTCTGAGAAATTGCAGGTTAAATATCAAACTCTTTATATTTATAATATGGTCTAGGAAATCTTAAACTCTTGACATTTCATTATTGATGAACAATGCAAATTTTCTTCTCAAAATGGATTGAGCATGCAAAAAGTTTTAAAACCTTGGAGCTTTGTATCATTCCAACGGATCATCATCTCTAGACATGGTCCTTGATTTGAATTTCTTTCTACACAAGGAATCCTTTTGGTTGTGAATTTTAAACAGTGTAAATATAGTGTAAATAAGAAAACAGTTTTTTCCAAGTGCTGCCAACAGACATGTAGCATTCTACTGTTAATACATGATTGAAAGGAATAAAGTGTGTGCTAGAAGAGTGCTAAGATTTGTGTTGAAGTATATTTGTTATATTATATCTTTTGGAAATGTGCTTAATTCTGCTTTGTGCTAAACTGTGCTTGTTATTATAAGCCCTATACAGACAGATTATATTTTAGGAAGTGTCTTTGTATGAGAAAGTTTTAAACAAATCTCTTCGACTGTGCCAACCAAGCTGTCTTATCATTGTTTTTTTTTCACTCCGAAACAGGATGTGAGTCATTTGTTTGTTTTCAACATCACTGTGTTTCATCATCATTTTAACAAGTCCATGTAATGAACACCCTTGTTAACCACCTTATGAGAAAAGAGTGGAGTTCAAAATGGTATGCATTATTTTTTTCATTTATGCCCAAGACTTTAGGATGGTTTTAACAAGCCCCAAAATTCATAAATGTAGCATATCTAAAAAGGATCAGAATTTTTAAATTAGGAAAATCCATTTTGAGAGACTTGAAGAAAGTATTAAAACATATGGGTATGTTATCTTAGTAATACTGGGTTATACTGTTACTAAACGATCCCGCTTTGGTAGCTGAGTCAGATGCGTGTCTGACTGAAGATCAGGAGAACACAGGTTCGATACCTGCCGGGGTTGGCACACATTCTTTCATGGAGATTGATCATGAAATCTTTTCTAAGGCTAATCACTCCCTTCCGCTGATTCAAGATGGGCATTTGTCAGTTTCTGGCGAAAGAATGTGCACTGTTCTGGTCAACCGCTTATGTATAAGCCTGCCCAGGAAAAGTGTGGATAGGTAAACTGACCGGCTCAAAAATGACCAAAATAGTGTTCACTGGGCCGTTCAACTTCATTACAAACAAACGAACTGTTACTAACTTGACTGTTTGGACACATTTATCAGAACTGTATTTACCATGAAATTCGAACAATTGAATTTAATATTACATGTTAAATACATGCAGGTGAAATAGTAAATTGTGCTGACAGCCATTATTCCGTCATGTAGAGGCAGTCATACAAGGATCAGGTGTGTTGTTCAGACACTTTAGTCCCATTGATTAGGGTAATCAGTTTTCATGTGAAGCATAAATATTTGAAATGATGCTGTAAATGAATATGAAATAGATGTGCATAATTGTTACTACATGTTACCATTTTCTGTTACATCTAGTCTTAAACTCATTAAATGATTTTCATGTCCAGTCTTGTCATTCGTTTTTACATTTCCAAGTTCAATGTCCTACCATTTGGGCTATATAATGATTCTGCTGTGTCTCTCGGATGAGGTCTAATTGGCCGAAACTAGCTAATCTGGCCCAGAAAAATTTTATACATAATTTTCAGTTCTTGCTTCCAACGGATTACCCCTTTTTCAGAACATTTAAACACTTGACAGAAGTTGTGCTGTTAGATTTTTACAGGCAAGTAAGTCTCATTTTCCAAGGTCACATTGTAATGCATTCCTCAATAATAGTTACTAGCCCCACAGGAGCCACTCTGTAGAAAAAGTTGATGACAAAGAAAATCTTCAAACACTTAACGAACGTAACACATTATCATAAAAATTACAGAAGAGCACAAAAATTGAAACTGAAGTAATTCAAAGGACTCGATAATTCAAAGTTTTTTGGAAGTCCCAAATACATTTTTGAACCCTCTATAATTTCAAAGTTCTGTAATTCAAACAAAATAGCCTGAGTTTTGAAGCAATTATTATACTCGATTTTGATTAACCTATTTGTACGAAAAAATGGACAATAACGATGGTCATTGATTCTTTGCACCTGAAAAACACCACTGACATTCTGAAATCCATCCAGTAGCTTTGCTGAAAATTCACTTAGCATTCTCACATCCTTTAGACAATGTTTTATCATGGTATAGCCGTGGATTTCGGTGATTTGAGATGACCTAATTCTTCGATTGTGGCTTGAGCCAAGTATTTTAATATGTGCTTTTACAGGGTTTGTGGCTTGTGTTTTCTGGAAAGCTATGAAGTCAATATGGTTCTTAGCAAACAAAAGAAGGGTCTGAGTCTGAAGGCCATATTCATGCTGTCTCGATGTGCAAATCTGAATCTCCATGTCACATCCATCTAGAGGTGCTAGTGGCCACTTGGACACTTCTCAGAATTGGCTGTTTATTAGTTTTTGTCTTGTATGACTGTATGTTTAAAGTTTTCCTGTTGAAAGCTTCTCTCAGCTTGTATGTTTGTTTGTGTGTTTGATTTTAAGCTTAACATCCACGTCAACACTGTATAGGTCATTTTGGAGATGTTGCTTCTAGTATTGTGGGACTTTTACCCGACATTGAGATAAAATGACATCTCAAGCCCTGTCACCCAATGAAACCAATAGGGTTAATAAGCATGGACAGTCCGCCTCGAACCACTTTGCCTGAGAAGGCTTAAAGTACATATTTAGATCCTCTAAGCGGTTTACAAATTCTCATGTTTGGTCGGTTTCAGCTCTGCGAGGAAGCATCATGCAGCCCATCTATTCAAGCCCCGATGGGCGGGGGCCGCTCTGCTTGATATCAATATGTAATGTGAGGCACCTATGTATGAATTAAGACAAACATGAATCAAGGCTGAGTTCTCGACCATGCTGGCCTCGGTAGCAAACATGTTGTAGAAAGGGTTATCCTTTGGAAGCAAGGAGTACACCACAGAGCTGGAAAATATGGAGTGCATATGTTTTCTGTGCCAGGCTCAAAGTCAGATGCACCATCGACTTGTGATCAGGAGGTCGAGGGTTTTGTGGGAAAGAAGTACTGCATGTGGCGTTTTCATATGATGAAGTTGTTTTATGTTTGTGTTTCGTCCCCTTTGGTGTCTAGGATAGGAGGTGTGAGGTAATTCTATCGATCCCTGATCATTGTCCTTCTATTTCGATCGCCACCGGGTGGGCAACATTGTTTTATGGAGATGGATCAAGGCCATTCTCTTCCACTGATTCAAGGTTTCTGGCGAAATAGAGTGCATTGTACTGGTAAATCACTAATCACCAACGTATACGCCTGCCCAGAAACAGTGTAGCTAGGTAAACTGTCCGATTTACTGGGTAGTTAAACTTCAAACCAACAGCAAATCGTAAGAGCCGAAGATAAACCACCAGTAAGATCACGGAGGTCCGAACTTATTCCTTTTGAGTTTAAATCTAAAACTCAGGTTTCGGTAGTCCAAGCTGCAGAAGTGTTTTCGAAGGTTTCGTGTTTTGTATACATGTAATTTATGGTACAAATACTCCTGTTGTAGAAGCTTTGTCTCTTACAAATCTTTTGCGCTCATTAAAGTACACAAGTATATTCAGAAAGTCTTAGATGAGATAGGAAGCCTTCGTGCGGACTGAACAAATTATTTGTCTAAATCGTGACAGTATCAAGGGCAAGGATTGCGGTCGCGTAAAATTGACTTAAGCACCCCTCCCCCACGACAGACACTGTGAAGTTCCTTCTGCTATTGATGTTTCCATTAGGGTCTAGTTAATGTTTGGGTTTCTTTCCCTAAAGTGTCTACAAGGGGCAACATGGAATTCTTTTCATAACAAATAAGAAACAACCTGCAACATAAGGTTCCGGCCCCCGCCCATCGGGGCTTGAAGAAATATATGGGCTGCATGATGCTTCCACGCAGAGCTGAATCCGACCCACACACGAGTACTGGTAAACCGCTTAGAGGATCTAAGACTGCCCAGACAAAGCGTCCATGCTTATAATCCCTATTGAGGGTGGGGTGGGGGGGGGTAATTCGATTTTCCGTGGCCACAATCCTCTCCCTTATTTCCGTCGCGATTTAGACAAATAATTTGTTCAGTCCGCATGAAGGCCTCCTAACTCATCAGTGCAACATCTCCGTAACCCCACAAAAATCAAACAACCACAGAGATGAAACAACGGTGAGGCTCGACAGCAAGAAACCACTGAAATGCTGGAGCAAATGAAAACCAACAGTTAGACTCCGATCGGCCCGACCAGAAACAGAGCATCAGGTACCAATCAACAAAAGCCTTTACGTTGGAACCATCATAGAATCTGAGGCCTGACCAACCAGCGTGCAATTAAAGAGGGAAGCAAAGCTGTCAACCGTGATTGGGTCAACTAACATGCATGCAGTCGGTCGTATAATAATTATGATGTACCCATTTTTTTTTTATATCGAAGAATGGGTTAAATGTTTACGTCTACCGATTATGTGATAACCTGACGTGCTGCAAATTGTAAAATGCAGTACGTCGGGCAAACGGATCGCATGCTAAACCAAGATTTAACGAACACGATCGTAGAATGAGTAAGCCTAAAAAACTAACACTTTCTTGTACCGTCATTTTAAACGTTCAGGTCGTTCTGTAAATGATATTTCTATACAACCAGTGGAAAAGATTTACTAGTCAATGGTATACATTCTACAGCTAGGTTTAAAATTATTAAATGAGTTAAATTATTACAGACACCTTTTTCATTGATCTTTAATGGCAACATTTACCATGAGGGTAATATTTCTGAAATGGCAGATTTTGATAGTGTCTCGCTTCTGGACTGTCGAAGCGTAAAACTAGATCACACGGCACCAGAAAAAATGGCAACTATAAACGTAAATTTCGCGCTTTTAAAAGAAACAATACTGTCCATAATATTATCGAATCATGGACGCCGCTCAAAGCTTGCATTTCTAAGTTCATAACCCATTTCTGTGTTACGTATTCTGCGCACTGATGCGAATAAATTTTGCAGTGGTTCTGGGCCTAGTTGTTCAAAACTAACGACGTCGTTAGTTAACATATCGTTAAAACTTTGACCATTGAATATGGCAAATATGCTGAAATTTTTGCTGAAAAAAATGTGAACAGCTTTTGCTGACGCAAAAGCTGCTCACATTTTTGCAGCAAAAATACCAAAATTTAGGATATTGTACTTGCTAGAAGAGTTAACAATATGACCACTAACGAGCTCGTTAAGCTAACGATGCTTTGAACAACTGGCCCCTGGTCGGTTGTATGATGCTGCTCTTTTGGCTGGGGGTTTACTTGGCATGCTCTTCGTCCTTTCGTCGATTCTGAAATTAATCACAAACGTCATTACACCAAAATATCTTTCATTAATAAGGGTTTCGATTTTATAGATTTACCTGGTATCTACCGGGACAGTCTTGGATGGTGATGTTCCTCGTACAGCATCATGTGGCGTTTGTGTTTCGCAATTAATTCGATTTGCCGGGGTGTCTAGTCATGTAATATAATGTTATTAATCAAGAAATTTCGTATTGGCCCAGTTACAGGTCCGAGGTCTGCTATATTGGCTCGAGGCCGAAGGCCGAGGCCAATACAGCTGACCGAGGACCTGTAACTTGGCCAATACGAAATTACTTGATTTATGACAATTTTATTAATTGACGGAATGAAAAAAAACATGATTTATGATTTTTGATCTCCGGTTAATACTGGTGTGATACAGGATAGTCAGTTAATAACTGACTTTAACACTTGTAGTACATTGTTGACTCGACTAAACTTCTGCATAAACTACGCAGGGCTTTTCTGGAATTTATAGACGTCATTTCGATTTGGTTTCAAAATTCAATGTTGGACTTGGATCTATTCTTCAACCGGTTCAGTCGGAGCCCGAATTTTATGCTGGCTTGGTGTGTGAATTCAGAAGTGTGCTTGCAATGATTTCAGTACCCAATACGTACTGTCGTTCTGTGATATAAAGTGATTGGGTACAATATATATCCTATACGACAGACAGCATGCGTGGGGGTTGGCCCGGTCGCGGTTGGTGGCTTTACTTCCCTCTTCGATTGCACGCCGATGGGTCGCGCCTCGGATTCTGTGACGGTTCCAGCGTAAAGGCTCAACTTATGGAATGTTGGTTGGTGCCTGATGCTCTGTCTCTTGTTGGTCCCATCGGAGTCTATTTGTTGGTTTTCTTTTGCTCCAGCGTTTCAGTGAGACCTTACCGTTGTTTCGTCTCTGTGGTTGTTTAATTTTTATTTGGCTGATTGGTTTAGGGCCTTCATGCGGACTGAGCGGGTTGTTTGTCTTGGTCGCGGCAGAATCAGGGACGAGGATTACGGCCGCGTGAGGTCGATGTAGGACACCAGTGGAATTCTTATCACTGGACGTTCCAGGCCGGCTTTCTGTCGCGGTTTGTTTTTGTCACGGTTTATCTTTGAGTGTGTGTGTGTGTGTCGCTTGAGTCTTTTTATTTTGGATGTCCAATTGGCCGTACCTGTCTTTTGTCTTTCCGCTATTGATGTTTCCATTAGGGGTCTAGAAATTAAATGTTTGTGCTTCTTTGTGGGTTAATTGTATCGATTCCTGAAAATTGATTTCTCTTCTGTTTTCCATGCTTACAAACCGTGAGCAGGTCCAAAACATAAACTGTCCATGCTTATGACCCCCCCCCCCCCCCGCCACACACACACACACACACACACACACACACACACACACACACACACACACACACACACAAACACACGAAGATAAATTCGAGGAAAAAACAGCAGAAAACATCCCACCAAAATTGTAGAAAACAGCGATTCCGTTTGAATAAATAAGTTGTGAGGTTAGATGAATACACCAAACAAACGAAAAAAGCAGACTCGGTTTTATTGAGTCTGTTCATGACCAGTACTGAAATGTGCTACACCGGCCACGCCCCCTAGCACCGGCTTAAGCAGAAATCTATTTTCAAAATGATTCAAAATCAACTCAATGATCCAAAAAGACCAGATAATATAATCTGCACTATGATGATGTACGAGGAGACGTTTAACGGCCGCTGCACAGCACAACACCAGCTGCAGTGAGGATAAATAAGTTCTGAAGTTAGATCCTTTGAAAGCAAAGAATACACCAAACAAACGAAAATAGCAGACTCGGTTTTATTGAGTCTGTGCATGACCAATACTGAATAATTCTGTTCGTGAGAGATACTGAAATATAATAAATTTATATTATTAACCCTTATCTTGCTGAATATTCATCTAAGCCACACCCATTTCTGTCTATCAACCAATCAAATTACTTGATGTAATTTGTTGCTACAAATTCATAAACTGAATGCCAAACAGTGTAGATCCTGATCAGATGGCTTCTTGCAAACATAGGTTGTGGGTGCTCGTTAGAACCGCCTCATTGAGGCGGTTCTAACGAGTACCCACAACCTATGTCTTGGAGCAAAAATAAGAAAAATAATGTATACCCCCATAAACCCCAGTTTTCTCTATATGAAGTGGGGTATAGGGGAGTCATCATTTCACGGACTCTGTTCACGTGGTGTTTACTGCAAAGAATGAAGGTTTCAACACATTAAGTGGAATCATAACAATTTCAAGCGTGACAACTCTTTCAAAAATTCTTTTTGCCCACCACAGGGGTCTACTTCTGAAGAAAGGCAAATTCATTCCTTTAAGAGTACACTCCTATTATCAGAGAAAATCACGATTTAACCCATTTAGTACCAGAAACCACAAAACGGGTAACCTGGCAAACAGTGCAGGCAAAGATCAGACGCCACAGAACGCGGCATCTGATCAGGGCCTCCACCGTTTGCAAAACGTCCAGCCATTTTCCAAGCAAATTTTGAAGAAAACACAAGCTGACACCCCTAAATTTTGAAATGGACTCCTACTATAAGGAGGAAGCTTCCATTTGGTACAAAAAGGGTTATGGAAGTCTTGAAAATTGTCTCCCTTAAAATATACACCAGGTGTAGTCAATATCCTAGATCCTGATCAGATATGCAGATTATATGCAAACATGGTTGTCACAATCAAGCACATAGAGGAGATATTCGTGATATGAAAAACGGCTTTGAGGTACATAGAAATTCATCTTGCCAACTGTTTAAAAATTGAAAGCAACCACCCACTTTTGTGAACCACTCGCACTTTCCATGGTAAACGGTTTCACGAAAGAAAAAAGGCAAGCGTTTTCAGTTTTGTTGTGGAAATATTAGCTCATTTGGCAAAGGGGAACCTGCATACTGCTAGTGGGGTGGCCACAGTGTCTGCGGAGGATCGCGTCAAGAGAAAATGTGTGCGCATAGCAAAGATTCCGGTCAGCTTGTGCATATGCACAGTCTGATCAGAGATTTTGCTGTGTGCTATACGGATGGCTGCTTTCCTTTGCATTGTATGGCATTTGTTTTCCACCACGAAACAAACCGAAGTCCTTTAAGCATTGTAAACCCTAACTTTATTCAGTCACTCTTCAATGGTTCGAACAGTTTTGGAACCACTAAGATTTCTTCGAGATAGGGGGTCTTCGAATCGTTGAGGGTTACACGTAACAGCTAAAAGGGTACATGACGAGGATAACTTGGGGATTTTCTTTTTTCAATCTTCTTTTTTGTAATGGTATGTTTGTTACATGTGGGTTTACGGCGTCCCGCAAACCCGCATGCTGACAAGACGACTGAGGGTGATCTCTGACAGGTGAACGGACAACTGTGGTGTAAGGCCCAAGAAAGCTGTTATATACAAGACATAAATTATAAGCAACAACTATATACAACAATACCAACACTAAACACTACATTTATTTGCTTCTATAATCATTTCACGGCGCACGCCCCGTAGGCAAAACTACGTTTTGTGCTCGGGGCGGTGATGTGAAAATTATATAGTAGCAAATAACACAAAATAAACCAACAAAAATTAACTCTCGCCGGCTTTGAAAAAAAAAAATATAAGTCAACTTGGGGTGGATTGCGTCGACGCGCTGGTGCACCCGAGAATTTAACACTGTCAACTATGTTGACCCTTTCTTCTTATAAATCGCACGATTTCACCTTTATGTCTGAGATATCCAACAACCACTTTGTGTATGTTGACCCGTCTTTTGATCACCCAAATTTCCTGGTCTGGACGGTCTGTAATTTGGTACTGCCCGCCTCTGCAGGGCACACCGACCACTAGACTCGTCATACCAGTACCTGCTCTGTCGACCAGGAAACAGCAGGCCACAATATGCCATCTTGACATTATGTGCCGTCAAAGCATCTGCGTTTGGCTCGTCACAATATTGTGTGTACTCTTACACCATCGACCTGCTGCTGATAATACGTTCATTTTTCAGGGTATTTATATTTCTAATCACGACAAGAAAATCATGCATACCCGTGCTAACTCGCTAAAATTATGAGAAGTATAGATACTAGCCACAATTATAGCCATGCAGCAAATTTCTGCAGATCATTGATCTCCGTTACAAGTGCATTTCCCTGCATATCAATGATATAACTACCGTCAGTACGAATATTCACAACATTGTGATTGGCATGAAAAATATATATGGCACCATTTGGCACTATTTGGCGCTTGGCGACTTTTTAGGCAAACTATTTAAAAATCAGAGTTATAGCGCCTACTGTATGGCAAATAATTTCCCAACAAGCAACTCATGCATACATCGTTTGATATATGCACGATTTGTGCGTGGAGCGGCATATTTTGCCTACCATATTTCACCTAAAATATTTCGGTCGCGCTGCTTTGCTATATTTGTTTGCTTGTTTTGGAGTTTAACGGCCCAGTCAACACTATTTAGGTCATTTTTTAGCCGATCAGTTTACCTATCCACACTTTCCTGGGCAGGATTATACGTAAGCGATTAACCAATACAGTGCACATTCTTTCGTCAGAAACTGACAACTGCCCATATTGAATCAGCGGAAGGGAGAGAATGACAGTAGAAAAGATTTCATGATCAATTTCCACGAAAGAATGTTGCCGACCCCGGCGGGAGTCGAACCCGCGTCCTCCTGATCATCAGTCAGACGCGCATCCGACTGAGCTATCGAGGCCGGCCGCTTTGCTATATACCTATTAAAATAATTTAGATGTGCATAAGCACCAGAAAGGTTTTCTATTCCATTTCGTAACAATGTTGTGTGTACTCACCAGAATCGCCTCACTGAGGCGTTTCTAAAGAGTACATACAACATACCATTTCAAGGTAAAACAAGAAAAAATCCTCAAATTATACGTAAACATTCGTTACCTACAGTGGGAAGAATTTCTAAGGGATATAAGAGCGAATTCGAATCAGCTTTGGTAAACGAGCCATCAATGTTTTTACAGTAAACATTACGCAAACACGCCTATACAAATACATTGCCACCTTTATCGCCGAAAAAATGAAAATTTTATGATGAAAAATTGTGATAGTTTTCTTATTTCTGCTCAAAATATAGATTGTGGGCACTCGTTAGAACCGCCTCATCGAGGCGGTTCTAACGAGTACCCACAATCTATATTTTAGAGCAGAAATAAGAAAAATAAGGTATACCCCAAGAAACCCCAGTTTTACTATATAAAAGTGGAGTTCAAGGGGGTCAAAATTATATAGGCGTGTTTTCGTGATGAGATGGACAACTAGCCTTTTCAGGGGTATACCTTACTGTAGATCGATGGCACTGTATCGTTTGCCGAATCGTCCACGAAGTCAAGCATGCGGTCACCCATCCATGTACTAACCGCGATATCCGTTGCTTAGTCAACCACTCTACCCGCGCCACCAAAAGAGAACCAATTCTGTAGAAGTGGCATATCAATAACGCTACATTTCTCCCTCTCATCTCCTGACTTCGTCCCGAAGCTCACTAGGCAAACAAGAGGGCAGAGTTTATGCAACAAACCAGCGGCACTGTTTCCATCCCACCACTGCTTGTCGGGTAGTCCACGAAGTCAAGCAACGCCGTAACCCATCCAGGTATTAGCCGCGATAACCGTTACCTCATGGAAAAAAAAAACACCACTATACGAGCCGGCTCCTAAACCGTCACAATACATGTATGTTTTGAACCAAAATTATAAAGAATACCACGAATGTTCCCAAGAAAAATACAAATTCCAGAGACATTGAAGATAGTATTTTCTCACGTACCATAATAGCAACCAACCAACGAGTTGTTTGCCGCCGAAGGCGGCAAACAACGAGAGTTGGTTGCTTAACGGTAACACGTGTATTTATTTATGAACATACCCCACCCATTCAAAACCTCAAAAGACAACAGGACTAAGGGTAGCATTACACTAAATACTGGGAGGTACCGGCTTTTATCACTTTAGGACAGAGCTTTTAGTTGCGTTCTAAATACCAGACTTGCTTCCATTGGATATATATCCCATGTTTTATTTCAATGTGAGAAAATGATAGGTATAAGGGACTAAAATGATGCATGTTTTATAAATATATCTGCAAGCTCAAAGAAATTTTTGCTGATTTTATATGGTCACCCCTCCTTTAAAAATGTTGGTTTTATTTACTCCGTTCTAGCAGGTCAACAAACATGGTTGATTGTAACTTGAAAATGAGCCGGACGACATGTGGATTTTTTCTCATTAACTTGTTGGGCTTTGATGGCTCTATAAACAAGTAAGGTTTGAAAAGTTTTGTATGTGTAGTTTTTGTGGGAGCAGGTAAAAGGTTACTATTGTCGCCTATGGAAAACATTTAGTGGAAAGCTACCTAAGGCCAAAAATTTGTTCGTACTTCCGGTTTAACAGCTTCCGGTAGCCGGAAGCAAACCTGATTGGATTAAACTTGAACTTCCTTGTTACCATGGACGCACGTTCATCTTTTCGAAATAAACAAACTTGGCTGTGCTATATCAACTCACAACACAGCTTTTTCCCGTTTAACAGCTACATCTAATTCAATGATAAAAGCGTGTCTTCTTTACCCTTTCGCTGGTAGATTCCACTGCATGAGGTAGTACTTCACATAGTGTCACAGACCGTGTCAAAACTAATAGCCGTTAGTGTTGGCGAGAGGAAGTAAACACAAGTTTTCCTGCTGTGAAATGAGTGAATAAAATAATACAGTAGGTACATTTTTCTTGAAACATCTTGCTTAAAATTGGTGTTTCAGTTCAATGTACCTGTTGTTAAACAATACGACCAACAATTCTCAGTGATTTTTCCACTGCAGTCGAAGAAAACCAGGACCGATCAAAGTATGCAGCTCCTAGCTCCAGAAGAAAACTCTACTCTGAAGCATTATGATGGCCAGAATCACAGCAATAGGTGAATTGTGACGCAAACATCTTGTTCAAATTTTGGCGTTTCATTTAAAAGTACCACTTGTTCAAACAAAGCAGCATTGGAGGTCACATAACTTGTTCATACTCAACTACTGAAGTACTTTACATTCCTAACATTCTATTGAGGCCCCCATTTTCATTATAAATTCCAGAACAAGTGAAATGTGGAAGTGCAAGTGGTCTCCATATGCCTCCTTACAAAGATTATCCAATTGTACATAATGCCCAGAAAAACTTCACTACCTGGTCAAAAATAGGCGTCCAAAAATAACACCTTATATTCATTTCACATACTTGAAGTATGCAGCAGTTCCTTTTCTTTCTTTCTACTTTAACTGCGATCGGTCACATCTGACCATTACTCTCAGGTGTACTTTACATACAGCCGAGGTTTGCAGGATGAAAGCCTACACAATAATCTTGTAATTATTATTGTAGGGGTCTTTAACATTTAGTACCGGAAACCCCAAAATGGGTATCCTCGCAAACAGTGCAGGCCCAGATGAGATGCCGCAGAACGTGGCGTCTGATCAGGGCCTCCACTGTTTGTTAAAAGTAAAGTCATTTTCCAAGTACATTTTGATGAAAACACGACCTGACACCCCTAAATTTTGAAATGAACTCCTGCAATACATATGAAGGAAGATTGTTGTTGTTGTTGAAGATTCCATTTGGTACAAAAACGGTTAACCTGCACAGGGCATAACTCTCCCTGCACAGGGCCTCCAGCTAACGTCCCGATCCGAAGGACGGTGAACTTTGAACTTTATGACATTCATCCCAGCCAATGGAGCATGTTAGGACACCGCAATTTTATAGTCGCTGCCGGGGACGGAACCCGGGTCCTCTAGCATCAGAGGCAAGTGCACTAACCACTGAGCAGACTAATTATTATCACACTCCAGTTTGTTTAATAAACCAGGGTGAAACTGACAAAGATCATAAGCTAATTATTACCACACAGATAACGCTACCTTTTCCTTTATTTGAATTTACCTTTATGACCTGTTTACAAATATAATTATTTACATCACTTTGAAGATGTTGATTCACATTTTGTGAGACTTTTAACTGATCTTTATATTAAATGCCATCTCAAGCCCTACCGCACACACAAAATAACAACCATATTTTTCCATCTTACTATCAACCGCTCGTATTTTGCCATACTCTAATGCCATAAAAGTAGCAGAATAACTAAATGGATAGCTTTTCGAAACAATTGACCATTGTATTTCATTTTCCACGAGATATAATATTTAGGGACAGAAATACAAATGTATTATAAAAGTAATGGACAGATGAAATAAAAACAAAAAAAAATATATAAACAGGATTTTTTTGAAAAATTTGGACTTGCCCTCATGGCAGCTGGGCAATGGATTTGTCAGGCCCTGCTTATTAGAAGTTCTCATTTAGAACTGCATTAAAGTATTTGCCTGAGCTAAAGTTTAGAATCTGTCACTTAACCATTTCATTTTTTCTGGCTAATAAAACATCTTTGCTAGATAATAGCAATGCATGCATCTAATGTATCAGGAAGTCTATACAAATCATTGTGTCAAACCCTGCCATCCAATGAAACCAGTGTATATGTATGGACAGTCAGACTCACACCACTCTGCCTGGGCAGGCTTAGACCCTCTAAGCAGTTTACAAGTAGTTTCATCACAAAAAAACAAGCTTATATAATTCTGAGCCCCTTGAACCCTAATAGTACAACTTGTGTTTACAGTGGGAAAACCTTATGTTTCGTTTTTCCTCTCTAAAATATAGATTGTGACGGGCCTCCGTGGCCTAGCGGATAAGAGCGCTCACTCTTAATCGTTAGGTCTGTCACCGCTGTGGTTCGAGCCTCACTCGGGTCACATGCGACACGCCACGTTCTGCAATGGTACATGTAGGTCAGGTGGTTTTTCTCCGGGTACTCCGGTTTTCGTCCACCTCTGATTAACGATCGGCTCAATATGAGTGAAATAATCTTTAAAAAAATCATAGATTGTGGGAACTGGTTAGAACCACCTCAATGAGGCGGTTCTAACTTGTACCCACAATCTATACTTTGAGTCGAAATAAGAAAAACATCACAATGTGCCATCTTGAAATTTTCAGGGTTTTTTTTTCGGCGTTTAAGTTTACATTGTATTTGTATAGGCATGTTTTCATAATGTAAAGGTGCTGTTGATTTCGCTTTACACGGAAACACCATGCAGCCAAATATATTTCTCCTGGTGTAAAAATAATGGTGGATCAAATAATAGTTAATCTGGTCTTATTCTTATCTTTTGCCAAGGCCTGACCCAAAATGATTGCCGCTTTATTGCTTGGACAGCAAAAAAAAAAGTACTATCAATTACCCAGAATCTCCCGTAAGAATACATATTTTTCCATCTATAGTTTCTATCTTGGCCCCTTGATTTGCCCTAAAAACTTGTGGAATGTGTAAAAAGCAAAATTGCGGCTGCCAAACCTGGAGTGTGTGTAATTTACACCAGGAGTGTTTTGTTTGATTTGAGGTTTAACATCCCCATCAGCACTATATAGGTCATTTTGGAGACATTTCTTCTAATTTTGTGGGACTTTTACCCCGAGATTGTGATGATTGAAATGACATCTCAAGCCCTGTCACCCAACGAAACTAATAGGGTTTATAAGCATGTATGTTCTGACACACACCGCTTTGCCTGGGCCAGGACAGGCTTAGATTCTCTAAGCGGAGTACTCGTGTGCAGTCGGTTTCAGTTCTGCGTAGAAGCATCATGCATCCCATCAATTTCTTCAAGCCACGATTGTCAGAGACCGAAACCAGGAGTGTATGTAATGATCAAATGTGATCAATCGCAGTATCAGTAGATAGAAAAAAAATATATAGTCGAGTCTGGTACTTTGCATGGCCATTTATTTTGCGCACCTTGCATTGAGATTTTCAGTAACTGTATCCCTCATTGTCAGTTTCACTATTATCATGCATCAGAATTAAGTTGTATAAAGCCTTGAAAACATGAGCTTGCACATGCAGATGTGTCAGTTTCGCAGAACTTTCTAATTTTTCTCAAAATAAGAAAAATCCGAATATTTCCATAGTCAAGACTGAGGTTAAACTAGCCAAAGACACAAATATTTTATATATCAACTCACTACATCTAACAACATTGCAGAATAACTAATCAACAACTTGTTTGTGTCAAGCCCCATGTTCAAGTAGCTCAAAACTTTTTTAGTGTGCAGTGTTGGTTGACAAAATCAGTGGTTCCATTTCAACGGGGTATCCCTTTGTCCTGTTTGTTAAAAATTCAGCGATCAATTTTCATTGCAGATAGTTGGTAGGGAAAGTGTTGCAATGTTTGTGATTGTGAATGGTGGCTTTGACAAACTCACACATAAGAGCTATCAAAACTTAATGTACGCAATGTTACTGAATTGCATTGTAGATATATTTTTTTACCCATATTTTGACTTTTTACACATTCGCTAAGTTTACTGGACAAATCAACGGGCCAACTAAAAACCCTATGATACTGAATAAGTCACATCTATATTCTGATAAAGAATTTTCAGTGCCTGTGCAGGTTATAGATGCCGTAATTTCGAAATTACTGCGTAAGCTTTCGGAGTGTATGTAATAATGTACACCGAATGTGACGTACTTGTAACTTGTGTATAGTGGAATCATGATTCTTTTAGACCCATCTTACATCCCCATTGTGAGGTTTGTTTGTTTCATTTGATGTTTAATGTCCCAATCAACACCGTATAGGTCATTTTGATATTGTTACAATGTACTTCCAATTTTGTGAGACTTTTACCTGACATTGAGATGAAATGACATCTCAGTTTGTTTGTTTGATTTGATGTTTAATGTCCCAGTCAGCACTATATAAGTCATTTTGGAGACATTGCTTCCAATTTTGTGTGACTTTTACCCGACATTGAGATGAAATGACATCTCAAGCCCTGTCACCTAATGAAACCAATTCACCTTATTTACATTATCTGCTGGTTCCTAGTCTGAAGGTTATCAGTGTTGGAAAAACAGGTAACCAGACCCCCCTGACCTTGAAAGGTCAGGGGGGTCTGGTAACCTGTTTTTCCTATATTGACAAAGTGCAAGCCTGGAGCCAGCAAATAATTCAACTATGGTGAATACGGTTTATAGGCTTGGACGTTCAGACTCGCTCCGCTTTCCCTGGACGGGCTTAGATCCTCTAAGTGGGTAACCAGTACTCATGTGCGGTCGGATTCAGCTCTGCGTGAAATTACATCTCAAACCTTGTATCCCAAGGAAACCAATACGGTTTATAAGCATGGACGGTCTGACTCGCTACACTTTCCCTGGGCAGGCATAGATCCTCTAAGCGGTTAACCAGGCAGTACTTCTGTGCGGTCGGTTTCAGCTCCGCGTGGACGCATCATGCAGCCCATCTATTTCTTCAAGCCCCGATGGGCGGGGGCCACTTCGGGGAGATAGATAGATAGATAGATAGATAGATAGATAGATAGATAGATAGATAGATAGATAGATAGATAGATAGATAGATAGATAGATAGATAGATAGATAGATAGATAGATAGATAGATAGATAGATAGATAGATAGATAGATAGATAGATAGATAGATAGATAGATAGATAGATAGATAGATAGATAGATAGATAGATAGATAGATAGATAGATAGATAGATAGATAGATAGATAGATAGATAGATAGATAGATAGATAGATAGATAGATAGATAGATAGATAGATAGATAGATAGATAGATAGATAGATAGATAGATAGATAGATAGATAGATAGATAGATAGATAGATAGATAGATAGATAGATAGATAGATAGATAGATAGATAGATAGATAGATAGATAGATAGATAGATAGATAGATAGATAGATAGATAGATAGATAGATAGATAGATAGATAGATAGATAGATAGATAGATAGATAGATAGATAGATAGATAGATAGATAGATAGATAGATAGATAGATAGATAGATAGATTAAAAGATAGATAGATAGATAGATAGATAGATAGATAGATAGATAGATAGATAGATAGATAGATAGATAGATAGATAGACAGACAGACAGATAGATAGATAGAACAGAACAATGTACATTTCTATCTCTTGAACAGAAATAGTAACTCTTCCCTACCCTAAAGATGTATATATGCAACTGCAGTTTTCAAAATTAATACTTGTAGAATGCAACTGCAGTTTTCAAAAATAATACTGGTTCTTTTGTTTGTTTGATTTGAGGTTTAACTTCCCCGTCAACACTGTAAAGGTCATTTTGGAGACGTTACTTCCAATTTTGTTGGACTTTTACCCGACATTGAGATGAAATGACATCTCAAGCCCTGTCGCACCGCTTTACCTGGGCAGGTTTAGATCCTCTAAGCGGTTTACCAGTGCTCGTGTGCGGGTCGGATTCAGCTCTGCATGGAAGCATCATGTAATACTGGTTCTACTAAATACTGATATCATTCTCTGTGCGGAGTGATTTAATGCCCCCCCCCCTCCCCCCCATAGTCTGTCTGTTTAACCTTGATCATAACTTCAACAGTATTTGACCTATCCCCATGAAACTTCACACACTTATTCACCATCACAAGGGCTACTTTCTGACCAAGGGCCATAACTGTGTTGTCATTTTTCGCTGAATTATCTCCCCTTGAAATTTTGCAAAAACTCAGAAATTGGCTCCCACAGGGGGCATTGGTCACCTATAGTGACAGCTCTTGTTTTTTTAGCTCACCTGTCATGTAATGACAAGGTGAGCTTTTGGGATCACTTTTCGTCTGTCATGCGTCCGTCCGTGCATCGGCAAACAATTTCTTCAAACAACATCTCCTCCTAAACCACTGATCAGATTTTGACCAACCTTCACAGGAATGATCCTTAGGTGGTCCCCTTTTTAAGTTGTTCAAATGGTTCCAGTCTGTTGCACATCTAGGTCACAGGAGCCAGAAATAGTTTTTTTTTTCACCGAAAACTTAAAAAATCTTCTTCTCTGAATCCACAAGGCCAAGGTCTTTGATATTTGGTATGAAGCTTCATCTAGTGGACCCCTACCAAGACTGTTCAAATTATAGTGTTGGGGCCAAAAATGCCCCCGCCTGGGGCCCTTTGGTTTAACATGGGTTTATTTAGGGAAAATCTTTAAAACTCTTCTTCTCTGGAACCGCAAGGCCCAGGTCTTTTATATTTGGTATGAAGCTTCATCTAGTGGACCCTACCAAGATTGTTCAAATTAAAGTGCTGGAACCAAAAATGCCCCCGCCCCGGGTCCCTTTGGTTTTACATGGGCTTATATAGGGATAATCTTTAAAAATCTTCTTTCCTGAAACCGCAAGGCCCAGGCCTTTGCTATTTGGTATGAAGCTTCATCTAGTGGACCCCTACCAAGATTGTTCAAATAGTAGCCATGGGGCCAAAAATGCCCCCGCTCCGGGTCCTTTGGTTTTACATAGACTTATATTGGGAAAATCTTGAAAAATCTTCTTCTCTGAAACCACAAGGCCTACTAGGTCTTTGATATTTGGTATGAAGCTTCATCTAATGGACCTCTGACAAGATTGTTCAAATTATAGCCCTGAGACCAAAATGCCCCCGCCTAGGGGCCCTTTGGTTTTTCATAGATTTATGTAGGGAAAATCTTTAAAAATCTTCTTCTGTGAAACCACAAGGCCTAGGTCTTTGATATTTGGTGTGAAATTTCATCCAGTGGACCTCTATCAAGACTGTTCAAATTATAGCCCTGGGGCCAAAAATGCCCCGACCCGAGACCCTTTGGTTTTACATAGACATCATATACATGGAAATCTTTAAAAATCTTCTTCTCTGAAACTGCAAGGCCCATGTCTTTGATATTTGGTATGGAGCTTCATCTAGTGGAACTCTACCAAGATTGTTCACATTATAGCCCTCGGCCAGAAATGCCCCCGACCCGGGCCCTTTGGTTTAACATAGACTTATATAGATATAATCTTTGAAAATCTTCTTTTCTGAAACAGCAAGGCCCAGGTCTTTGATAATTGGTGTGAAGCTTCATCTAGTGGACCTCTATCAAGATTGTTCAAATTATAGCCCTGAGGCCAAAAATGTCCCCGCCGCGGGGCCCTTTGGTTTTAGTTTTACCTAGACTTATATAGATATAATCTTTGAAAATCTTCTTCTCTGAAACCGCAAGGCCCAGGTCTTTTATATTTGTTTATTATTATTTTTTATTTTTAGATTAACTATCTACTGCACAGTTCAAGTTTAAATTTGTTGCTGTCATTGTTCAGTCTGGGACCACCTTTGAGACTGTTAAACTTTAGAACAGTCCAAAAGGAGGTCTTAATATAGGAATTTTATAGGAATTTTACATAACTACTGCAAATGTCCATTTAGAAAATCTTTTCATTTCAAAAAGACCCACCTAATATAGAATACACAAAATGGGAGGTTTATAAGCATGAAAACAGTTGGTTGCAGTTAGGTCGCACCTATTTCATATTAGGTTTCCAATATTTGTACGAAAATGAAAACTGGTATCTGATCTTCCTTTTCCCACTCTCGTGCACTTTTTTGCAAAACCTGGTAGAAAAGAGAAATGCTGGTCAATCAACGAAAAATGTGCTGTCAAGAAGAAATGCTGTCGGGAATATGTAAGGAAATGAAGAATCTTGCATTTGTATGGATTTCATATAGGCATTTCCAGCCCCTGGGGTGCCCTCGACAGTCTCCAAACCGTGGCTAAACCTCGATACCGAACAGCCCGGCAATGGCGCGGGTTGGAAACGCCAATATCGATCCTATACAAATAATAATAATAATAATAATAATAATAATAATAATAATAATAATAAACAACTTATAACCTCGGGTGGGTTATGCTACAATATGTGTCATTGATTTTGCAGAACACGAGATCTTGTTTTTCGTTGAATTCAATAGACGCACGATGAACACCTGATATATAAACATTTAATCGGCATAAATGCCGAAGTATGTCTTTTAGCTACATTACAGAGTTTTCATCGTGGAATAAAATCAAATACGTTGCCTTGGAAACGTCACTATTATGGCCTTCAGTAGGGCTGATTCTCTGGTTGACTTTCAAATTGACATTAGATAAAATCGTAAAAAGCCATTTCTAGAAGATTAGAAGCACTTAAAGCTGATTTGAGGTCAATGGTTTTTCCTTCACAGTCCTTGAAATATCTGCCACTGCCTACATCCTGGATGTAGCAAGAATATCATTAAATTTCAGAGCTGTCAGTGATCTGTTTATCTTGCCATTAAATCTCTCTAGAAAGGGATCAGATGTTGTCTGGCTAACAGTTCTTGAAGTCAATGCTCCCAAACATAAACATAATGATTAATCCTACCTGGTTAGAATAAGACATACACAGACATGTTCCCTTTGTAATTTTAAGCAATTTACTTGCGTAGTTAGATGTCAGGCTGTGCTTTTCAGAACTACATGTACAAGTTTATTTATTTATTTATTTTTGTTTTGGTTTTACGGCCCTTTCAAGATTATTTATTTCACTCATATCGAGCCGATCGTTAATCAGAAGTGGGCGAAAACGGGAGAACCCAGAGAAAAACCACCTGACCTTCCGTTGCAGAACTTGGCGTCTCACATGTGACCCGAGCGAGGCTCAAACCACAGCGGTGAGAGACCTAATGATCAAGAGTCAGCGCTCCTAACCATTAGGCCATGGAAGAATAGGAACTATCTGATGCAGAACATTCTGGAAACATCATTTAAAATAGAGGAATTTACGTCAAACATGCGGCGTTAACTTAATGCTTGGCGCCTCAACTTTACGGAAGCAGGAGATTGTATAAAATTAAAATATTTTCCATGAACATGACTTACATTTCATTTCGTGAAATGAAAAAAATAAAATTCACTGAATGAAATAGTCATTCTACATTAATGAATATGCATTTGCGAACATGAAAATGTTTTGAATATTCATATTTCAAGTGCATGTTTATTTGTTTTTGTCTCCTGTTGGCAGATTTGTTTGTTTTTGGTTTATGATTTTGATGTGGGGTTTGACGCACCTGTCAACACTATATAGGTCATTTTGAAGATGTTGCTTCCAATTTTGTGGTACTTTTACCAGATATTGGAATGAAATGAGATCTCAAGCCCTGCCGCCCAATGAAACCAATAGGGTTTATATGCATGGACAGTCCGACTCGGGTAGGCTTAGCCCCTTGAAGTGGTTTACCAGTACTCATGTGCGGTAGGTTTCAGCTCTGCGTTGAAGCATCATGCAACCCAAACTATTTCTTCAAGCCCCGATGGACGGGGACGTTTATTTTGTTGTTTATGAAGGAAGTTACAGAAGAGTATTGGGATTTCCCCTGTAAAGTAAATCTTGAATCAGATTTCTACCCCTGAATCACAATTTTGTATCAAACTCTCCTCGGCAGGCCCAAGAATATATTAAGACTTCCCCAAATGATTTCTCACTTAGGCTTTTATATACTTTACATTTTGAAAAAAAGGGGCTATTCTGGCTACACTACCACCCTTTCAATGGGGCAGTTACTCTCCCTATTGACCCATTTGCCTGTTTACCCAATGTATTTCATGAGGTCTCCAAACTGGCTTGAAATGCTCACGTGTGAATGATACTACATGATAGCATAACCACTGTTTACTATCACTTTCCGAGGAATTGCACGACCCGCAGAAAAAGCGACCGGCTGAAGTCGGTTGATTTTCTAAGAGTGCCCTAAAATCACCGTGTCAGTCCGTCCGTCCGTCCGTAACCCGTTTGTGAAAATTGGTGATAGTGACTTAACCGCTTGGAATATTTAAACAATTTTTGGCCGATTGAAGTCGTATTTCATATGGAGCCTCTATGGGATGGGGGAAACCAAAATTTGCTTATGGGGTCCAGGTCACATGACCAAAATGGCCGCCAAGCCATATATAGTCTGTCTGTCTGTCCGTCCGTAACCCGTTTGTGAAAATTGGTGATAGTGACTTAACCGCTTGGAATATTTAAACAATTTTTGGCATACTGATAGATATCAATGAGATCTAACCAATGAACTTGCGAAATATTACATTCCATTTAGTATAGCCTCGCCGAGGCGAAAAATGGGAAAATTTTTGAACTGCTTCTCCTCGGAAACCGTTGGGCCGATTGAAGTCAAATTTCGTATGGAGCCTCTATGGGATGGGGAAACCAAAATTTGCTCATGGGGTCCAGGTCACATGACCAAAATGGCCGCCAAGCCATATATGGTTTGTCTGTCTGTCCGTCCGTAACCCGTTTGTGAAAATTGGTGATAGTGACTTAACCGCTTGGAATATTTAAACAATTTTTGGCATACTGATAGATATCAATGAGATCTAACCAATGAACTTGCGAAATGTTACATTCCATTTAGTATAGCCTCTCCGAGGCGAAAAAATGTGAAAATTTTCGAACTGCTTCTCCTCAGAAACCGTTTGGCCGATTGAATTCAAATTTCATATGGAGCCTCTATAGGATGGGGGGAACCAAAATTTGCTCATGGGGTCCAGGTCACATGAGCAAAATGGCCGCCAAACCATATATGGTAAAAACCCTTCAAATATAGTCTTCTCCAGAATATTGGACAGATTTCCACGAAACTAGATAAATAGCATCTGGGACGTAGGCCCATCATAAATTGCTAAAATGGTGACCCTGGGTTGACCTTGACCTTCTTTGTGCCTAGGTCAAACTTTGACACATATGCTTTTGTATTGGAAAAGTGAGAATGCATTTTATCATGCAAACTATTCAGAATACAGTACTAAAGTATAAGATTAGTTTTGCTCCTTACGACAAGGCGCATTTATTGGGGGAACCGTTTCAGGTCCAGGTCACATGACCAAAATGGCCGCCAATACATATATGGTAACACTCAAAGCTAAAAGCATCCGGCGGGTCGTGCACTTCAGCTGAAGCACTGGTTTTTAGCAGCAGAGGGGCCTCAGTTTTTTCTATTTGTGTCTGAATTTTTAGGGTACATTTAAAACAAAACAACATAAACATTGGGAATCAATATAAGCAAGCAAAAACAGATCTTCTTTGATGTTAATGTTTTTGATATGAACGGACTTGTTAGAAATGCCTAAATGTGGTGCTTTTAACAAGCATCCACATTCTATGTTTGGAACTGAAATAACAAAAATGTGATAAATTATCATCTGTTACTTCACAATAACACACCCGTGACACTGTGCATTTCTTTCACATCTCCAAATGGCTACTTTTCTGATGAAAATCCGTGATATTTTTGTTATTTATACTGCTAAAATAGGTTGTGGGTGCTCGTTAGAACCGCCTCAATGAGGCTGTTCTTTCATGTACCCACAACCTATGTCTTGGAGCAGAAATAAGATTATTAATGTAAAGCCCCGTAAACCCCATTTTCTCTATATAAACTGGGATTTAGGGGGTGTTCATTTCACCGATTTGTTCATGTGATGTTTTAGGTCGATTTCATGCTGCATTATTTTACATAGGCATGTTATTGTAATATGAAACACTGAAAATAATAATATTTAAAACTAAAGTCAATAATATAAAAAGAGCACAGGTACAAAAAGAGGAGTTTGGTTGAGTTAACATCTGGTGAACTTCAGAGCACTGGGTTAATTGCTTCCTGCTGTGGCAATTGAAATAAATATGTCATGGTCTTTGAAAACCTCTGATAGCTTAACCAGAGCTACAGCCAAGATGTAGGCAGTGGCAGATATTTCAAGGACTGTTCAGCGAAAGCTTTCACTGGTGCCACGAGCAAAAATTGTAAAATGTGTTATATCAGCCGGCGCATCTTCTGAATCTTAGCCGTTCGTTTGTGTGGGTGGGGGGGGGGGGGATTTCAGGAACCCAGTAATATCCGTAGCATATAAGGGCACGCTGATCAGGCTGTGCGTCTTATGTGTTCGTAAAGAGCTTAAAATGTTTCCTGTTGATAAGCTCCGTTTTGATTTCCCTTGCTCATTGAGCTCACAGATCGTAAAGACAATTTTATATACTATTATAGATAATGGGCGTGTTGAGACTTTAATATTTACCAAATGTGCGATATGGACCCAAAAGTGAAAATCTTTGAATACTGAGCAGCTCTGTTTTATTGTATAAATGTCTGCCCATTCCCCGAGAGATTGGTATTTGTCTAGTGTCGAAAAATTGTTTTACATACTATGCCATAAATACAACTTTTTTACGGCCCCGCCCATCGGGGCTTGAAGAAATAGATGGGCTGCATGATCCTTCCACGTAGAGCTCAAACCGACCGCACAAGAGTACTCGTAAACCGCTTAGGATCCGAGTCTGCCCAGGCAAAGCGGTGCGTGTTGGACCGTCCCTGCTTATAAACCCTGTTGGTTTCATTGGGCGACAGGGCTTGAGATGTCATTTCATCTCGATTTCGGGCAAAAGTCCCACAAAATTGGAAGAAACGTCCAATTCATGGGTAAATTTGGGTAAAAAAAAATCCAGATTTTTTTCATACTGGTATAGAAAGCTAGACTTTCTATACCAGTATGGTAGACTTTCTATACTAGAATGGAAAAAGAATTTTTTTATTCATATTTTGACTTTTGATTTTGCTCTGTCTCTGGTCGGGCCCATCGGAGTCTAACTGTTGGTTTTCTTTTGCTCCAGTATTTCAGTGTTTTCTTGCTGTCGAGTCCTCACCGTTGTCTCACCTCTGTGGTTCTTTGATTTTTTGTGTTCACGGAGATGTTGCACTGATGAGTTAGGAGGCCTTCATGCGGACTGAACAAATTATTTGTCTAAATCGCGACGGAAGTAAGGGCGAGGATTGTGGCCACGTAAAATCGATTTAAGCCCCCCGGTGGAAATCTTTCCACTGACCGTTCCAAGGCGGTTCTTCTGTGGCGGTTTATTTATGGTGTTGTTTGTTACTTACTGTGTGTATCACTTGTGTCTTTTTATTTTGGGAGGCCATATGGCCATTTTGTGGGAAAGTAACTGTCCTTATGGCGTTCCTTTGTTTAGGTTTCCATTATGGTCTGGTCGCTTAATGTTTGTGTTTCTTTCCCTTTGGTGTCTTTGATGGGTGGAGTAAGTTAATTGTATCGATTCCTGATCTTTGTTTTACTTCTACTTTTAAACACATTCCACACGTTTTTCGGACAAATCAACGGGCCAAGCGCCTGTGCCTACAAGAGGGTTCTATACGTGTCGCGATTTTTTTTTTCAGGAGGTCAATACTCTTATTGAGTACGGCACATGCAAATGGTATACCGTTCATTAACCCTCATCCCTGTGTATCTGATCTGGACCCTTCCATTTTCTAATTTGTATATGTCTGGTCCTGTAAATGAAGGTTTTAGTTGATAATCATTATCAACATGACAAACAGTTGTAGATCCAGATGAGATGGCTCATAATGAGTCATCTCATCTGGATCTTCACTGTTTGCATGGGTAGTCCAATTTGTACATGTCTTCAGGGTTGAAAGGATCAACAAAATGACTACCACAGATGTAACATGTAACCTACAACATAAAAAAGAGACCAAAAGTAATTTCTTTGTTCGATTTAGCGGATGGAAACAAAATCTCGAGAGAATTTATTATTTAGCAGATCTTATCAAAGATGCGGCACTCTCTGACAATTATATAAATAAACCGTCTGTAACAAATAATATTTTCAAGACTATCAGTTTTCCTTCAAATCTAAAAATCATTTCTTAATGGCATATAGCTGATAATATACCTGTAACATATCTAACTAGCGTGGGAAGATAGATGCTAATGATGATGATTAAATTTTGCATCATGAAAATGCACTTTGATTGTTTCTTCTTCTACGTATATATAAAAAGTAGAAGAAAAACAAAGATCAGGAATCGATACAATTAACTTACTCCACCCATCAAAAACACCAAAGGGAAAGAAACACAAACACGAAGCGACCAGACCATAATGGAAACCTAAACAAAGGATGGCCCTAAGGACAGATACTTTCCCACAAAATGGCCAAATGGCGATCCAAAACAAAAAGACACAAGTGATACACACAGTGAGTAGTAACAAACAACCACATAAATAAACCGCCACAGAAGAACCGCCTTGGAACGGTCAGCGGAAACGAATTCCACTGGGGGCTTAAATCGATTTTACGTGGCCACAATCCTCGCCCTCACTTCCGTACCGATTTAGACAAATTATTTGTTCAGCCCGCATGAAGGCCTCCTAACTCATCAGTGCAACAACTCCGTGAACACAGATAATCAAAGAACCACAGAGGTGAGACAACGGTGAGGACTCGACAGCCAAAAACCTCTGAAATGCTGGAGCAAAAGAAAACCAACAGTTAGACTCCAAAGGGCCCGACCAGAGACAGAGAATCTACTTTTCTCGCATAAGACTAACGTACATTACAATTCTACGAGTCGGATATGGGCCTCTTATTCTTTATCAGCACTTTACGTACGATTCATTTGACAGGGCGGGGGCAGTTCAGGGTCTATATAATGAACACCTCGACTAAGTAAAAAGACACATGTTTGATCCCCGTTTCAGTAAAATGCACTAAAGCGGGATTATAGCAGCCGTTGCACACGACCCTCTGACATTTCTAGTTATGTTTTAAGATTTTGTGTATCTGTTTGTGGGGTTTAGATGGGTCTTCGTTTCACGGACCTGTTATCGTGATGACATTAAACATCGTTTCTCCTTCTTGCCCGATGGCTCAGTCGGGCCGTTAAGCTCCAGCCCAGACAAACAAACTAACAAAAACGGGATGGGCAAAACAGTTTTCGAGCTTATTTTTCTTCAAGTTGTGAGTAGCAGTACCTGAGATTTGGGAAGATTAGTGTCTAAGATTATGGAGCAAAACTTGAAGGGTAATAAAACGTCATTTTCTGTCATTTATAACTGTTGGCATCGCTATTGTTAGATGTTTTCATGAAACATAAATTCAGAAAGTATGTAGATAAATAGTTTTATGGTAACATGGGTAATAAAATGCTATCAGGAACGAACAGAGAGACATATGGTTTTAACAAACTCAGGCATAAAATCTTACTGCCCCGCTGCATCTCTGGACTGGGATACGACAAAACCAACGAACATTAGGACGTATGCAGTTAGGGGTGATGCTATTTTCTGTTTCTTTGAGTTCCAAAAGTAGATTCTGTGTGTTAATTTCAAAGACCTTTAGTCTGTGCCCACAATCTCAATAACTTTTTTTAAGTGAGAAATATCTTAAGTTTATGCTTTTGTTCACATCCATATGTATACAGTGAAACTTCGATGGCTCGAACACCGATGGCTCGCTTACCGCGACAATTTCGCACTCGTTTTTTTGAGCCCATAACTGCAGATATTGATTGGTGCAAATAAATTTATATACAGTATTCTGTTTAGGATCATTCGGGGAGAGGTTTCTTATTTCATCTTTGAACTTTATTCCCCGAAAATTAGATTTGTTTTGTATTTGCCAATGTACCCTTCTTTCGAGCATGCTCCGTTGTTCACTCGAACCACTTATCGCGTGTATACTATATGATGTGCAATCAGATGCCAGCGCATGACAAAACCAATAAACAATAAAACGTGCGCTGAACGAAGACACAGATCAGCCTGCGCATCCACGCAGTCTGATCAGAGTCTTCGTTTTGCGCTGGGCCCAGTGCTCCTTCATGCAGCAAGAGAAACCACTGGTTAGACTTTATGGATGCGCAGGTTGATCTGAGTCTTCGATGGGCGCAAATGTCTTATTGTAGGTTTTGTCGTGCGCTGGCTAATATTGTTCTTCGTGCATTTCTTATCATTTGTCACGCCTCTATGAAACTAAGTGAAAAATATTCTCATATCAAATGAAGCCAATAGAAAACAAAACAAAGGACATGTGGTGGTGACACCATTATTACTCAAGAAACGTGATCGGGATATAACTAATGCCATAGTGTGTACTGAATGTGACGGTACTTTTAAGTAAGACCAAATATGGGTACGATACTGGGCAGAATTTCACGACCGTGGGTCTTTGGGCGATTAGGCACCCAGCGATCTTAGGGTGTATCTACGCGATTGTTGATCAATTTGATGTCTTCTACGGAGGAAGATAGCGTACAAACGTAGACAACCCAGTTTAATTCGACATTGTTGGATCAGACAAAGCGGAATTCGACAAATGTTTAGACATGACCTAAAAACGGCATGGGTGAACAACTGAACATGTATAACATAATCGCATTTGAATAATTACTTTCGGTCTAAATGTAAACATTAAACAAGGTCACAGGCTATTTATATGAGAAAGATGGCATCTGTAATTAATGACAAAATGGGAATAAAATATAATCGGTTTGACACAAGGACACCAACTGGCTTAATTAGTCTAGTTAAATTGGTGCAAATGAATTTATATATTCTGTTTTTAATAATTTTCTGCTAACGTTGTCCTACATATATCCCTGCTAGCATTCTACATAAATCTACAGCGGGCCGTTAGCGGCCCGTCAGCTACCCTGACGGGCCGCTAACGGCCCGCTGTAGATTTATGTAGACTGCTTACTGGGATATAGTATGCTAATCAGATGATAAAGTAAATCGGCCGCCCTGAAAAAAGCAAAAAAATAAAAAATAAATAAATAAATAAATAAATAAAATAAAAAATAAAATAAAATAAATAAATAAATAAATAAATAAATAAATAAATAAAAATAATAAAACTGGACAAAATCACAAATGAAAAGGAACGCAAGCGGATCGACTCTCACTGCATTATCCTCTGTATGGGCAAGAACAATGCCTGGGCCTTAAATTTAATTTTCTGTCGGACTTACCAGCATGCAATTGTTCGTTTGCAAGGCCATTGACAAGAATATGATCTGTATATCTGAGTCGGGGCACAGCGTCTCCTACAGACTAACCCATTGAATGCAAGAAACCCCTTAAGGGATACCTTGGCAAACAGTGCAGGCCCAGATCAGACGCCGCAGAACGCGGCGTCTTATCAGAGCCTGCACTATTTGCTAATAGAATTTTCCGTCAGATATAGAATAAAAAAAAACACGCTAAAATAGGCCTGACACCCCTTGTATGACAAAAGGACTTGTCCAACATATAGCAATGGAGGAGTTCACTAGTATACAATGGGTTAAATAAGCGCCCAGTGACGACTGAGATCAGCTTATACACATGCGCAGACTGAGGCTGAGACTTCAATGTATGCTCTATGGATAAGTAAGGACCCAAAGAAAATTATTACCCCGTGGAGGAGAAGGGAAGGGGGGGGGGGGGGTGGGGTCGCTTAAGTTCAGTCAACACTGATGGCTTCATGATATTATGTAGTAAAATCATTGTTCTCAATAAAAAAGAACATTTCAATTTGTCTTAACCCTTCTCTTGCTGAATATTCAGTTAAGCCACACCCATTTCTGTCTATCAACCAATCAAATTACTTGATGTAATTTATTCCTACAAATTCATAAACTGAATGCCAAACAGTGTAGATCCTGATCAGATGGCTTCTTCAGAAGCCATCTGATCTGGATCTACACTGTTTGCAAAGATAGGGGTTGTCGTGAACAGCAAGATAAGGGTTAAATGCAGAACATTTTTCCATAAGCATATCGATGTTAAATTTTTACAGGAATCTCGTTTTCACTAGTTTTAATGTATGGTAATCGTTAAAACATTAACATGCCTGTGTAAATTGTTCTGCTTAGTACGTTTACTACAATTTTTACAATTCTTAAGGCCCGTTTACACGATAAGATTAGTCTTTCATGACTTTTTCACGCATGATTTTTCTCCGGAAAGATTTTTACGTTTACACATCATGACAAATCTTACATGATTTTATTTTTCCCGCCTTATATCAGGAGATGAACAATGGAGGAAGAATATTTTACAATTCCTTTATCTATGATAATAATTGCAAGTGCAGTTTTGGGTCTGAGGAGGGAAAGAAGACCTTTATCTGGCTGAATAGCTTAATTTAGCCACACCTAATTTTAATATCCAACCATCAAATTACTTCATGTTATGCATTCATTAAACTCACAATCTGCCTGACAGTGCAGATCCTGATCAGATGGCTACTACATGGCATATTTGCTCTTTTTTTCACACCTTGATATGCAGGGCAATTTATCAATGGAATGCTTAGCCTTGACTCTAAAATTTCATGTGGAAGTAATTAACCTCAGTCACCTTTGCTCTGATTGGCTGAAATGGCATGACTAGTCTTGTCGAAATAGAACATGTTCTATTTGCCATGACTGTCATACATGACTCCCAAGACTGTGTAATAGCAAGGTTTACATGGCAAGATTTGTCTTGTAAGACTAATCATATAAGACTAATCTTGTCGTGTAAACGGGCCTTTAGACCACGATAGTTATTATTCTTACGTTTGGGATTCGCTTGATGGAGACCTTCAGTTTGGTAAACAAGCATGTGTGTTCTGCTATGAAGAAGAACAGTTTGCATGGGCACGTTATCGTAAAACTGCTATACAGGTATCTCATTTGCACTTGTAAAGACATGGTAATTTTATTGTCTGAGAATTGCTTGATGGCTATCAGCTTCCCATACATCACAGCTCACAGGTTCTGAGCATTCCTGTGTGAGATATTGTTAAGATGATATTGATTAGAGTCGGGGGATATGATTAATCACACCCTGCTGCTCCAACTAATATATTTTCTTGAGCAGCATAGCAGGCAAGAGAGAAACTGATTACATGCCAGCGTGCATCAAGGTTGATCTATATCAGAGGTGAATGAATGAATTTGTGGTGGAAGAAAAAAAGGGAAAAAAGAAAGAAAAAGAAAACGGTATCTTTCAAGAGAGCAAAAATAACAAATAAAACACAAAAGAAAGGTTATAAACGTTTATAGTTTAACTCTTATCATGCTGTTCACGACAACCCCTATCTTTGGAAACAGTGTAGATCCAGATCAGATGGCTTCTGAAGAAGCCATCTGATCAGGATTTACACTGTTTGGCATTCTGTTTATGAATTTGTAGCAATAAATTACATCAAGTAATTTGATTGGTTGATAGACAGAAATGAATATTCAGCAGGACAAGGGTTAACAGTATTTCAGTTAGACAATGAACTGAGACGGGGCACAACAAAACCTAGAAGATGACGTACGATCAGCAAATGGTCCGACTCACCTCTATACACTATATATTGACCAAGTTTGTTCTAGCTCATAACGATCAGCAAATGGTCCGACCCGTCTCTATACACTATATATTGACCAAGTTTGTTCTAGCTCATAGCGATCAGCAAATGGTCCGACCCGTCTCTATACACTATATATTGAGCAAGTTTGTTCTAGCTCATAGTGATCAGCAAATGGTCCGACCCGTCTCTATACACTATATATTGAGCAAGTTTGTTCTAGCTCATAGTGATCAGCAAATGGTCCGACCCGTCTGTATACACTATATATTGACCAAGTCTGTCCCATCTCCTAGCAATCAGCACATGCATGATGGTCCGACCCACCTCTATACACAATATATTAACCAAGTCGGTTCCAGCTCATAGCGATCAGCAAATGGTCCGACCCGTCTCTATACACTATATATTGAGCAAGTTTGTTCTAGCTCATAACGATCAGCAAAAGGTCCGACTCGTCTCTATACACTATATATTGAGCAAGTTTGTTCTAACTCATAGCGATCAGCAAATGGTCCGACCCCTCTCTATACACTATATATTGAGCAAGTGTGTTCTAGCTCATAGCGATCAGCAAATGGCCCCACCCGCCGGCTAGTCTCTGGTTTACCGGGCGCATTCTATTTTTTCTATTCCGCGTTTTGCGACTGCGCAATCGCCGCATAGCAACCGCTTAGCAACTGGTCGCGACTGTCAACAGACGCCATATTGGATTTATTTCGATACGGCATATTGACAAAGTCTGTCCAAGCTCCTAGCAATCAGCACATGGTCCGACCCACCTCTATACACTATATATTAGCCAAGCCTGTTCCAGCTCACAGCGATCAGCAAATGGTTCGACCCGCCTCTATACACTATATATTAGCCAAGTCTGTGCCAGCTCCTAGCAATCAGCACATGGTCCGACCCGCCTCTATACACTATATATTAACCAAGTCTGTCCCAGCTCCTAGCAACCAGCAAATGGTTCGACCCGCCTCTATACACTATATATTAACCAAGTCTGTGTGAGCTCCTAGCAATCAGCAAATGGTTCGACTCGTCTCTATACACTATATATTAAGCAAGTTTGTTCTAGCTCATAGCGATCAGCAAATGGCCCCACCCGCCTATATACACTATATATTGACCAAGTCTTCCTAGCTCCTGGTCCGACCCACCTCTATACACTATATATTAGCCAAGTCTGTGCCAGCTCCTAGCAATCAGCAAATGGTTCGACCCACCTCTATACACTATATATTAGCAAAGTCTGTGCCAGCTCCTAGCAATCAGCAAATGGTTCGACCCGCCTCTATACACTATATATTAGCCAAGTCTGTGCCAGCTCCTAGCGATCAGCAAATGGTTCGACACGTCTCTATACACTATATATTGAGCAAGTTTGTTCTAGCTCATAGCGATCAGCAAATGGCTCCACCCGCCTATATACACTATATATTGACCAAGTCTTCCTAGCTCCTGGTCCGACCCACCTCTATACACTATATATATGCCAAGTCTGTGCCAGCTCCTAGCAATCAGCAAATGGTTCGACCCACCTCTATACACTATATATTAGCCAAGTCTGTGCCAGCTCCTAGCAATCAGCAAATGGTCCGACCCACCTCTATACACTATATATTAGCCAAGTCTGTGCCAGCTCCTAGCAATCAGCAAATGGCCCGACTCGTCTCTATACACTATATATTGAGCAAGTTTGTTCCAGCTCATAGCGATCAGCAAATGGTTCGACCCACCTCTATACACTATATATTAGCCAAGTCTGTTCCAGCTCCTAGCAATCAGCAAATGGTTCGACCCACCTCTATACACTATATATTAGCCAAGTCTGTGCCAGCTCCTAGCAATCAGCAAATGGCCCGACTCGTCTCTACACACTATATATTGAGCAAGTTTGTTCCAGCTCATAGCGATCAGCAAATGGTCCGACCCACCTCTATACACTATATATTAGCCAAGCCTGTGCCAGCACATAGCGATCAGCAAATGGTCCGACCCGCCTCTATACACTATATATTAGCCAAGTCTGTGCCAGCACATAGCGATCAGCAAATGGTCCGACCCACCTCTATACACTATATATTGAGCAAGTCTGTTCCAGCTCATAGCGATCAGCAAATGGCCCCACCCGCCTTTATACACTATATATTGATCAAGTCCGTCCCAGCTCCTAGCAATCAGCACATGGTCCGACCCACCTCTATACTATCTGTTCCAGCTCCCATCGATCAGCAAATGGTTCGACCCGCCTCTATACACTATATATTAGCCAAGTCTGTGCCAGCTCCTAGCAATCAGCAAATGGTTCGACCCGCCTCTATACACCATATATTAACCAAGTCTGTGCCAGCACATAGCGATCAGCAAATGGTTCGATCCGCTTCTACACACTATATATTGACCAAGTCTGTCCCAGCTGATAGCGATCGGCAAATGGTATGGCTACCCTCTATTATACACGAAATTGTACTAGTTTGTCCGAGCTGTTAGCGATCATCAAATTGCTCCGACCAGCCCCTATACGCTGTATTGACCAAGTCTGTCCAAGCTCTTAGCGATCAGCAGATGGTCCGACCAGCCCCTATACGCTATATTGACCAAGTCTGTCCCAGCTCTAAGCGATCCGAAAATTGTCCGACCAGCCCCTGTACGTTATATTAACCAAGTCTATCCCAGCTACTAGCGATCAGCAACTGGCCCGACAAGCCCCTATACGTTATAATGACCAAGTCTGTCCAAGCTCTTAGCGATCGGCAAATGGTCCGATCAGCCTCTATACGCTATATTAACCAAGTCCGTTCCAGCAACTAGTCCGACCAGCCTCTATACGCTATATTGACCAAATCTGTTCCAGCAGCTAGTTCGACCAGCCTCTGTAAGCTATATTGACAAAGTCTGTCCCAGCTCATAGCGATCAGCAAATGGTCCGATCAGCCTCTATACGCTATATTGACCATGTCTGTCCCAGGAACTAGTCCGACTAGCCTCTATGAGCTATAGTGACCAAGTCTGTCATAGCTCGTAGCTCTCAGCGATCAACAAATGCATGGTCTGAACAGCCTCTATACGCTGTATTGACCACGTCTGTCCCAGCTCTTAGCGATCAGCAAATGGTCCGATTAGCCTCTATACGCTATATTGACCAAGTATGTCCCAGCATTTAGCGGACAGCAAATGGTCCGATCAGCATCGTCCGAGCAACTAGTCTGACATGCCTCTATAAGCTATATTGACCAAGTATCTGTCCCAGCTTTAAGCGACGACTAGCAAAGGGTCCGACATGGCTCTATACGCTATACAGACCTGGTCTGTCCCAACTCTCTTAGCGATCAACAAATGGTTCAATCAGCCTCTATACGCTATACTGACAAAGCCTGTTCTAGCTCTTAGCGACCAGCAAATGGTCCGACCCGTCTCTACAAGTTATACTGGCCAAGTCTTTCCCACAAACTAGTCCGACCAGCCTCTATAAGCTATGTTGACTAAGTCTGTCCCAGCTTTTAGCGAACAGCAATTGGTCCGACCAGCCTTTTCTATACGCTATATTGACAAAAATATAGAGATACATGCCCAGGAAAAGCGGCAAAGAAATTGTCCGACCAGCCTCTTAAAACTATATTGAACTAGTCTGCCTCAGCTTTTTGTGAACAGCTAATGATCCGCACAATGCAACCTCCATACGCTATATTTGTCAAGTAGCGATCAGTAAATAGTCCAACCAACGACCAAGTCTGTCCATCAGCAAATCATTACGCTATATTTACCAAGTCCATCCCAGCTTAGCGATCAGCAAATAGTCTTACCAGTTTCTATACGTTTCATCATTCATGAGCTCTTGGTTTTATTAACAGGTCTCCGAGCTCTTTGCTCATCGCACTTAGCCCAAAGACTACAAAAGACTTATACGTGCAGCGAAAATAAGCTGGTCTGAGACTTCGGGGTTTGCAAATGTCTTCTTGTAGTTATTTAAATGTCATAAACGTACAGTAGAGTCCGTTGTTAAGAACATATAAAATTAAATGTAAATTTTCTTTAAAACAAACTACGAATGTTTCAGTTAGTCTATCTGTTTCAGTAACTCTATCTGTTTCTACTAACTTTGGGGCTGTCTTAAGACCACTTTTGGACAGTCCGAAATGTGGTTTGAATATAGGACAATATGACAACTTGAGTTTATGATTATAAACCACGGCAAGCGAAACCGCGCATTACTTTTTTTTCAGATAAAAAATCCTGATATCTTTCATATTTCTGCTCAAATACTTGATAGAATCGCCTCGGCGAGGCGGTTCTAACGAGTACCCACAATCTATGTTTTTTAAGCAGAAATAAGAAAATAATGAACACCCCTGTAAATCCTGGTTTTACTATGTAAAAGTGGGGATTAATGTGGTCAAAATTATATTGGCATGTTTTCGTGATGGTATTTTGTGATGTGCGCTCATTCCAGCCTGACTGCCTACTCAGTCAGAACATGACATTTTCTGGCTATATAAAGATTCTTTCAGCCAAAGTGTATCCATATGACATACAGTGAACACTCTGATTCGACTGCGCGAATGATCTGAGTCTTTGACTCTGACGCTTGAACATCGCCGGGTTTGAAAAAACTTCACCACTCCGGTAAGGCGTTCGGGTTACCAGCATACAGGTCAGTCGTTTGCTAGACAAACAATTTAAATCCTGCGTCAACGTGAATGCTTAGCCGAAGCGCTCAATATCGATATTATCATGTGCTTTAAAAAGTCTAAATATACAACGTTTTCCATTCATCTCATAGGGACTGCTGAGCAAGCAGAACTTTATTAGCGACCATTTTCAACTGAGAGCCTATGGTTACTTAATTTTAACTCAAGCCATGTGGAGTAGTGCTTTTTAGTTCATTTGGTTAAATAATTGTCAAAATTGACTCCATGTTTGAAAAGAATATGAGTTGTTCCTTTAGATGATGTAGCTACTTTAGTATGCCAGTGTTGGATATAGAGATCAGACAAAGGTTTAGAAAGTTTGCATTTTGATCAATTAAAGGTTTTCAGGGGCTTGTTTATGTAAAGATCAACAAGTGTTACACTTATTCGGATTTTTTTTATACAACGAATCCATTTATGCTGATATATGCCATTATATATGTCATTATATTCGCCAAAAAGAAAAATGTATAACAATTTTAATAATTTAGTTTCTTTGCTATTTACTATTTTAGCCAAAACCCAATCATTCGGGTTTTGATTTTAATATCAACAGCCTTGAGGGCAAGTTCTGTATGAAAAATATACGCTAGAGAAGTTTCCTTGAGTTTGTGATATACCTGAGGAATTCATTTTGGAGTTTTTCAATAATGTCAGTATTGCAGGAAAGAAACTGCTCCACTCGGAAACAAATTGTATCCTTTTTTTGTGAAGAAAGATCCTTTCCCTCAAGATTGTCATTGTCTCCTGGCTACATCATTGATTCTTAATTTTCAATCTTGTGTGTATATACAAGTTATATACAAGTTGGGGCGCCATGGAGATTCAGATTTATCTAAAATAGTTCTGTTCCGATATCCAAGATGGCTACGCACAGAGGCCATCTTGAAATTCTTCAAGAAACATCTCCCGAACTAGATGCCAGATCAGTCTTTATTTGGGCCCCGTCAAGCGATTTTGGTACTTATCGCCTATGCGAGCAGCGAAGGTTCAGGCGAGCCTGCGCATCCGCGCAGTCTCGCCAGAACCTTCGCTGCTCGCTCATACGAGCAGTGAATCAAGAGGAACCTTCAGACAGAAAGCCATATCCCTGGCCCCTCTGAATGGCTGGGCATGCGCAGTTAAAATTTGTCATGACGGAATGCTCGAAGACACAAATTCGCTTGGCGGGGCTCATTTTATGACAGGCATTAGGGCGACATGGAAATTCGGATTTGCTAGAACCGCTACATTCCGATATACAAGATGGCCACCATGGTCTTAAAATTCTTCAACCTACGCCTCCTCCTGAACCAAAGATCGAATGGAGCTGAAACATGATTGGAGGAATCGGGGCAACATGGATATTCACAATTGCTGAAATTATTCTGTTCTGTTCTCTAAGATGGCTTCCATGTTGGGCATTTTGAGTTTCAAACCGCATCAAGTTGAACTGAATCGAAACTTGCCACTGCAGTTGAAAACGATAGCTATGGCCTGCTAACCTATACACTTCCACTCTGCATCAACATCATCATTTCCTGAATCCTAAATCAGTCAAAGCTTTTCAGAAACTTAATCAGAAGCATCAGGATTATTTGAGCCCCGCCAAGCGAATTTGTGTCTTCGCGCATTCCGTCATGACAAATTTTAACTGCACATGCCCAGCCATTCAGAGGGGCCAGGGATATGGCTTTCTGTCTGAAGGTTCCTCTTGATTCACTGCTTGTATGAGCGAGCAGCGAAGGTTCTGGCGAGACAGCGCGGATGCGCAGGCTCGCCTGAACCTTCGCTGCTCGCATAGGCGATAAGTACCAAAATCGCTTGACGGGGCCCAACTGAACGTGCCGATTCAGAATTGCTAAAGGCAGTGTGATCTGATAGACTAAATGGCTACCAAGACGCAATGTAATATATGATCAGCCTCATCAATGTGAGCGATTGTGGCCCGCGTGGGCCTCTAGTTCTGTTCTGCAGGATACTGGAACAGAAATCTCCCTTCCCGGGTTCCGTAGAATCGATCAGTACCTGAGTTACATTACAAAAACACACCCGTGCGTCATAGTGCATTTTTTTCACATATAAAAATGGCTACTTTTCTGATAAAAATTCGTAATGTTTTTCTTATTTTTAACGCAAACATAGGTTGTGGGTATCCGTTAGAACCGCCTCGTTGAGGCGGTTCTAACGAATACCCACAAGCTATGTCTTGAAGTAAAAATAAGAAAAATAATGTTTACCCCCGTAAACCACAGTTTTCTCTATACAAAGTGGGGTGTAAGGGGGTGTTCATTTCACGGACTTGTTCACGTGATGTGTTGCTATGTCCTCGTTACTAAAATAGCGTTTATATAAAATCCCAGTTTTTAGTCGTGCTATTGTTGTTCCTTTGACGTCAAAGTGCTATTTTAAAAGGAAAGGTTATCTGTAGAGTATGGACTGGGCTCGTGTACTGGGACATAGACTGTTTTGATCCAGATCAAACACCACAGAACACGCCGTTTGATCAAGTTCTACATTGTTTGCTTAAAATGCTGCAATTTAAGCGTTGAACAAAACAGACCAAGTCTATTACGATAACACACCTTTTTTTCATACCTCCTTCAGATGAAAGCTTGTGATATTTTTTCTTATTAACCCTTCTCTTGCTGAATATTCATTTAAGCCACACCCATTTCTGTCTATCAACCAATCAAATTACTTGATGCAATTTATTGCTACAAATTCATAAACTGAATGCCAAACAGTGTAGATCCTGATCAGATGGCTTCTGATCTGGATCTACACTGTTTCCAAAGATATGGGTTGTCGTGAACAGCATGGTAAGAGTTAATACTTCAAACATTTGTTGTGGATGCTCGTTAGAACTGCCTCATTGTGACGGTTCTGAGGAGTACCCACAACCTATATCTAGGAGCAGATATAAACAAATAATATACCCCGGTAAACCCCAGTTTTCTCTATATAAAATGAGGTTTAGAAGGGTGTTCATTTCATGATGTTTCCCAGCCTACACTCAGAGCCAGTCAACCGACCGGGGTTGTCAGTAGCTGGGTTCCAATGGGCATTGTTCCATTCTTACAAAAGACATCTTTGTTGAAGACTGAATTGTACCTGAAGAATGAACTGTATATGTAGACGTATAAAATGTCACAGGCTCACCAAACTCCTTTGAGCCAAGCTGATTGACTAGCTAAGTAATATTCTTCTATATTTATTGTTTCACTTCTTTTTCCCTCTCTAATAAATGTCTGAGACAAGATTAAAGTCTAACAAGTTTTCGTATTTTATAGAAAAAACACAGGAAGATTGGTCATTGGTTATTATGACATCAAGGTCTAGGAGCTAGACTACCAAGCTGAGAGATGATTCTAACGGGTGCGCACAGCACAAACACTTTTCGTGAGAAAAAAAAAAAAAAACAGAGTTCATACCAAAGTTTCCCCCTAACTCTCTTCTGACTGTTTCATTAATTCGTCTCCCGAAATGATCATTAAAAACTTTGCACAACTAACGGATGTTTGTTGATCTCCGATATTGACAAACGTGAAAGTAGCAAGATCTCGTGCCAAAAATATGATTTATCGGAGTTTAAAATATATGGAAAAATAATTTTCCTGTCAAAATCGGTCATTGCAATATCAGATATGATTTATGGTAAAGTGATTTCTCGATCAAACCATGATCTGCTGTCATCATTGCTTACAGAACTGTTTGAAAACAACTACAACAAGAGCCAACAAAAATACTAGCAGTTAAACGAGAATAAATTGTTTTTCTGGAAAGATTCTGTCAGTCACAGACTTTTTAGCTAACCTGTACGAGACTATTAAAATAGCACAAACCCTACGGTTGATTGAGTCCGGCAGGTACGAGGTATTAATCTAACTTTCAATTACCACTAGCCCCGTCTCCCGACCATGATCTTGTTCCAGCTACCCTATCCGTCGAAATGCATTGCATTTTTTCCAATCCAACAGACCGTATATGTGGAAATCCACCCCCAACTCTCCGGCCGGGCGGTGGGGGTCATAAGTTGCTATCCATCTCATTAAAGCCTACTTCATCCAATTTGCAGTCACAAAGGGTGAACGACACTAGTGCAATGGTATTAAGGTGATTTTTCTTTGATATTTTTTTTTGTTCAGTTTTGTCAACGTTTAAGAGCAGTAAAGATTTCATTCTCAGCTACGTTTGGCACGGTTTTTTTTTCAAGGGGGGGGGGGGGGGGCACAATTTTAACCCCGGACTTTAAATCGAAATTTCGTCTCCGACGGACGAAAATCAAAATCCTTCATTAGAATTCACTCAATTCTTCACTGTTTTGCAATCCTGATAAGTAATTTCTCAGGTAAATATAACAGCCGTTTCCTTCACTAAGATTTTTTAGCCAACATGCGAACTCGAGCAAGGGAATGTTCAGCGCATTCCCTGGCGAGACTTCGCCAGGGAGAGACTTCGCCAGGGAATGCGCTGTTTGCCTATTCAATTAATGGGAAGGAAGGAAGTCAACTCGCACATGAATGGTCTTGTATTGCTATCGTGCGCATTTGCTGTTTTATAATACGTTGACGGGCTTATATGTTTATAAATAGAAGCAAACAATCGGTTTTAAAGGAAGTTCTGAGATATGAAAAGTTTTGAGATTCTATCAGACATTTTATTTGTTTATTGTGGAGGCGTAATAAATCGTTTCTTGGAAGAATTTATCATCTTTAAATTGAAATCTCCTATCTGTATCATTTATATTGACTGATAGATAGTCTTATTGTATCAAAGTATATCTGTAAATATCAGAATTGTCTTAATAATTCATCATTTCCAAGAAACGATTATCAGGAAACATCATCATTATTAAGATGCTCCTTACACAGATGATAAAAATCAAAGCACTGACAGCACTGGTAGGTTGATACTTAAATTCCAGTATTTTAAGCAAACAGTTTACACCCTGATCAGACGGCGTTTGATCTCGGTCTACACGGTTAAACGAGCTCTGTCCCGATTTTACACAGCCAACCATTTTTCCTCAGCATTCGGACGTCACAAGGACAAAAATAACATGATAAATAGCCGTTTCCTAGATCAGCGATAGTCTCATGGATACCAGCGGGCAGGAAATTTCTGTAGTTCGTAAACTTCGGATCGATTAATGTCTGATTGATTGGTTTTGGGTTCAACGACACGTCAACCCTTGTGCGTCATTTGTGCCGTCTCCCAGAGAAAGGGAGAAAAGGGATAGAAGAGATAGTAGAGGAGATGAAAGTGAGGGACATAGGAGAAAGAGGAAAATGAATGGAAGTGTAGAAACAGAAGAAATAACAACAACCCCCCTCTACCTTTAACTGCTGCAAAGACAGCAGGCCTTGTCAAAATGTAAGCTGATATCAGATGGACACCGCGGTGATGCAAGATACACATCACCTTTGCCTCACCCAACCACCCCCGGGTCATTGTAGATGGGTTTGTTTCCTTCCAAATTTATGATAAATGCGATGATTTTGATTTTGAGATTGTAAAGTTTCCATTCTTGGATGGTGATGTTCCTCGTGGGGCATCCTGTGGCGTTTATATTTCGCAATTAATTCGATTTGCCAGAGTGTGTAGTCATGTAATTGACTTCAACACTCGTAATATGGTTAAATGGTTAACAATCAGGGTTATCGGAATCTTAACCCTTCTCTTGCTGAATATTCATTTTAGCCACACCCATCTCTGACTTTGAACCAATCAGATTACTTTATGTAATTTATTCCTGCAAATTCATAAACTGAAAGTCAAACAGTGTAGATCCTGATCAGATGGCTTCTTCAGAAGCCATTTGATCTGGATCTACACTGTTTGCAAAGATAGGGGTTGTCGTGAACAGCAAGATAAGGGTTAAATACTTAGTTTTTAATAGACGTCTTTTCGATTTAGTTTCAAAATTCAATGTTATCCTTGAATCTCTTCTGGAACAAGGTCTATCGGAACCCGAATTTTTATGGTGACTTAGTATATAAATTCAGAAAATAATATACTTGCAATGACTTCAGTACCAAATTTTGTAAAATCGTTCTTCGATCTAAAAAGATTGTGTACAACAAAAATTTTATACGGCATGGTTGATAAACAGAAGGGAAGGCAATGATCAGGAATCGATATAATTAACCCACAGGGAAAGATACACAAACATGACATAACTAGACCCCAAATGGAAACATCAATAGCGGAAAGCCAAAAGGACAGTTACTTTCCCACAAAATTGCCAATTGGCTATCTAAAACAAAAAAAATATAGGCAAGTCAAACCATAACAAAAATAAACCGCCACAGAAGAACCCCCTTGGAACGGTCAGTGAAACGAATTCAACTCTTGGTTAAATCGATTTTACGCGACCGGAATGTTCACTCTTACTTCGGTCGCGATTTACTTTGCTTTTTTCTTTAATTGCACACCGGTGGGTCGGGCCTAAGACTCTGTGACGGTTCCAGCGTAAAGGCTTATTTAGAATTAAACTTTAATTTTATGTAATGTTGGTTGGTACCTGGTGCTCTGGTGGGGCCCTTCGGTATCTAACTGTTGGTTTTCGTTTGCTCCAGCATTTCAGTGGTTTCCTGCGGTCGAGACTCTACCGCTGTTTCATCTCTGAGGTTTTTGTGTTCTCGGAGATATTGTACCGATGAGTTAGAAAGCCTTCATGCGGACTGAACAAATTATTTGTCTAAATCGTGGCGGAAGTAAGGGCGAGGATTGCGACCGCGTCAGATCGATGGAAGCTCCTAAAGGCATTCCAAGGCGATTCTCCTGCCACGGTTTATTTTATTTTTATTTTTTTATTTTTGTTAAAGCTCGTATCGCTTAAATCTGTTTATTTTGGCTAGCCAATTGCCCATTTTGTGGGAAAGTAACTGTCCTTTTGGCTTTCCGCTATTGGTTCTAGTTTTTTCATGTTTTTGGTGTCTCTGATGGGAGGTGTAGGTTAATTGCACCGAAGCCTGGCCATTGCCTTCACTTCAATTTTATAGCCAGGTGACTGAATCATGAACATTCGCCTAAAGAGCACCTTTAAGTATCATTAAGTATCATTCTAGCAATTTGGTCGAGTATTTGTCAATCGACCCAATGTTAACACTACAACAGTTCGCCCCCGGCCATCGAGGCTTGGCGAAATAAAAGGGCTGCTTGGTGCTTCTGTGCAGAGCTGAAACTGACCACACATGAGTACCGCTAAACCGCTCAGAAGGACTAAGCCTATACAGGCAGAGTGGTGTGAGTCAGACCGTTCAATGAATATAATCCTTATGGTTTCATTGGGCGGCAGGGCTTGAGATGTCATTTCACTTCAATGCCGGGTAAAAGTCACACAAAATTGGAAGCAACGTCTTCAAAATGGCCTAAAGAGTATTGGCTGGTACATTAAACTTCAATTCAAACAAACAAAATACTACAACTGTACTTTCACTGCTATTGTCAATATGTGTTATCTCCAAAATAAGCTATATAGTGTTGACGGGGCCGTAAAACCACAATTCAAACAAACAAAACAAATTAAATTTAAGTTAAACCGTGCGCAATTGGAATGTTGTATGTACTGTTTAATAAACAGACCGTTATGAAAATAAAAGACATGTAAGTACCCGAAAGGACCTATTCAAAATATTGAAATCACTCGGACATACACACCAAAAAGGAAAGAAAGAGAACGGATACAAGCAAAAATATGTGGAATCAAAGTTTACACTGTTTGCATAAAGAACCTGAATTTAGAGCTTAACGAAACAGTCCAAGTACTAATGCATACACTCAAGGACAATCGACCTACCTGTGCCGTCAGTGCTTTAATTTGTAAATTCAGAGTCTCTCATTGGTACAATCTGTGTCAAACAACATTAGGTTAAAAATAATCCCGGTTTAGAGAAACGACCAGGAACTGACAAACTCTCCCCACAATATCACTAGGGAAAGAAGTCGAAACATGGAATGACGACAATAAACAAAACGGACAACAGGTAAATCCAGCCAGCAGCTCTTTCCAAAACAGGTGGTGACAATCCAAACCTAACTGAAAAGGAGCAATATTCATAATGGGGGATATAATCAGATTCGCCAACAAGACAAACATTAAAATTGGAAGGACAAACGTAACTAAAATAAACAACCAAAAAGGGGTAAGAATCAGAATCATCAACGTATAAACAACATACATGATTAGGGAAAGAATCAGAACCACCAACACAAAACATGAAGGTACCACAGCAAAAGCACCGACTTGGGACGATCGACAGTTCCCAGTACGCGGACCCGAGCTGTGGTTTGGGAGAGCTATAACAAAAAGTTTCTGTCTTGTCTGCGTATCTGATATGAGCTGCCAAGCGAATTTGTGTCTTCGAGCATTCCGTCATGACAACTTTTAACTGCGCATGCCCAGCCATTCAGAGGGGCCAGGGATATGGCTTTCTGTCTGAAGGTTCCTCTTGATTCACTGCTCGTATGAGCGAGCAGCGAAGGTTCTGGCGAGACTGCGCGGATGCGCAGGCTCGCCTGAACCTTCGCTGCTCGCATAGGCGATAAGTACCAAAATCGCTTGACGGGGCCCATATAATAAACTATTATTCCCTATGGGGTGGGGTCATGAGTAATGGGGCATTATACCAATTTGATCTCGGCTATCGCCTCACTTACTGTATACTGTCCTGGCCATTTATTCTCAATAAATATTCTATCCGTGTCGCAAATAATTCATAAACTCGTTTTTTTTTTGTCTTGTCGTATGCTAATTCATCTGGTTGAAATTTTTAAATGCAAGCAGCTGATACAAGTCCAGATGACAAAAGTATTAATCACTTTCAATAACTTTTATGACATAAAACAAATACTTGACAATTTTGTATGTTTTGTAAGGACTGATAAATAGCATGACATGCCCATGACAAACCATCTGTCAGATGTAAATGATGTGTGTTCCGAATGTGCAGTTTACGCTGATATACCTAGCGTTCCGCCTTCCATTAAACGGAGATAGTTAAGTAGCAAAACGCAGTGTCTGATACGGGTCTTTCTGTTTGCTAGAAAAAAGAAACATGGATCTTAGTAATTAGTATATGTAAAACTTACAATGAGTGCAATACCACTAATACTGAAAATGGACTGGTTACAAGTTTCTATTTGTCATGAACGGATTGAAGTAATGTCTTGTGTGGTCCGGGTGTCAAGCTTAAGGAGAGTGCAAATGGTACAGGAGGGAACGTACAAGCGATACGTTACAGTTTTGTCTGAGAGGTCACTGTTATTGGGCCTAGTCAGAACTACAGTGAAAGTTCTATAACTCGAACACGCATGGCTCATTTACCTTGTCGAATTCGAACTCGATCTGGAATCCCAAGAGAATTCACCCAGTCCATATATTTGTATATTTTAGGGAGGTTCTCTTGATTTTATCTTTAAACGGTATGTTGTGCCTACTCATTAGAATCGCCCCATTAGACACAACATACCTTTGTTTCATAGAAGGTAGTCCACATTCTGCTTCATAACCTGGCACTATCATTACGCAAGCACGCCTATACAAATACATTGCCACCTTTATCGCCGAAAAAAAATGAAAATTTTATGAAGAAAAATTGTGATATTTTTCTTATTTCTGCTCAAAATATAGATTGTTGGCACTCGTTAGAACCGCCTCATCGAGGCGGTTCTAACGAGTACCCATAATCTAAATTTTAGAGCAGAAATAAGAAAAATATTGTAACCCCCGGAAACCCCAGTTTTACTATATAAAAGTGGGGTTCAAGGGGGTCAAAATTGTATAGGCGTGGTTTCGTGATGATGATAAAACCTCAATAGTTCGGACTACCCATTGCTCTAACAAATTTCCGTGGTCCCGAAAGTATTCGAGTTATCGAGGTTCGACTGTATATAGTGTTCACACACTTTGGACTAAACCCCTATTTGCAAGAATGGGCGTATCCAATTCAAGGATGGAGATGGATTTGTCCACGTCAGAAACACAGGGGAGAAAGTGTTAGAGAACAAAAAAGAAATACATATAATCTGTTTTCTAATGACAACTAAATGCCTTCGTTACACTGAGCCAGACGGGTTATTAATTTTTGGAAGAGAATGCCTGTAACTCATGCAAGTAATATTTTGCTGATTGTCTAATGGGCTTTGCAAAGAATCTGCTGACAATATGTGCAATTCCGAAAATCCTGAGAAATGGCATGTGCAGCGGTTGGAAAACTCTCCGATCATCCGCTTTTCATCACAGAAGTATTTCTCTGTCGTTTGAATTGTAGATTTTTCATGCGAACTGCGCATGCGCAGATTAAACCCAGCGCATGCGCTGACTGTTTTCGATTGTCGCATAGGTAGATACCATTTTCATAGACGTGTCCTGTTCATTGAGCCGGTAATTTGTAAAGAGTCGTATGTTGGAGCATTGATCATAATTTTGTAGTAATAAACTTTTGCACGAAACAATAGCCAGAAGTAATGAGCCGCGACATGCGAAAATGGTCTTTGAGGACGTGCTCTCAGTGGAGACTCAAATCAGCCTGGGCACCCACTCAGTTAGAATGGAACATTCAAGGTCTGCAGGAAGAGGGTTTGTGGCACAGTGCATTAATATAGCGCAAAGCGAAGACTCAGATCAGACCGCGCGTATGCGCAGTCTAATCTGAGTCTTCGCTGGGCGCACATGCTCGTAGAGCTCTTCTAACTCGGCGCGGCCCATTTGAAGATCCGTTTGACTAGTTGTCACAAACGATACTGGGATGCAAACGTTGAAGTCCCAGTGGATTTTCAAGCCACGCCAAGCGCAAATGTGTAAATAGACGTGCGCGTTCAGCGAAAACTCAGAACAGCTTGCTCTATCGCGCAGTCTGAGTGCCATATTGATGGACAGTGACCAACTGTATTTTTGTGTGTGTACACAAGCAATAAGTTGATCTAGGACAAAATTTCATTGGCGCTGTCCATTTGATGTGAATATGGAAAGAACATATTTATTTTCCATTGCGAAGCTTATTATTCCATATATGACTAGCGCCCCAAAAACTTGCGACAATGGCAATCAGTGTAGACGCTCATCAGCTACCACAGAAAGCGGCAGCTGATCAGGATCTTTACAGTTTGTTTGAAATACAAGGATCACCAGTTTGTGACAGTCGATGTGACAATCATATTGAAATAATCCAGGAGGTCGGTGCAAGTCTAGGTCAGGACAACAAGAGGGCACCAATCCCCAGAATGGGATTGTAGTCCAGTCCACACCAATTTTATATGGCGCCAGTCGATCATGTAACGCGCTTCTACATCAGTGCTGATGCTTGGTACTTATCATGGGTCCTTGTTCGCTCACGTCTTCATTATGTTGAAAATTCGAGAAAAAATTTGTATACTGACAATTAATCGGTTTCCGCTGCCTTTCTTTTATGCTGTACGCGTTTCTTCTGTGTTTTCATGGACGTAGTGGAAACTTTTTTTCTAGTGTATTGTGGGAATATATCAATCGTTTTAGCCCCTGTCACACCAAGCTAGGTATAGGCTGTCCTATCCCGGTCCTAATAAACTCGTTTAAACGGATTGCGATCGCGGTAGAAGTGCAGTTTTGGCATAATAATGTCTGTTATCGATTTGTTTGATTTGGAGTTAATACTATTTTAGGTCATTTTTCGGCCGCTCAGTTTACCTATCCACACTTTTCCTAGGCAGGCTTATACTTAAGCGGTTGAAAAGTACAGTGCACATTCTTTCGCCAGAAACTGACAACTGCCCTTCATGAATCAGCGAAAGGGAGAGAATGGCCGTATAGAAAAGATTTCATGATCAATCTCCACGAAAGAATCATGCCGATCCCGGCAGGCATCGAACCCGCGCCCTCCTGATCACCAGTCAGACGCGCATCCGACAGAGCTACCGAGGCCGGTCTGTAATCGATCTAAGTACGCTCATAAAAGATGTCCTCAAAACATCCATCTCGCCTGTATCTCGTCCTGTATCTCGTCATCAAGTTCAATTCCAGCTCATATAATGTAACTAATTTTAGTACTGTTCAACTCCGTTTTCAATACGTTCAAAGATATTCTAACACTAGACCACTTTGTTCACAGACAGTTCATCTTGTTCTGACTACGTCCTCATTTCTTCCCTATAGTGCGCGTGGAACGTAACTGCAATCGCTTTCTGGCCCGTCGCCTATAAAAAAGTCTAGCTCAGTCTTGTCAGTCCTCGTTCCCCCCGTTTAAGTTGTGCACAGTTGTAACCATCAAATAACTATTATCATAGGCATTACATTCGTAATCAGCATCAATCCCATTGCATCCTTGTTAACACGATGTCCCAATTACCAGAGTGGGAGGAGGTAGGGGGTGCGGGGGAAGGGGGGAGGGTGGGGACAAAAAGACCCTCTAGATCACTAAGCTGCAACTGTCTGAAGCATATACGGACCGGTCAATTCCTACAATAACTGATATTTGTTCATGGATAAATCTGCCCAGGGAAAAGGATTTTAAGTAAACTGGTCCGCTCGACATGAACTTAAATGTTTTGACTGGGTCCTTCAGCTCCAAACAAAACTCCCCTTAACGTGTTTATATGGGTGTACAATATATATGGCGAAGAGAGTGAATACCAGGGTACCTTACTTTATGTTATTTGCGACAATCAGTAAAATTCCCTAAATCGGTGCATTTGCCTTAAACAGTGTTGATTCAATGTTTGTTTGAATGGAGTCTGTTATTTAGGTCATTTTGAATACGTTGTACCTTTACCCGACATTGAGATGACATGACATCTCAAGCCCTGCCGCCCAAACAAACAAATAGGGCTTATATGCAGGGACAGTCCGACTCGCACCACTTTGCATAGGCGGGCTTTGGCCTTCTAAGCGGGTTACGAGTACTCGTACGGTTTAAGCTCTGCGTGAAAGCACCGTGAAGCCAAATCTATATTACCAATCCCCGAAGGGCGGGTTTATTATTTCAATGAATTGAGTACTTATCGTGCATAATTAGAACTCTTGAGGCCCTAGGACATTCTGTCGATAGTTGCAGGTTAGAAATATTCAGAGACACTTTAGGAATTTGTTTCTAAGGTATGCTGTGTCTACTCATTAGAATCATCTCGATAAGGAGATTCCAGCGTACCTTTATTTTACAAAAATATTCCTTAGTTATCTGCCCATTATGCCTCCGTATGACTAACCCTCTATAGCTCGAACTACCCCTGTTTGCATGGTTTCAAATGTGTTCCAGACATTGAAATTTGCCTATGATTTAAGCAACGAGTAATATGAAAAAAAGGAAAAAAAATAAGCGTCATTTAGAAATCAGCTTGTCAGACTATAATGGCCGCTTTAAAAAAAAAAACAAATTGCAGACTTCCGACTATGCCGGTATAACAATTTAACAGCTGCACATGACATGCATTTGCAATAATGCACATTGTATACTGCATCGAACACTTGAAACTGTCTGCATCAGCAGCTGCAGTTGTAATATTGCCCTTCTATTGCCATTGCACCTAATTTGTGATGTGAATCGCTTATACTGCCTAAAGATATTCCGTAATACCAATGAAGTCTCTATTAACTCGAATAAATAAACACATGACTGAACTGGTTTTTAAGGTAACCGGGCGCTATAAGCACATAGGGGCTACCCCAAATAAACACATTCTTCTTCAAAAAACATTTAAATGGTTTCGTTTTTTTTTCTTTCTTTGTGTTTTCTACAGCCATTGTGCCATAATAGGAGACCACCTTTGGGACTGCTCAAAAGTTGTCTTAGGATCACTATTGAACAGTTCCAGTCATGTTCTTGATATCGGCGTTTTATTGTATAGCATCGCGAAACATGCCTATGTAATTTTGACCCCCTTGAAGCCCACTTTTATATGGTAAAACAGAGGTTTACAGGGGTAAACCTTATTTTTTCCAAACAATTTTAAGTTTACAGGGGTAAACCTTACTTTTCTGTGCCTCTAAAATATAGATTGTGGGTACTCGTTAGGACCGCCTCGATGAGGCGGTTTTAACGAGTACCCAACAACTATATTGTTTGAGCAGAAGTAAGAAAAATATCACGATTTTTCATCCTAAAATTTTCTTTTTTCGGCGGTAAAGTTTGCTATGTATTTGTATAGGCATGTTTTCGTAATGTGTTGAGAATTCTATGAAAAATATTGTTAGCTGTTGATGCGTGTTGCAAAACCCAGTAATATCTTCTAATTGTGGTGTATTCCTTTATTTCATTTCACTGCAGGTACTGTTAAATACCGTGTTGTGACGGTAGAACGTGTCCCGTACTTCATCATAGAGCAGTTTAGATTTCATCTCCTATGGTATCTTTGAGTATCCTTGAAAATGGAGTTTTTGCATGTATGCGCTGGAGTGCGAAAGCAGTGTTGTAAATTTCAGTAATGCTTATGAAGAGGCTCTCTTAATACTCAGACTCCCGTTTTCTGTCTGGAATGTGTGTTGTGTTTCGAAAGGTATTTTTTCTCTTCTCTGAAACTCGTTGTAACCCATATATGACAAAGGAATAGTCCACCCTAATGCGTTTAGAGTGACCCATTTCCAAATCTGTATCAGGTTTGTGTTTGTTTATGACAAATTTTACAAAAGTGAATGTTCTTTAAGCAAATAGCAAATACCCAGATCAGACGCCGTGTTCTGGATCTGCACTGTTTGCCATAGTCCCAGAAAATGGCCACTAGGCATATATGGGTTAAGTGCAATATGGTGGCGGCAGGACGATCATTCCCTGCACTTCATCATGATGCAATTAATAGTTTACTTCATTTGGGTTCATATATCTTTGAAAAATTGAGTTTTCCTCGCAAATACGCTAGAGTTGCAAATTCCAGCACTGTTTATCATCACCACGCCTATATAATTTTAACTCTTTTCTTGTTTCTACGCTAAAATATAGATTGTGGGTACTCGTTAGAACCGCCCCATCCAGGCGGTTCTAACGAGTACCCACAAGCTATATGTTGAGCAGAAATAAGAAAAATATCACAATTTTTCACTCAAAATTTTAGCATCTCGGCGGTAAAGTTTACAATGTATTTGTAAAGGCGTGTTTTCGAAATGATGAAGTCAATTAAACCGAGACTCCCCCATTACGATAACGCATCCGTGTGACAAAATGCGTTCTTTCATATTTCCAAATTTGTTACTTTTTTATTAAAATTTATTATCTTATTTATATTCCAAACATAGTAAGTGGGTGCTTGCTAAAGTCGCCTCACTGAGGCGGTTATAACGAGTACCTACAACCTATGTCTAATAGCAGAAATAAGAAAAAATGTATACCCCTGTACACTTCAGTTTTCTCGTTGTAAAGTGGAGTTAATATGGGTGCTCATTACGTTAACTTGATTGTAGCATTACATGCTTTATGGAGTTAGGAGGCCTTCATGCAGACTGAACAAATCATTTGTCTAAATCGCGACGGAAGTAAGGGCGAGGATTGCGGCCACGTAAAATCGATTTGATCCCCCACAGTGGAATTCGTTTCACTGGCCGTTCCAAGGCGGTTCTACTGTTGCGGTTTATTTTTGTTGTTGTTTGTCTTTGGGTGTTTGTGTCGCTTATATCAATTTGTTTTGCATAGCCAATTGGCCATTTTGTGGGAAAGTAACTGTCATTTTGGCTTTCCGCTATTGATGTTTCCATTAGGGTCTGTTGTTTCATGTTTGTGTTTCTTTCCCTTTGGTGTCTCTCATGCATGGGAGCTGTGGGCTAATTGTATCGATTCCTGATCAATGCCTCCACTTCTATTTAACAACATTTTTCTATTTATGCTCAAAATACAACGTTGGTACCCGTCTCGACGAAAAGTAGTCAAAATCTTTGATTTTGAGCATAAATATACGAAAATGATATTTGCCTTATTAATGACACATGTCTGTATCTGAAGTGGAGTTTGCCATGGTCTATTTGTTCAGGAGGTAAAAACAAAACAACACAAAAAACAAACAAATAAACAAACAGAAATTGGACATCGCGTGTTGTGAAAACACAGTTCTTACGAGGAAAATGCAGCATCATACATACCACTGGATTTAAAATTTGTTTTTGGAAACCACATATTCTTTGATAATAATCGTAGAGAAAAAGATAACTGACGCAAAGGTCGGACGAAGTGAGCCACATGGGTATATAATTTCTCATGTCTTTGTTGAACGGGACTGAACGAGATTAGGTGATACGCCTTCTTTTCTTGATTTGAAACTTGTACTAAAATAACTATGTACAAAATTAAATATTTTTGTCATTGATTGAATCATTTGTACCTAACATGTATCAAATTTCTTTTGAAACGAGTACTTTTGATCAAATTCTCCAAAAATGTCCAACCAGTCATTAACCAAAACATCCTTGTACTGTTACCACGAGGCACAGTGGCGACACTATGTGGACCTTCGTCTAGGGATGGCCAATGTTTTTACCTTGATTTATGTAATTGTGCTTCCTAAAGAATCAAAGGTGCATTAATGAAATGATTTAACCCTTTTTGTACCTTTCTCCTTATATATGGCAGGAGTCCATTTCAAAATTTATGGGTGACGGGTTGTATTTTCATCAATATTTATTTGGAAAATGACTGAACTTTTAGAAAACAGTGGAGGCCCTGATCAGATGCCGCGTTCTGTGGCGTCTGATCAGGGCCTGCACTGTTTGCCAGGGTACCGGTTTTGGGGTTTCTGGTACTAAATGGGTTAATGCCATTTCCTCCATACATGCCTGTATGTATTATTGTAGAATACACCGGCACCGTGTATTCTATGGAGTGGAGTCTTGGATTGGAGTCTTGAAGTGGAGTTTGGAGCGACATTTTGGAGCCCAATTTTGGAGTCACATTCATTTTGCACGCCCTTGCTCTTGTTAGCTCAGCAGAGCATGAAATGCTTATGATGAGCAATTATGGTTAGGCAAAGTCAGTCGGGCATTGACTGTCGGACCTTATCATCATGTGGTGTGTATTCTATGGATTGGAATGATGGAATGGAATGTTTGAGTGGAGTTTGGAGTGGAGTTTGGTTGGAGTGGAGTCTTGGGTCATATTTTGGAGTTTCATTTGTCTTTAAAGCTTCATCGTTATAAGCCATAATGAGACTATACAGGTGAAATGCTGTCGTCTTGAAACTTATATAAGCTGTATGGCTTATATATAATTTCATTTAGCTACAGTTATCAGTAAGCATTGGTACACAATAGCAGATAGCTAACTAAACTGACTTTCATCACAGAAAAGGGATTCACTCTGTTGAAACTGATGGCTGCCAGAGCTAAATATAAAAAAAAAATTGAAATAACAATTCTTCCTATACCCTTAAGCCAGTTTTGTTGAAACCTCGCTGGATTGTTGCTAGGTGACCCTATACAAAAAATTGCTAAAACAGTTCTACTTCAATGTACAAGATGGCCACAAGAACTAAATGCAGAAAACAATCTTTAACCCAACAGTAAAGGTAATGTCAGGCCAGACATTTACTTTCACTGTTTCTGCACAGACTAAGACCCTCATAGTAGTTACCAATACTGCAACGAGTTTTTAAGTCGTCTCCCAAGAGATGGGTCATTAGGAAAAGGAAGGATATGATAGTGTAGAAAAAAAAAACACAAACCCCTTCCCATCTTGCACTGCACCGCAGGCCCTTACCCAACTATAGCCCAAACAGTGGATTGTCCAGGTCCGAACCAACCCCACATGCCAGGCCACATATTAGAATAAGTCTTAAGTGTGGGTGTGAAAAAAATCAGCTTTGATAGTATGAACCAACATGACTAAATGTGCCTTATCCCAGATGCAAATAATTCTGCCATTACCCCTTTGCACTATCAGACTGTTACGAACAGAAATAAACTAAGTGCCTTTTCCACTGAATGGTTACATGTACATTAAAAAGATGCTGAAATGTAAGCTCTTCGCAATCCGCATTCGCATCACATGACCGTAAATACAAGGTGTATCAACACCAATCATACACACCATGCCAACATCCCTACTGCCAGGGACATGATATCATTTCTACTGTAATTCTCTCCCTTTAGCTAGTTCAAGAAGGGCAGTTGTCAGGTTCTGGCAAAATAAAGTGCACTGTACAGGTTAACCGCTTACATACGAGTCTGCCCAGGAAGACTGTGGATTAAAAGGTAAACTAACCGGCTCGAAATGGCATAAAAGAATTAGTATGAGCTGCCAGACTAGATGACCTTTGGTCTGTTTTTTTTTCTGTTAATTCCTCCACATTGTGTTGACACACACCTCGTTTTTATGCCCCCGCATCATATGATGCCGGAGGCATATAGTTTTTCGGTTTTCCGAACGTGCGTACGTGCGTACATGTGTACGTCCGTCTGTACGTGTGTGTGTACATACGTACGTACGTACGTACGTGATCCTGTAACCTCAGGTTAAGGTTTTTGTAACAGGTAGAGCCTGAACTTTTAGAACTCATATTTTCCTAACCATTTGATGGAACTGGTTCATCTGTAGTATGATGATAGATATAGGTCCAAAGTTTTATTAAGCAACACCTACCCATGCCTGTGACCTCAAGGTCAAGGTCACATACTTAGAAATTTCAATGTTAAAGACTCAGGTTAAGGTTTTTGTAACAGGTACACCTGAACATTTTAGAACTCATATTTTCCAAACCATTCCATGGAATTGGTTCATATTTTGTATGATTATAGATATAGGTCCAACGTTTTATTCAGCGATATCCCCACCCATACCCATGACCTCAAGGTCAAGGTCATGGACTTAGAAATGTTCCATGTTAAAGACTCCAGTTAAGGTATTTGTACCTGGTAGAACCTGAACTTTTATGTTGGCTTTGGTTCATATGATGATAGATATAGGTACAATGTTTTATTCAGCAACACCCCCACCCATGCCTATGACCTCAAGGTCAAGGTCACAGACTTAGACAATTTTAATGTTAAAGATTTTAAAGAGCTCAAATTTTCCAAACCATATTATGGATTTGGCTTATATATGCTATGATGATAGATACAGGTCCAAATGTTTATTTGGCAATACCCCCACTCATACCTATGGCTTCAAGGTCAAGGTCACAGACTTAGAAATTTTTAATTAGATATTTTAAGAGTTGATATTTTCCAAATCGTGTGATGGATTGAGTTTATATTTGGTATGATGTTAGATACCTGTCCATTTTATTCAGTGATACCCCCACCCATGCCCATGAGTTCAAGGTCAAGGTCACAGACTTAGAAATTTTTAATTAGATATTTTAAGAATTTATATTTTCCAAATCGTATGATGAATTACGTTTAAATTGGGTATGATGATCGATACTGCCCAATACCCCCACCCATGCACATGCCCTAAAGGTCAAGGTCACAGACAAAGAAAATTTTTATTTAAAGTTTATTAAGAGCTCATACTCACCAAACCATATAGATTTGCTTCATATTTGGTATGATGATAGTTACAGGTCCAAAGTTGTATATACCCCTACCCCTGACCTCAAGGTCAAGGTCACAGACTTAGTCTTATTATGCTTTTAAAGTTTTAGGGCTCATATTTATAGATTCGCTTCATATTTGGAATGATGATAGATACAGGTCCCAAGTCTCATTCACCCATACCAACGACCCTGCCCATTACCTCAAGGTCAAGGTCACACGCTTAGAAAATTTTGTTGCAACATGGATTTTCGGGATGAGGCGGGGCCCTTGGCGGGGGCATCTGTGTCGTCTGGACACATTTCTTGTTTGTTTTTTTGTTGTTGTTTTTTTTTGTTAAATTATTTTGCTGTCTGCTCTGAACATAGTTTGAAGGTAGAACCCACAATCTATGTTTAAAAAAAAACCCACTTGTCATTTCAATCAAAGCATAGACTCTACTTAAGCGTCGACAGCTTCCTCTGAGTGCAACTCGTCCACAATGGAAACAGATTGTTGTGTTAACCATTAAATTCTACCATCTGATCTGGTTTCACACTGCTTGCCTGTGCCCAAGCATTATGAGCCCCCGCCCATCGGGGCTTGAAAAAAATATGCTTCTACGCAGAGCTGAAACTGACCCGCACACGAGTAATGGTAAACCGCCTAGAGGATCTAAGCCTGCCCAGGAAAAGCGAAGCGAGTCGACCCGTCCATGTTTGTAAACCCTATTGGTTTCATTGGGCGGCAGGGCTTGAGATGTCATTTCATCTCAGTGTCGGATAAAAGTCTCGCAAAATTGGAAGCAACGTCTCCAAAATTACCTTTACAGTGTTGACGGGGCCATTAAACCTCGAATCAAACAAACATCATGTTTTCTAGTTTTTGTGGACCTGCTTCACAACGGTAAGAACAGCATGGCTATAAACAACCATGCCACATGAATTTTGTAGTCATTTGGACAGTTGCAGTGGGAAGTTTCCGGCCTATTTGCGACTGATATGTCAATGGCATTGAGACAATGGCTATCACATACAAGCCTCTACTCCCTCCTTAGACCCCAATTCATCCAACAACCCATGACCCACAGCCCGCACTAACTTTTGGTGTTCATTGAAGTCTGCAGGCAGAAGTGCAGTCCTAATTTAGAACATGGCTCTGAAAAATGTATCACTGATTTATTACATAAACCTGTTTATGATACAAATTAAGAACAATGCCACAGAATTAGGACAGGGATTTATATTGAGTATCATTAAGAAATGTACTGTGTGCCATGCACAGAACAACACCAACACCAGACATAGATTTTGTTTGTTTGTTTGAATTGACTTTAACGCCCCCATCAACACTATTTAGGCCATTTTGGAAACGTTGTTTCCAATTTTGTGGGACTTTTACCTGACATTGAGATGAAGTGACATCTGAAGTCCTGGCACAGGCTTATAAGCATTGGACGGTATGATTCACATGGCTTTGCCTGGGCAAGCTTAGTCCTTGGTTGTGGTTTACCAGAACTCATGAGTGGCCAGTTTCAGCTCTGCGTGGAAGCATCATGCAGCCCAATCTATTTTTTCCAAGCCCCGATGGGCTTGGGAGAATTGTGTAAAGAGTATTATCTGTAAAATATGAGCATGGTTTGTGTATTGCGCCTATGCCAGAAAGTGTAGACTCAGATCAGAAGCAGAGGCCAGCTGCATCTTAAGAAGGAAAACACTGTAAAAAAGGCCAACCCACCCCTTTGGGCTTGAGGAAATAGATGGGCTGCATGATGTTTCTACGCAGAGATGACACTGACCGAAAACGAGTATTAGTATAACGCTTAAGGGATCTACGCCTGCCCAGGCAAACCAGTGCAAGTCAGACCGTCCATCCTTATAAACCCTATTGGTTTCATTGGACGGCAGGGCTAGAGAAGTCATTTCATCTCAATGTCGGGTAAAAGTCCCACAAAATTGGAAGCAATGTCTCCAAAATGACCTATACAGTGTTGACGGGGCCTTAAATCTCAAACCAAACCAACAAACACTGTCCAAAATGCAGGAAGAAACATTTCAAGACCTTGTTCAGAACCATTCACTACAGGTTACTAATGTCAACACGAATTTCACTATCACCGATCAAATATTGTTTGCACTTTATCCTGGTTACATTTATTAATCACCATGAACCATTTTACACCAACTTGTTGCATAAAGAGGGTTTACTGAAAACTATGGACTGGATTCATATGCAGGGGCATTTTATGCTGGAAATGGCAGCATCTGCTCATTGTCTAATACTGGAAGTTAAGGGTCAAAGGAAACAATTTAAGTCCAAGTTCAAGACCAATTTTCAGACTCTACTCAGAGTGACCATTGTAATACCATTTTGGTAATCAGAATGGAACTGTTAAAATATAGCTTCTGGTTATGGGTCGACTAACGGGCCTCGGGATATTAGAGATTTTTTTCTGCTCGGTTGGCCATCTTGTACGTCTAATCGGAACGATCGGCAGTCTTATACATCTAAGCGGAACAATATGGGCAAAATTCCCGTTATGTTTCAATTTAATTGGCCTCAGCTTTAGAGGTAATGGCATCATGCTGTATGATGGACAGCACCTGACAGATGACGTCCAAAGCACATTGAGACCAACCACAATAGGCTAATTAGAGCAAAGGGGTGAAAAAAGTGACTCCAAAATTTGACTCCAAAATTTCGCTCCAAACTCCATTCCAAGACTCCATTCCAAGACTCCACTCCATAGAATACACGGTGCCGAATACACCGCTGCTTAGCAAAATATTTTTTGCGCTTTTGTTTCATTGAAAGCATCAGTTTTCTCCAACTAAATATTTTGATTTTAACAAACTTGACATCTACATTTCACTTTAATACAAATGATAAATTACACATTTCTTTAACAAATATTTCAACTAATATCGCCGTTTAGTCAGGGGATTATGTTTACCCGCCTATCAATCTCAGAGTTTATTTATCTTAACTCGAATTTCTTAATCCTGTCAAAATAAATGTGAGAATAACCAAATCTTAGATGAATGGAGCCAAGCTGTTAGCCGTAAGGAACATTTTATGCAACAGGATATTTTAATTGTGCCACAAAATATCCATGAACGTAGAAAAATTACTGATATATAGTGAGTTCATTCATATCTATTACTCAGCTCTTGGCAATAAATGCAGCTCACAGCCACTTCGACCAAAACAGTACGATTTTTAACAAAACAACCGAGTTAAGTGCATTAGAATGGAAATACTTGCATTGTTTGTTTGTTTGATTTGAGGTTTAACGTCCCCGTCAACACTGAAGACGCTGCGTCGAATTGTGCGGGACTTTCACCCGACATTGAGATGAAAATACATATTAATCCTTGCCACCCAAATGAAACCAATCGGGTTTATATGCATTGGACGGTCCGACTCGCGCCAGTTTGCCTGGGCAGGCTTAGACATTCTAAGCGGTTTACCAGTACTCATGTGCGATCAGTTTCAGCTCTTCGTGGAAGCATCGTGCAGCCAAATTTATTCTCCAAGCCACGATGGGCGGGGGCCTAATGAAAATATAGTAAATATATGGTTAGTGTCTTAAATAATAAACTATGACCAGTGCTTCAGCTGAAGTGCACGACCGGATGCTTTTAGCTTTACGAGTGTTACCATATATGGGTATGGCGGCCATTTTGGTCATGTGACCTGAACCTAAAACGGTTCCCCCAACAAATGCGCCTTATCGTAAGGAGCAAAAATATATCTTATACTTTAGTACTGTATTCTGAATCGTTTGCAGGATAAAATGCATTCTCACTTTTCCAATACAAAAGCAAAGGTGTCAAAGTTTGACCTAGGCACAAAGAAGGTCAAGGTCAACCCAGGGTCACCATTTTAGCAATTTATGACGGGCTTACGTCCCAGATGCTATTTATCAAGTTTCGTGGAAATCTGCCCAGTGGTTCTGGAGAAGACTATTTTTGAAGTGTTTTTACCATATATGGCTTGGCTGCCATTTTGGTCATGTGACCTGGACCCCATGAGCAAATTTTGGTTTTCCCCATCCCATAGAGGCTCCATATGAAATTTGACTTCAATCGGCCCAACGGTTTGCGAGGAGAAGCAGTTAAAAAAATTTCACATTTTTCGCCTCGGCGAGGCTATACTAAATGGAATTAATATTTCGCAAGTTCATTGGTTAGATCTCATTGATATCTATCAGTATGCCAAAAATTGTTTAAATATTCCAAGCGGTTAAGTCACTATCACCAATTTTCACAAACGGGTTACGGACGGACAGACAGACGGACAGAATGACAGAATGACACGGTGAATATAGGGCACTCTTAGAAAATCAACCGACTTCAGTCGGTCGCTTTTTCTGCGGGTCGTGCAATTGGTGAGCCTTAGACAATTTATAGGGCGAGTTTATACCGCAATTCAAAACACTCAAGGGTTTTGGAATAATTTTGCAAATTTAAGCAAAAAAGGACAAAAAAAAACCAAACAAACAGAGTGGCATGTTAAACGACATTTAGTGCCATGGCGCGCACACGTAATATAACATGACGTCAAGGAGTGCACAGTTTATGACGTCACCGCGCCACAGAGACGTTGGAAATAACATGGACGCTCGAATAAAAGTTTCTCAGCGCTTTCCAATCTGCATGAAAAGCTGCAAATAAATAGCTTATTTAAGCTTTAGAATTTATTTCGAGGTGCAGACACAACCGCATTAGCAGTGCGCAATTATTCCAACGGGCCATTCAAACCAGGAAAGCACGACAAGGTAAGAATTTAGCTGAAATTTCTGAAAATCTGTTCAAATAAATATTGTAAAGATTATAACTTGCAGTTTCGTTGTTTCCCCCGTGTACAAAAGGTTGCATGTTATTGTTTACACTTGCAAATTAGGGATCTGAAAAGTAGGTCCCTAGATGTATTATAGGTCAGTGGAATGTATTATAGGTCACTACCAATAATAGCGTGCAGTTATTCGACCCCATTTATAAGCTTACTAGAATGCCTGATTGCGGTATAAAATAATAATAACAACTGTATTGAAAATTGTCATTTAGGGAGTTAAATCGTGGGTTTAACGGTCGCAAATTCCGTTTTACGGTTCCGCTGGCACGTTTCCTTAATACGAAATTTGCGACCATAAAACCGCCGATTTGCCTTCCCAAATTACATTTTTGAAAACAGTTATCTCCTAAATGTACCCTTTAGGTTTACACAGCCATGAGAGATAATGCCATCTTTCTTATGTCTGACTTATTTAGACGGCTCTAACGAGTACATGCAATCCTTGTGTGCAAGCGGCAATTCAAACAACCCTGCATTTCCCTTCTTGAAGTGTGATTTACAAGGGTATCCTTAAAGTGGTACCTAAGAGTAAAATATGGTTTCCAGTATGCTGTTCTAGACAGAGCCTTTACTTGGAGACACAGCTGGAAAAATCTCTGATACTTGCTACTGCTTTTATATCGCTGTTTTGGCGCGAAACAAAATGTCCACACACACCCGACATCACAGAGATGAGGATGAGGCATAGGTAATAATCCCGAATTGCATTTTACTTTTCCATCCCGGAGGGTTGGTGTATAAATATGACGTCTTTCTTTAGTTTTAAACAGGGAGTGGTGGTTGAACAAATGCGAGCAATGGGCCGTTGTTAGTTCCTTTTTCTGACGTCAATGAAGTTGTTTTAAGTAAACTGCATAATAAATAACTTTAAAACATATAAGATTCTAATCAGTATGCGAGGCAAATCCATTACTTCAGTTCTTAAGTAAGACAGCGACAGAAAACTTTCATTTTCAGTCCCATAAACATTATGTGCATCTATGAGGCACACCAAGCGAGTATCTGTCTTCGGGCATGTGTGTTCAGCAGAGACCCTGGTCAGCCTACTTATCAGAGTGTTTGTTGTGCGATATAAGGATGTATTTTGAATCACAGCTACGTCATGCAGTCCGGGAAGAGAGTAGATATGCAAACTGATTTATGTCTTCACTTGTGTGGAAGCGCGAAGTCATATTTTGGCGTGACGCGGCTAATATATCACTTTCATCATTGGCTTTGTTAAGATGAAGTATATATGAACTAAAGAGAAATTTAGGGGAATGGGTACACTCGGCATATTTTCCGCCATTTTGAACAAGGGAGATAATGCTCGGGACTTCCTGCTCGCTTCCCCTTAAACTGATCCATATTGAAAAGGGGTCTTCTCTTAAAGGAAAGAATTTACTCTTAAAGAGCAAATTCTTTCCTTTAAAAGTAGACCCATACTGACACGGGGGAAAACTATTTTTACAAGCGTTGACTCCCCTCAAGGTTTCTCTTTTCCCCGTAAACTATATAATATCCTACGTTATTAGATGTAATTTGTGTTGACAAATTCCTTTGTGAAAAATGTTGCCCGGTGTTAATTTCCAGACGAAACTCCATTCAACATTCAGAATCTATATCCCATACCTTATTTCGTGTGACCGGAGACATATAAGGCATATGACTAGCTATATATCTTATTATTTTGCTGTTAGATTCACTTCCTTAATAAGACAGGACTCATTTTCTGAGAAAGGACTTATCAATAATTCAAAAGGTAGCAACTTGGAATCAATACACACGTCGAGATAGGAAATCTTTGTTTTGGTTAACATCACAAGTCTTTTAAGGAAGAAAAATATGAAAAAAGTACAAGCGCTAAAGCATTCAATACCGACTGATACATATCTTAAGGTTCCTTTACATTACGGAATGTAGTCGCCGTGGGATGCGGTTGACTCAGTTTAGCCACGTTCTACGCCGTCTTATCAGGGCCCGACATTGTTTGCAGTAGTACCTGTTCACTCGCTTCACTAATACTGATACGTATGGCAACATTATGCAAGACAAAACTTTGGAAAGCTGGAATCATTACAGTAAAATTTAGTGTCATATATATACACGATGTATGTCCACATTATTTTTTTGAGTTTGCAACAATCTTCAAATATTTGTCTAGAACTTTGTGCTTTCTTGTAGTCCTATTTTGAAAAGCTACGCTTGGAAGTACACATCTTGGACCGAACATGTGCAACGTTTACATAGATGCGAAGAAAATAACAATATTTGCAAATATCTTAATTGTATTAATACTACTAATTACTAAGTACCATATGCGTGTACAAACGCACATGTTCAATCAATTCCCCCGTGCATGGTGTAGTTGACAAGATACTCGCCTCATAAACCAGGGGTCGAGGGCTCGATCCCGGGCTTCTCAAGAGTTTCGGATGGGTCTTTAAACCTAGGTTCCGTATGACCTAACTGTTGGTGGGACGTAAAACTCAAACACACACTCAATCAATCGATTTCATCGGAACTTCCAGTACTGTGATTTTACAATGGGTAAGATTGTAAATACCGTCAACACGTTCATCTTTGCCACGGACTTTTGTTCTCAGAAGGGTCACTAAAATCGCATAAGCGATCTGTAAAAGATTAAGTGAGCATGTGCATAAGCTCGGTCTCGCCAGAGGATATGTATAGTAGACCTTGGATTAATTTTGTCATGCTTCTAGCTCTTTAAGTATGCTTCACACATAACCAAAACAAGCCTATGTAATTTCGTCACTCTTACAAAAAAAATGAAGCCTACTTTTATATTGTTAAATTTGGGTTTAAAGGGCTATACATTATTTTTCTTATTTCTGCTTCTCCGAGGCGTTTCTAACCAGTACCCACAATCTGTTTTTATGCAGACATGTAAAAAATATATAAGAAGTTTTGATCTGGAAAATTTCAATTTTATTTTTAGTTTTTGGCAAAATTTTCAGTGTTTTGAAAAGGCGCGTTTTTGTAATGCACGCGTATTTGAGGGTAATGCTACGATTCTGTTTCTCAATAGTCGGCACAGAGTAGTGTGGTCCTAGCTATACCAGAGGAAGAGCACAATATAATGTCGTGCTCTGGGATTAATTAATGTTGTCACGCAAACTTCGTTTGTTTTATGGCTGCAATGATATTGAATATGAGCTGACGAAGTTCAGGATGTCACGCAGTGACAAGATCACAGAAAACGTTTAAATGCAGAAACCGAGAGACCATAGCATAGACTGCTGCACGTAGGAAAACGTGCCCATTATGACGACATGCCCATCTGAGATTGTGGATTCTCTCATGTCTCCAAGGCTGTCATTTTACTGATCCAAATATGTGATAAATCCTTATTACTGCTGTAAACAGATGTTGATATACGTTAAAACTGCTTCAGCGAAGCCAATCGAGGCAAGGCTAGGGGAGGCGTTTCTATTGTTACGAGTGTCACGACGTCATTAGTTAATATATCCGTTAAAACTTTAACTATTATACATGGCAAATAATTATGCGTATATTTTTGCTGAAAAAAATGTGAGCAGCTTTTGCAAACGCAAAAGCTGCTCTCATATTTTTCGGCAAAAACAACACTGTTAGATATTGAATAGTTAACAATTTCACCACTAACGAGCTAGTTAAGCTAACGACGCTTTTGATAATTGGGCCCAGAACAAACTGTTCCTAATTCAAAGGTGATGCATGACAGAAGAATGCAGAATTATAACAGGTTGACAATTCCAAAGCAACGTTAGACTCTTAGAAACAGCCTGGTAACTTTTGCGCAACTAGTACAACTCATTGCTGCATAAAAGCGCTTTTCATTGCAGTCTGACATTTCGTTCTGGCACCCCATCTGTTTGTTAGGATCCCTGGATCTCTTTCAAAGACCTGGCTACGAAACAGAAATGTTACAAACATTAGCACCGTGGTTTATACTTTTGCACCCGGTCTGTTTTAGATGAAATTACGTTTATGTTTTATATATTTTGTTAATAACCTCCGCGTAATTAATTTATTGGACGATACATCATAAGCCTTATATCAGATCAAGAGATGCGGTTGTAAGCTAGCAGTACAGCAAGTCACTTTAAAAGCGTTATCCCAGTAAGCATTCTACATAAATCTACAGCGGGCCGTTAGCGGCCCGTCAGGGTAGCTGACGGGCCGCTAACGGCCCGCTGTAGATTTATGTAGAATGCTAGCAGGGATGGTACCCGCCCCAACTCCAACCGGTTGTTTTCCACCTGACCGCCGCAGTGCAGCTTAGAGATATCCTGTGTCTTGGGCGTTTTCTTGCCTTGTGGTCAGGCTGATTGCGCGGACTGAGTTTGCTGCGATCTGCTGTTCATGCTCTGCCTACCTCTTCCAAAGGAGGAGGCCATTTCTGCTCACTGTCCTACACCTTCAGTCCCAGTCAGTCCTTCCCAGGTTTGGTGGTCTATGCGTTAGAGTCCCACAGGAGATTGGATTGTAGCAGAAATCAAAGAATTCAGATCCATCATATAACTTGTCTTTGATCTCATCGGGGTTGGTCATTGTGAATGCGTAGTCAATAGTTGCATGCCTCTTGCCAGATAAGGGAAGGCTCAGCGTCATCTGTCGGTTGGAAAGCCTGAGATGTTCCTGACAAAGCAAGGTGTTTTTTGCGTCCACTCAAGAATAAAGAGTAGCAATCACCAATTTTACTCTGCCAGGCGAGCCTCTCCCAAAGCTGCAATCTCAACTTTGTACCGACCAAGTTCTTTACAAACTTGAGCTGTTCTTCCCTGTGGTCTGTCTGAACCACAGGAGCTTGACGTAATAAAATTTAAAGGGCTTGTCCCTACGTTTCTATATAATGTTACATAGAAACGTAGAGATGAACACTTTAATTGTAATACGTCAAGCTCCTTTGGTCTGAACCAGCGCTGTCCATCGAATGCGCACATGGCATGCGCCGATTGTCATTTGTAGCACCTTTGTCTTTCTCAAAATCGATCGCTAAGTGGGATCCCCACCGATCGCGGTTATCCAGCCAGGGATTTCGAAGCACTCATTTGTATACAGCACCTTTTTCTAGCCCCTTTCTCATGCTTAGCGGCTGAATAGTGCGATCCTAAAAAGTCCCAATACTGCTTCATTTTCAAGGCAAGTGACCAAATAGAACCAAGCCGCCTGTGTGCTGATCCGCAACTACAGCTTCCACTGTTTCCTCACCTGCTGATTTATTGCTCGTCCATCGCCACAGGATTGTAATTGATGCGCAGGCTCGCCTGAACCTTCGCTGCTCGCATAGGCGATAAGTACCAAAATCGCTTGACGGGGCCCGTATATGTGTGCCTGCCGTGTCTGTATGTATATGATTGAGATGACATTTGGTTGTGAATCGGATTATAGTGCAGAGTCAACCTCACTCTCCCTTCCTGACTGTCAATACATCTTGATCTAAGCCCGAATACAGTATATGACCATTACTTCTTTAGTGCCTTGTCATGCTCTCATGCTATATACTGCCGTTTTGGGCCGTTGCATCAAAGAAACAATTTCTTTCGCCCAGGATGCCGAAACAGACTTTACCAAGCTGGAACAGACAAATACGGATATGTAGGTTTTAGTTTGGAGCTGTCTTCTCCTAGATGGATTGCCGGCCAGGGCTTGAGGGCTCCATCTTCCCAAGATATTTCTACTCAGATTCAGTTAACAGCCATACAGAAGCAGTAATTCAAGTGTCAGTTTGTGCATAGTGCTTGAACGCATATCATTTCTGCCGTTTCATCACGTGAACAAGTCCGTGAAATGAAGACACCCCCTAAACCCCACTTTATATAGAGCAAACTGGGGTTTATGGGGGTATTCATTATTTTTCTTATTTCTGCTCCAAGACATAGGTTCTGGATACTCGTTAGAACCGCCTCAATGAGGCGGTTCTAACGAGCACCCACATCTTATGTTTTGAGCATTTATAAGAAAAATATGAAGGATTTTCATCAGAAAAGTAGCCATTTTGGAAATGTGAAAAATGCACTATGTCGTACGGGTTAGTGATCGTAATGACCGTAAAAATAAAAAAAATTCGGACACCTTGAGAACTTGCTGTAATTCTCCAAACATTTTACTAAAATTTACCAAGTCCACAAAGTACTCCTTGAGGATCTGGGTGTGCACTGCACAACCTGGGCGCAACGGTGTGCAACAATTTGATATATCACTTGTGTGCTTTATCAAGTCAACAAGTCTTTGTATGACCCCCCCCCCCCCCTCTAAATATGTCTTATGAAAGAGTTATCTTTTGGAAGCAAAGAATACACAACAGAACTGAAAAGTATGTGTACAGTTTTTTGGGCAAGACTGGCTAGTTTCGGCCAATTAGGCCTCAATTAGCCCCGCTTTATATAGAGAAACCTGGGATTTAGGGGTACACATTTCTTTTCATATTTCTGCTCCAAGACATAATTTGTGGGTACTCGTTGGAACCGCCTAAATGAGGCGGTTCTAACGGGCACCCAAAACCATTGTTTGGAGTATAAATAAAAAAGATCACAAATTTTTACCAGCGTAATGTTGAGCGCCATACGATCTTTCTCTTGAAAAAAATTGCCCAACAAATATTTCATTGTACAAAAAAAAAAAAAAACTACTTTTTTGTATATAAAGTGGGGTTTGCAAGTTAATTCCACGGACAGATTGGCATGATCCATACATCTTACTTTCTTTTCCTTTCTACTGATACTGCGTCGGTCATATTTGGCAATTACCGCAGTTGTACATTACATACACTCCAGGTTTGCAGAATGAAAGCCTACCCAGTAATCATGTAATTACGGTAGGGATCTTTAACCTGCGCAGGGTATGGTTCTCCCTGCACAGGGGGCCTCCAGTTAATGTCCCGATCGGACGGACGGTGCACTTTATGACATTCATCCCTGCAAATGATGCCAATGGAGCGTGTTCGGACACCGAAATTTTATCGCCGCTGCCGGGGATCGAACCCGGGACCTCTAGCATCAGAGGCAAGTGCACTAACCACTGAGCTATCACGCTCTATCGGAAACAGTAAATCCGTTACTGCCAAATGAATTCTTTCCGTTTGAAGGATTGTCATATTTCTATTAATTTTCATCATCTTACAAGGATCACTCTTTATTTTTGGGCAAACAATACTAACCAGGTCTTCACTGCTGTTACAATGTTCCTTTTGTTTTGCTCAAATGGTTAAAATCTGAACTTAACAAGACAAAGCTGGAAGCGCATTATAGCTATAATTTACTTCGGATTATTATATACTTTATGGAGTTAAATGTCGTGGACTTTGTGAGGTGATATTTAAAAGTTATAATGCCAAAGATTTTTCTTCTCTAAGGCTTCATAATTGGCAAATTAGTACAATTTTCACAGCTGCAAACTTAATAAATTATAACTCTGGGTCAAAAATTTGGTATTTGTCATGATGTACGAAAAGCGTTCTCTACAGCATTCAGATTAAGTTTCAGAATTCAATGTTGGGCTCAAATCTCTTCTGCAACAAAGCCTATCGGAACCCAGATTCTATGGTGGTGACTTAATATATAATTTCAAAAATATATACATGTATAGTGGCAATGGCTTCTGTACCACATTTCGTAAAATCGTTCTTCGATAATACGACAGACTGCATGCATGGTAGTTAACCCAATCACGTCGATAACTTTGCTTCCCTCTTTAATTGCACGCCGGTGGCTCGGGCCTCAGATTCTATGACGGCAGCAGCGTAAAGGCTTACTTAAAAAAATTCTATTTTAGGTCATGTCGGTTGGTACCTGATGCTCTGTCTCTGGTCGGGCCCACATGAGACTAACTGTTGGTTATCTTTTGCTCCAGCAGTTCAATTATTTCAAGCTGTCGAGTCCTCATCGTTGTTTCATCTCTGTAGTTGTTTGACTTTTATATATCTTTTTCTTTTGGATAGCCTTTTGGGCATTTAGTTGGAAAGTAACCGTCCTTTCCACTATCCGCTAGTGGTGAGAGATCATTAGGGTTTAGTTACTTCTGTTCGTGTTTTTTCCCTTTGTTGTTTCTGATGTGAGGTAGTTGTATCGATTCCTGATCATTGCCTTCACTTCTATTTTACACAGATATGCTGATTTTTTTAATGTGATAAATTCGATGGAACTGCCCTTTCATCATTTAAATCTAGTTATTGTTCAGAGTTTGAGCAAGAATAGTTCTGGTAACTGTATACTCAACATGGATACATTTTCTGGTCTGTTATATAAGGATATACTGGTTTAGAGTGCTATCTTGTCACATGTGAGTTCTGCAACGAAAGGCTGTGCGTATTTGTCTCCGGGTACTCCGGTTTTTCGCCGACATTTGATTAGCTATCGGCTCGATACTGCAAGCAAAATAATCCTGAAAGGGTCGTAAAATAAACGTATATCATGACTTTACGTGACAAGCAAATTGTGTTTACGAATAATTTGCAAACGAATTGTTTTGGACTTACCTAGGGCATGGAAAACGGAAAACTACAGTTTAACTGACTTTTCGTGGATGAAACGAGATGTTAAAACCCCCGTCATCTCTTACTCCTCTTAACCATGGATCTAGCCACTGGGAGACACGGCCCTGTGTGATAACGCTGTCCTGAAAGGCTCCAAAAGTGGCACTTTGCTTATGACATTGGTTCTTACTTCTTTACTAATACCCCAAACATAGACTGTGTGTGGTCTTAAGAACCGACTAAATTAGAACCGCCTCACAATATAAAGTGGGGTCAAGATAGACTAAGGATTGCGGCCGCGTAAAATGGATTTAAGCCCCCCCCCCCCCCCCCCCCCCCAGTGAAATTCCTTTCACTGACCGTTCCAAGGCGGTTCTTCTTTCGCGGTTTATTTTTGTTATGGTTGCCATTTATATATATTTTTTTTTTGTTTTGGATAGCCAATTGGCCATTTTGTGGGAAAGTAACTGTCCTTTTGGCTTTTCACTATTGAATTTTCCATTAGGGTCTTGTTATTTAATGTTTGTGTTTTCTCTGATGCGTGATGTGTGTTAATTGTATCGAATCCTGATCATCGCCTTCATTTTTATTTTACTACGCTATATTGGTTACCCAAATTTCACAAAAGACAATACAAAGCTCTGTTTATTGCAAATTCAAGTTCCAGTACCACCACTGAACCTTTTCAATTATTAACTTCATGTCCCACTGCCACCAAAAAGCATGTGGTTAAATATTGCGACAAAGTCTATGAAAGATCAGGGAGAAATCTATTTTGGTCTATTAAAATTCGAACGAGGTTCTAAGTAAATTAAGGTTCAGACGTTCTCGTGCTTTTTGTCAATCTACATATGATTTTTCCACGCGTTACACTACGCTACCTCATAATCTTATAGAAAAAAAAAACAATGATTAAATGAATGGACATTCCATAGAGAAGATTCCCTCTATCTTGCGTGTACTGTTAGAAATGCCTTTTCCACTTCTGAAGATCATAAAAATTACACATTATGGTCATGACAGAATGTGTGTGAAGCTCTCACCTTTCTACACGACAATATTTACATAATGTATATTAGATTTGTTACTAATGTGTTTAGACAAATAGTGGGAATTCCGATGGGTGCGAATTGCACACCCCTTGTGGCTGATTTGTTCTTATTCTATTATGAAGGAGAATTCATCGTGTTCATTTTTTTTTGTTGAAAAGCATCTGAAAGTTATTGAAACATATAGCTCGTCGTCGAGATACTTAGGTGATTTATTAAATATTGACAATACCTACTTCGATGGTTCGATCAGTCATATACCTTTAGGAACTTCAGTTCAATAAAGCAAATTTTTCTGATATCGAATCCCCATTTGTGGATCTAAATTTATCTATTTCAGATGAGTTTGCTTCGTGCAAAATTTTTGATAAACGCGAGGGTTTTGATTAAGAGATTTTATCTCATGACGTCGCGTCTGAGAGTGTAATAACGTCATGTAATATTTTCGATAATCCACTAGTGGATTAGATATGCAAATTAGCTAAATACGTCCCGTAACGTAACATGTACAACGTCCTTATTGACGTCGTGTTTACTAATGGCGGAATATTGACATTTTTGTAAAGAAACGTGAATAAAATACGTTATAAATGTCATATGATAAATAGAATCTTGCATTTGTGCTCGTGTATAATTGGATTTATTAAACTCATTGAGGAAAAGGGATAAAATGCTCGGCAAAGCCTCGCATTTTATCCCTTTTCCTCAACTCGTTTGATAAATTCAATTAAGAAATGAAATTTATTTTTCTGCAGTTCATCGAAGTATGAACGCAGTGGGTCGCGTGCAAAGTAAATGAACCCCGAAGGGGTTCATGTAAACTTTGCTAGCGAGCCACTGCCGTTCATACCTTCATGAAATGCAGAAAAATTAAGTTTATTTTTATATTTACATTATTTGCCCCTCATCAATGGGCAAAAAAGATGCTTATAGGGCAACGCTTTAAAGTTGAAAAACATTTACACGCTGTTTTTCTAAGAAGAGCGGAGCAGCGTTGACGTCATCAACGCCCGTATAGAACAATGGTTTAGAATGACGTCACTTAAAAGCACGCCATTCGATGCGTTCATGGACGTATGAACGCAATTGTTTTCTATAGGTTTACAGTAGACTTTACACTGGAAATGTAAATATTAATACATGAACACTCATGTAAGATCCTCTATGTAAACTTTCTTTTCCTACGGTGTTTATTATCGCAATTATTTCGGTTTGCCAGAGTGTCTAGTCGTGTAGCTGACGTCAAAACTCATAGTAAATTATAAACCGCTAAATTTATAAATCAGGGTTATCGGTATCATAAACTTTACAAAGCCTTTCATTAGTTTTATAGACGTCATTTCGATTCAATGTTGAGCTTAAATCTCTTCTGCAACAAGGCCTTTCGGAACCCGAATTTTATGGTGACCGGAAAATATGCTTGCAATGATATCAGTAGCTAATGTGGAAAAGTCATTCTTCGCCATACAAAGAATGGGTCAACATAAATGCTATAGGGCAGACTGCATGCATGGTAGTTAACCCAATCACGGTTCATAACTGTGATTCTCTCTTTGATTACATGCCTGCGGGTAGGGCCTCAGACTCTATGGCGGCTCAAGCTTAAAGACTTACTTTACTTTTTTAAGTAATGTGTTGGTTGGTGCCTGATGCTCTGTCTCTAGTCTCGGCGCACAAGAAAACCAACAGTTGGACTCCGGTGGGCCCCACCGGAGTCCAACTGTTGGTTTTCTTGTGCGCCGGCATTTCATATATTTCGAGTCCTCATCGTTGTTCCATCGGCGATGTTGCACAGATTAGTTAGAAATGCTCCATGCGGACTGAACAATCTGTTTGTCTAAACAACAAGAGATACAAGGGAGATGATTGTGGCCACGGTAAATCGATTTAAGCCACCAGTAAAAAAACATACTAACCGTTCCAAGGCGGTTCTTCATTGTTATAGTTCGTCTTTGTATTATTGCAATATCTGTTTATTTGGGATAGACCTTTGTCCATTTTGTGGGAAAGTAGCTGTCCTTTTGCCTTTTTAATTATAGTGAAGTTATTTTATGTCTGTATTTCTTTCCCTTTGGTGTCGTGGATTGGAGGTGTGCCCTCACTTCTATTCAACAAGGATATTCATGACACGCATTCGTAAAATGACACGCACCTGTTAACGTGATGACAATATGCATGGCAACGTGATGGCACGGTTGGCAATAACAATTTTCAAAGAGATTTTGATCACAACAGTCTCAAACATTAAAATGCAATCAAAGTACTGGCAGTACTGGTCGGTTGATTGTCCTGGGTGTACGCTGGAAATTGGTCGTGAACCTTGACTTAGAGTGCTCCTTAAATCCCTGCATTCTAAGGAAATCGTGCGAACCCTGATCAAACGTCGCAGTACACACATAAAATTATAATTAGGAAGGAATTTAACTATCATCATCATCATCATCATCATCATCATCATCATCATCATCATCATCATCATCATCATCATCATCAGCTTCGTTCGTCGTCGTCATCGTTGTCTCATCTTCGTCGTCGTGCCATCATCATCATCATCATTGTCGCCGTCATCAACATCATCATCATCATCATCATCATCATCATCATCATCATCATCATCATCATCATCATCATCATCATCATCATGTCCAATAATCATGGGGATTCTGATGAAATAGTGGTTGTTTCTTGTTATATTACCTGTCTTCCACCGCTCTATCAGCCAGTATAAGGGTTCTGGAGATACTTTTTCGCCTCATTTAACAGTTCGCAAATTTATGCAATCATTATGCAATTACTTTTTGTGTGTGTTAAGCCGCGCAAAGTGATTATTTTATGCATGCTTTTTTTCACATGAAACTAGAGCGCGCTTATATTAGTATTGGAGTTGTAGCTAGAATTAAACTCCCAGTTTCTCCCGTTACTTGTCTTGGTGTAATTGTTTAACAGCCAGTTGATCTTAGACCAGTGCAGCCTTTCATTCCGTCTTTGCATCAGATCATATGCCTGTCCTTTTTGTCCCCAAAAGTTAGTCGAAGGGGACTATAATAATGGGTTCGTCCGTCCGTCCTTCCGCCCGTCCTTCAGTTCGTCCCTCCGTCAGTCCGTCGGTAGGCATAATCTTGTCTCCACAACTCCTCCTACAGTTTTCAAGGGATTTTGATGAAACTTTCCAATTATTGTTCCGATGACCTGAATATGATCATAGTTTATCGAGGTCTGGCTTAACTGATTTTTGCCAGAGTTATGGCCCTTTGTCACTTTTAGCCATTTTACCAACATAATTTCTTGCCCCGCAACTCCTCCTACAGTTTTCAAGGGATTTTGATGAAACTGTCCAGTTATTGTTCCTACGACCTGAAAATGATTATATTTCATCGAGGCCATGCTCGACTAATTCCTACCAGAGTTATGACCCTTTGCCAGATTCAGCCATATTAGCAACAGAAGTTCTTGTCTCCGCAACTCCTCCAACAATTTTCACAGTTTTCAAGGGATTTTGATGAAACTTTCCAGTTGTTTTTCCCATGACACTGTTCATACTTTATCAAGGTCATGCTCGACTGATTTTGACAGTTATGGCCCTTTGTAACTTTTAGCCGTTTTAACATCAGAAGTTCTTCTCTCCGCAACGTTTTCTACGGTTATCAAGCGGTTTTGATGAAACTTTCCAGATGATCATATTTCAACGAGGTCATGCTCGACTAATTTTTATCAGGGTAATGGCCCTTTGTCAGTTTTAGTCATTTTATCAATAAAAGTTCTTGTCTTCGCAACTCCTCCTACGATTTGCAAAGGATTTTGATGAAACTTTCCAGTTATTTTTCCCAAGACCTGAATATGATCATATTTCTTTGAGGTCATGCTCGACTGAATTGTACCAGAGTAATGGCCCTTTGTCCATTTAAGCCATTTTATCAACAGAAAGTCTTGTTTCCAACAACTCCCAAAACATGGATTACGGCATATATATACATGTATTATAGACCTGTTCCACATACTGACATTTCAAACGTCGTGGGAACACTTGGTCTGTGGCCTTTTATTTCTTATCCATTCAGCTGATCCGAGCGTACCCAAGAATCTGCATGTTTGTTGAATCGTATAATTTATTGAAGCTGCCTCAGCATTTCCCCTCCCTTTTTCAATCTTGTAAGAGCCGTTCACTTTCGCAGCATATCAAATATGCAGCATCACGGTTCGATGTCGAACGCCAAAAACTGACCTAAATGTTCGCCATAGACAATGCCTGTATTATCTTTCAGTCACATCAGTTTTCTAAATGAAACAGACTTGTTTTCCAAAGAAGTCTTCATACATAATTCAAACCTATTAGACACTTGTAATGGAACTCAATGTCGTGCCAGTGAATATGTATATGGTTGAAACATATATTAGCCCATTACCAGAAAACAAACTTAAGGTGGATGAATACAATTTCAGTACAGACAATTCATTCAAATTATTTTATTTCCCTATCAACAAGAATCTTGCTCCGAGAAAACAAGTTCTTATCTTTGAGCGTAGGTCCCTTTTCTCAGAGGGTATCAGATTATGGAAAAACAAACTGGAACTTCCCAAAAGTTGACTCACTTGAAAAAAAAAAAAAAAAAAAAGGACGGAATTGCGGAAACTGGGTATCTCACTCAACTGTTCTTGTGATTATTTATAAAATACAGTAAAATTCCGCTATTAAGACCACCTAAAATTACGACTAATTCTGCTTTAAAAAGCTTATTTTGAAGGCTAGAGTATTTATATATATATTTTTTTTTTGTGGGGGGGGGGGGGGGTTGGTTTTACGGCTCTTTCAAGATTATTTCACTCATATCGAGCCGATCGTTAATCAGAGATGGGCGAAAACCGGACTACCCGGAGAAAATCCACCTGGCCTTCCGTTGCAGAACTTGGCGTCTCACATGTGACCCGAGCGAGGCTCGAACCACAGCGGTGAGAGACCTAATGATTAAGAGTCAGCGCTCTTATCCACTAGGCCACGGAGGCCCGTCTAAGGCTAGGTTAATCTTCCTTTGTGTTTTTTGCCTGCAGTGTCTCTTCTTGTCAGGTAACACCTTTGGGACTGTACAAAAGTGGTCTTGAAGACCACTTTTGAACAGTCCCGAAGGTGGTCTTTATATAGGAATATTACTGTATTTCCAATCCTGTAATGTGTCGTGATGCCTAGCGATAGAGTGTGTTTCCAAGGGATTCATTGTTTTCTGTGCCTTGGTTCTTCTTAACATTTAGGAAAGAAACTTTTATACTATATACCACAACCTCAGCAAACTCCCATAATATAGGTTACTAAAAATAGCACAATGGCATTTTCAGTACTAGAGGCCTACCTGTGATGACTCATTCTTCTGGCCAGTGTAGGTTGTGGTATAAAGTATTTAGGAAAACGCAGCCATCCCTAGGCTCTCAAAGGGGATAATAGAAAGACACTTGAAACAAAACATGCGACAACTGTACGATCCTTTTCATGTCTTTTCATTTTGAACGATATTCTAGCATACCGCGCTTATAAATCACATGGCCACTCATATTCTTCGACGCTAGACGGTGAAACGTTATTTTCTTGCATCGAAAACGTCAGAAAAGGACAGAAATGCAAGTGTTACAGACAATTATGTTGGTTGAACGGCACAAGGTCAGGAGAATTTGAAGGAACAATACCATTATTGCCTAGTCTCGAACTGGATCAGCTCTAGTGTGTGAGATGTTGAGTAATCGGGGCTTGAAGAAATAGATTGGACTGAACGGTGCTTCCACGCTGAGCTGTAACCAACTGCACATGAGTACTGGTAAACCGCTTAGGTCTAAGCCTGCCCAGGGAACGTGTTGCGAGTTGAACCGTTCATATATATAAACCCTATTGGTTTCATTGGGCGACAGGGCTAAGATATTATTTCATCTCAAATGACCTAAAATAGTGTTGATGGCGACGTTAAACCTCAATTCAAACTAAACCCTCAGTAATAGAGAATACCATGTCCATTTGGGCTTGAAAAAATAGATGGGCTGCATGACGCTTCCACGCAAAGCTGAAACCGACCGCACACGAGTACTGGTAAACCGCTTAAAGGATCTAAGCCTGCCCAGGCAAAGCGATGCGAGTCGGACTGCCCATGCTTATAAACCCTATTGGTTTCATTGGGCGACAGGGCTTGAGATTTCGTTTCATCTCAATGTCGAGTAAAAGTCCCACAAAATCGGAAGCAACATCTCCAAAATGACATTTACAGTGTTGATGGGGGCGTTAAACCTCAAATCAAACAAACACACCAATACCGTGTCACCCTACTCGTGTTTTTCGATTCCGTATTACCATCCTTGCTAGCACTGAGCTCTGGCTTTTGTTGCGACTGTAGAAAGCAGCCACGGATAAAGCGGAACCAGACATGTGAAATGATGACGCCACTTGTTCGCAGAGCGTTCAGTTAAATTTTCCCCGCTTTTTACGTTTGATAAAAAAAGAGAAGACTTTACTGGAAGCAATAAGGTAAATATTAAGCATACTATCACCTGTTGCACATTATATGAGCCCCACCAAGCGAATTTGTGTCTTCGAGCATTCCGTCATGACAAATTTTAACTGCGCATGCCCAGCCATTCAAAGGGACAAGGGATATGGCTTTCTGTCTGAAGGTTCCTCTTGATTCACTGCTTGTAGGAGCGAGCAGCGAAGGTTCTGGCGAGACTGCGCGGATGTGCAGGCTCGCCAGAACCTTCGCTGCTCGCATAGGCGATAAGTACCAAAATCGCTTGACGGGGCCCCATATCACGTCTCTTGGATTTCGTCGTCAGATCTTACGCATCAAACTCGACGCTCCGCGATAATCGAGAAACATGCATCATTACGTGAAACAATGAGGCAGACCAAGTTACTGTAGAAACTGTGTATATATCCTATATGACTATAAGTCTCCTAGTTTGAAGAAGTCATTACGAAAGCACGCCTATACAAATACATTGTAAACTGTATCGCCGAAAAATCGAAAATTTTAAGATGAAAAAATGTGATATTTTTCTTATTTCTGCTCAAAATATAGATTGTGAGTACTCGTTAGAAGCGCCTCATCGAGGCGGTTCTAACGGATACCCACAATCTATATTTTAGAGCATAAATAAGAAAAATATGTTTTACCCCTGTAAACTTCAGTTTTACTATATAAAAGTGGGGTTCGAGGGGGCAAAATTGTATAGGCGTGCTTTCGTGATGCCAATCACATAAGCCACAACAAGAAGACACAGCCAGACAAGTGAGGTAAGCCAGTCTTTTATGTCGCATTTTTTTCTGTTCTTGTTTTTAAACTTGTTAACATCTTTTCTGTTGGGGTACCGCCTTTCAGTTTTATTTCACTTATTTCGAAGTGATCGTTAATCAGAGGTGGGTGAGAAAGTCCTCCTGAACTTGGCGTCTCAGATGTGACCCGAGCGGGGCTCGAACCTTAAAGTGTGAGAAACTTAATGATTCAGAGACAACCCCTTACCCACTAAGCTACGGAATCCCCTTGTCATGTTAACATTCTTACAAACATAAGTTTCTCTCATTTTAGATCTGGGTGCTTCATATGACCAAAATATTGATCATCAAACTTTGACCTTTATTAACTTTGAGTTCATCGGTTAATGCTATATTTCGGATTTTAATTATAGAAATTTTATGCCTAGTACGTTTTATTAAATCACATTATTACAATTGTGAGAATTCGCTTTGCGTAGTGACATTTACAATTATTAATTATTAAGGTCTTAAATTTGTAGCTTATAATTAGAAACGCCAATGAACTTTTATTTTTAACGGGAAACTAAAAATAAAATGCCGCAGCCAGAGGTCACTTTCTTCCGATTCCGAGTGAATGAGCGATCTGGGTCCAGCCGTTGAAAAAGTCGTTGCCTTAACGAACTAGCAAGCTGACTTTTTTGGCGACAACTTCTTCAATTTTGATTTTCGACAACACGACCACCGAGAAAGTTGTAGAGCTCAGCCTCAAGACGTATTTTATTTTTGGTCCAATCAGACGGACTTTTCATATTTTCACAATTTCGATTAAAACTAAATCTATCCCTGTCGCTCAAGCTACTGAAATGTTACAAAAATGACAAAACAAAATTGAAACGATATCTATATATGGATACATCCCGTGCAGCCAACCAAGCATCCGAATGAAACCGTGACGTCGGAAAGAGCTCAAGAGTACACAGTCAAAACCATGTAATACGGGGTTTCAGTCAGCAAACCCTTTGTAAAGACCTGCAATACCAAAAACTTACAGTCAGTTTCATTCTCGAAAGTGCAGTTAGCAACAGAAAATTTCGCACAAATTGATACCGCTTCATCTCATTACTGAGAACTATGCGCAGGAACATCAGATGAACTTGAAGCTACTCGAGAATTAAAAAGAGAAACGATCAGGAACTTATACAATCAGATCCCTAATTCTTCCCACAATATCACCAGGGAAAGAAGTCGAAACATGCAGTGACGACCGTAAACAAAACGGACCACAGATAAACCGAGTCAGTACCTCTACCCCAACAGGTGGTGACTCGCCATATCCAAAATAGAAGTGAAGGCAATGATCAGGAATCAAAACAATTAATCCACAGCTCCCAGCTCCCATCAGAGACACCAAAGGGAAAGAAACACAAACACGAAACAACAGACCCTAATGGAAACATCAGTAGGGGAAAGCCAATAGGACAGTTACTTTCCCACACATTATGGCCATTTGGCTATCCAAAACAATATACACTCAAAGACAAACCACAACAAAAATAAACCGCGTCGGGGGTGGGGGGGGGGGGGGACTTAAATCGATTTTACGTGGCCACAATCCTAACTTAAAAGGAGCAATTATACATAATGGGGGAAAGAATCAGAATCACCAACAAGACAAACATTAAACTGGAAGGATAAACGTAACTAAATATGAACAACCAAAAAAGGGGGAAAAATCAGAATTATAAACGTAACAACATATATGATTAGGGAAAGAATCAGTACCATGAAGGAACCACAGAAAAAGCACCGACATGGAACGGTCAGTAAAATTACTGGTGCGTTTGAGTTAACTTACGGGATCCCAACCCTCACCCTCACTTTGACTGCGGTTCAACCAAGTAGTTGTTTGGTCCACGTGAAAAAATATAGAAATGATTACAATTTAGCTCAGATAACGATGGGGTATGAAACCTTTTTGAGAAGTTGGCTTAGCTTTTCCTCCACAACTTTCTCGCTGGATGTGTTGACCAAAAAATAAAAAAATAAGAAAAAAGTTATCGCCAAAAGATGCGGCAAAAACGATAAAAGATCAACTTTAGTACAGCGTATAGTCTGTTCATGACTTGTGAAGTTACAGTGGAATAAGCATAATCAGAAATATCTGGGTAATTATTTTCTGCATATTTTCTCATAGCTCTTACTGCAACTTCTTAACTTCTTGGGTTTTATTTGCAAAACTACACACCACCCACTAATGAAACTTCTACTATATTGAAAACAGATCTTTATGCTCTCTTAGCAAGTGTTTTATTTGATGTTTTTGCATTTTGTTGCATAATAGCTACGAAAAAAAAAAAAAAAAAAGACATAAATGAAGTTTCATTGCATAAGTACGTGTCATCATATATTTATGAGCTAGAAACATTGAAACGAAGCTATTCTGGAAATGAACTTACACCCAAAGCTGTTACTCATTCGCCCATAAATCATTAATGTGTATAGGAGGGTGACATCACTTTATTTTAGACTCTCCAACATTGGCATTCAACAGAAGATGATATTTAATCATTTGCGCCTGCCAAGGTGAAGTTTGCCATGTGTGCCCAGCGAAGACTCAGACCAGTGTGCGCAGACTGATCTGAGTCTTCGACGGTCGACTGGGTCATCTGAAAATTGTTGCTTAATTATACAGCGAATGTGCGCAGACTGACCAGTGTTTTCGACGGTCGATTGAGTCATCTGCTGATAATAGCTCATGCATACATTCGTACCGTACAGACTGACCAAAGTTTTCGACGGTCGATTCAGTCATCTGAGTATCGTAACGAAAACGCGCGGAATGGGCAGTTTTTGACGGTCGACTGAGTGATCTAGGGATCGTTGCTTATCTATACAACGAAAATGCTCGGAATGGCCAGAGTTTTCGACGGACGACTGAGTGATCTCGGGATCGTTGCTTATCTATACAACGAAAACGCTCGAAGTGGCCAGAGTTTTCGACTGAGTGATCTCGGGACCGTTGCTTATCCATGCATCGATTATGAAGGTGATGATGTTGTTGCATGTATGTCAATGGTGTTCTCTGTTGTTTTTTCCGGTCGCGTACTGTAAAACTCTACTTTTTCGTTCGCAAATACGCCGGCGCATGACAAAACCTACAATAAGACCGGTGCGACCAGCAGAGAATCAAATCAACCTGCACACCCGTGCACTATGACCTTTTGCTTATGTCTCTTTGCATGGATATTAGCCTATAGTAGGTACATGCGATTAGCGAAGACTCTGATCAGACTGCGCGAACACGCAGGCTGATCTGAATCTTCGCTGATCGCTCACGCCTTCTTATAGGTTTTGTCATGCGCTGGCTCAAATAATTATTCCAGTTTTCTTATTATATAGGATGAATACATATTGTGCCGGCCTCGGTGACTCAGTCGAATGCGCGTCTGACCGGAATTATGAGGTCGCTGGTTCGATCCCCATCAGATTGGAAACATTCTTTACTGGATATACATCATGAAATCTTTTCTACGGTCATTCTCTCCCTTCCGCTTATTCAAGAATGACAGTTGCCTGTTTGTGCCATGTACTGGTTAAGCCTGCGCAGGAAAAGTTAAAACTGGCCGGCTCGATTTGACCTAAATGGTGTTGACTGGGTCGTAAAGCTCCCAAAGTAAACAAATAAACACCAAGGGTTGTAATAAGGCTATTCGAATTGGCATACTCCTTTGAGAGATATGTGTTTGCTTAGGTTTACCTCAAGTTGATAAGCCCATATCTCCCACTTTATATTGGAAAGTTGGGGCTTAAAATGGGTTATATTATTCCTCTTTTTTGCTCAAAAACATTTTTTTGGGGTGTGTGTGTGTGTGTGTGTGTGTGTGTGTGTGTGGGGGGGGGGGGGGTTACCGTAAGTTCTAACGAGCACCAGCAATCTATATTTTGAGCTAAAATAAGAAACAAAACAAGAGGCCCGTAAGCCACTATGCTCACTAGGGCTCAAGGGAGGGAAGTAGGGGGTGGGGTACTGCCAGCTGGCAGCCATGTATTTTAACAAACCATGGACGCCCTGATCCCAAGGATGGAACAGGTAATATTTGGACCCTTTCAGTCTAGTGGCTTCAGAGGAGCTGTCGCTTGAATGTGTTAATCCAAGACAACAGATGACAATTGACAACTGCCCATCTGTGGCAACCAATAGGCCTAAAACAATAAGGCAGATAGAACATTGCTGAAGGACCATTTCTATGAAAGATTTTCAAAATATCATGAAAGGCGTCATTTTTTTCATTTTCCCATTATAAATCTACGGAAACTCTTAAGTTGCCATAGCAATCAAACTAAAGAGCCGAATTTCATTAAAAAAATTAAACCTGTAATGGCATATATGTTGAATATTTCCATAAAGGCTCAGCCTCCTAGATCTTATGGTTTTTGGGGAGATGATGTTTGAAGTTTTTGATTTTTTATATTTTTTTTTATTATTATTTTATTTTAGTTTCCAGTGCAGTCAATTATAACAATCGATATGCCTAAAATCATTTGGCAGACAAGAATATATCTATACTGACCGGAAATAGAAACTATACAATCTTCAATTGTCTCGCCTGACAAAACAAGTGTATAATTCAGTTAAAAATTACTCGTTAAGGGTTTGACTAACTATCGATATGAATCCGGTAACAATTTAAAGAAATCTGGTGTTCAAAATAAAAGCTTTTGGGGAAAATGTAACAAAAAGCATTTTTCACAAAATCTGTTTGTAATCGAATTTTGACTTTAACATTTTTGAGTATAGGTAACAAGTGAAAAGCAAGGAATAAAAAATAACATAACATCTAAAAATTATCGAGTAAAAAACGTTATATTGAAATCTCAAAAACTGCTTTTTTCAGCGAAATTTTCAAAATAATGTTATAAGCCAAAACTCGACCCAAAAGTTCCTTCAGTCGTTTGTGCATCTTCAGCTGTGTCTTAAATATTGATAAAAATAAAAACCGCAATCAGAAATGCCATACTTTTCGCTCACTTCCGGCGGTTTGGTCCAATATTTAAACGTCGATAACATTTCAACCATTTGAAGATTTTCATTTTTCAAACAATATTCCAAATCTTAGATGATGCGTAATAACTGGTGAACATGGGAATCACATTCGCGACACAAAATGTTTGACTCAATTGAAACTTCGCCAGTGACAACTTATATATGAGTGTAAAGTTTCTATTTCCGGTGAGTATATGAATGTTTTGCCAAAATATCTGCAAACGCTCAGCAGTAAATGCACATAGCAACCTAACTTAAAGGCATTTATTCTTGATTATTGAGGACTATTATTTCATTACAGAATATTATGTAGCCCTCAAGTGTCTTCAACAGGTAAGGGGCCTACTTGGGGAAAATCAATTGTTGACTAGTGTACATTATTGATTTTCCTCTTAAGTGCCTCAGTCAGGGGATTCAACAAGAGCTACTAATCACCCTATTAAGGGCCGCCTTTGATCTGCTATAGACAGTATATCACAGGGGCGGGAGGGGGGGGGCAATAAAACAATTATGAACACACAGTGTGTCATACTGTTACCAGAATAAATGCCTTAAAGAGCCGATTTTCATAAAAAAAACAACAACAAAAAAAAAACACAGGACATGTTGAGGCAAAAACGGTGAATATTTCCATAAAGCCTCAGCCACATTGAGCATATTTTTTTCTGAGTAGATGATTTTTAAGTATTTTTCTATTTTTTGACATTTTGGTTACCATGGCAACCGAAACAAATGAGCAGTAGGCCAGAATTCATATGACAGTTAGAAGATTGCCCGAGGAACATTGTCAAATATCTGAAAGGCTTGGCAGTAAATGCCAATTTTCAATTTTCCCCATTACACGTATATGGAAACTTTAAGTTGCCATAGCAGCCAAACTAAAGGGCCGAATTTCATAAAAACACAAAACATGTTAAGGCAAGTATAGTGAATTTTCCATAAAGCTTCAGCTCATAGGGCAAATGTTTTCTGAGAAGATAATTTTATAGTAATTTTTCTATGTTCTGGCATTTCGGTTTCCATGGCAACCAAAAAAAGAGCAGTAAGCCAAAAATCCTATGGCAGATAGAAGATTGATTGAGGAATGTTTCTATGGAAGTTTTGTCACAATATCCGCAAATGCTTAGTAGTAAATGCCAGTTTCAATTTTCCCAATTATAAGTCTATAGAAACTCTCAGTTGCCATAGCAACCAAACTAATGAGCCAGTTTTCATAAAAAATAACACACACACACACACACACACACACACACACACACACACACACACACACACACACACACACACACACACACACAAACTTTCAATCACCAAGCCCAAAGATACTAGAGATGAAATTTGAGCTCAATCGGCCCAGTGGCTTTAGAAGAAATTTCATTTGAATGTGTTGACGGACGCCTGACGACGACAGACGACGACGGACGACAAACGACGACCACGGACAACTGTCTTTCCAATAAGCTTCCAGGCGCTTTGGCTCTTGTGAGCTATTTAAGAAATGAAATTTATTTTTCTGCAGTTCATGGAAGTATGAACGCAGTGGGTCGCGTGCAAAGTAAATGAACCCCGAAGGGGTTCATGTAAACTTTGCTAGCCACCCACTGTCGTTCATACTTTCATGAAAAGCAGAAAAATTAAGTTTATTTTTTATATTTACAATATTTGCCCCTCATCACTGGGCGAAAAAAAATGCTTGTAGAGCAAACTTTTAAGCTGAAAAACATTTACACGCTGTTTTTCTACAAAGAGCGGAGCAGCGTTGACGTCATCAACGCCCGTAGAGAACAATGGTTTAGAATGACGTCATTTAACGTCACTGAAAATCATGTGATTCGATGCGTTCATTGACGTATGAACGCAATTGTTTTCTATAGGTTTACATTAGACTTTACACTGGAAATGTAAATATTAAGAATTGAAAGCGGCCAGTTCTACATTTATGTAACATATGTAAATTTTTCGTTGATATCTTGCTCTTACGCCACCTGTGCGTGGCCTGAGTGTTCTGTTCTTTAATCATAATGTTTGAACTGTGAACGAATTACTTTGTTCCACCTCAAAAACTGTACAGAATGTCCTACATTCACTTAAAGAATATTTGGAAGGCACGGATAATTGCCTTATTGCATGTGAAATGAAATGATTGATCAGGGTTGCTTACCAATATTATGTTGCAAGTTGCATCAACTATATGCATGTCTGGCATCGGCATGATAACAACAAATTACTGGGAATTAATCTCGAAATCTGATATTTTAGAGAAATAATTATACAATAGTCAGGACAGGATCCAGAAAATAATATCTGATCAGAATATTTGTTATGAGAACATCTGGCGTAATGTCAAATTGCTATACATTGGATATTTTGACGTGATATTTTAGCGTTGTTTTCTTCATTAAAGTGAACAACAAGACAAGACAAGACAGTTCCCTTACCTCAGAGAATATTTCTTGTCTCATGAGGAAGCAATATGTTTCCTGTTGTTTACTCAGAAGGAAAATATGCTTCCTCGAACCCCCTTTTATTAAGGAAATCACCTTTGGGACTGTTCAAAAGTGGTCTTTAAGACCACTTTTGAACAGTCCTAAAGGTGGTCACTGACCAAAGGACATTTAGTGCATAAAACACGAAGAAAGAATAACTGCATCCTTCTACTAAAGTTTTTACAGCATTTAGGTGGTCTTAATCGCGGCATTTCACTGCATACAATGAAGACACTGGCCGGATATAAAATTTTAATATGTGCCTGTAAGTACATGTTAGGTCTATACTTACTGCAGTTATGAAATCGCCTCTTCTGATTGATTGATTGATTAGAACGAAACATCAACCCTTGTGGGTCATTTATGTCGTTTCCCAGAGAAAGGGAGAAGAGACAGAATGAGGGTCAGGGGAGAAAGAGGAAAACGAATGGTTGGTTGGTTGGTTGATTTTGAGGTTTAACGTCCCCGTCAACACTGTAAAGGTCATTTTGGAGACGTTGCTGCCAATTTTGTCGGACTTTTACCCAACATTGAGATGAAATGACATCTCAAGCCCTGTCGCCCAATGAAACCAATAGGGTTTATTAGCGTGGACGGTCTGCCTCGCACCGCGGTTCCTGGACAGGCTTAGATCCTCTAAGCGGTTTACCAGTTGTAGTGTGCGGGCCGGATTAAGCTCTGCGTGGAAGCATCATGCAGCCCATATATTTCTTCAAGCCCCTATGGGCGAGGGCCAGAAGGAAAACAATTGAAAGAGACGGAATAATAAACAACGTTCCCACTTAGCATTAGCTGCTGCAAGCTTTACCCAACTGTAAGCCAGTATCAGTTGAAAGCCTCAGTGACGCAAGATAAGGTCACCATTGTCTCACCCAAGATAAGGTTACCATTGTCTCACCCAAGATAAGGTTACCATTGTCTCACCCAAGATAAGGTTACCATTGTCTCACCCAAGATAAGGTCACCATTGTCTCACCCAAGATAAGGTCACCATTGTCTCACCCAAGATTAGGTCACCATTGTCTCACCCAAGATAAGGTCACCATTGTCTCACCCAAGATAAGGTCACCATTGTCTCACCCAAGATAAGGTCACCATTGTCTCACCCAAGATTAGGTCACCATTGTCTCACCCAAGATAAGGTCACCATTGTCTCACCCAAGATTAGGTCACCATTGTCTCACCCAAGATTAGGTCACCATTGTCTCACCCAAGATAAGGTTACCATTGTCTCACCCAAGATAAGGTTACCATTGTCTCACCCAAGATAAGGTTACCATTGTCTCACCCAAGATAAGGTCACCATTGTCTCACCCAAGATAAGGTCACCATTGCCTCACCCAAGATTAGGTCACCATTGTCTCACCCAAGATTAGGTCACCATTGTCTCACCCAAGATAAGGTCACCATTGTCTCACCCAAGATAAGGTCACCATTGTCTCACCCAAGATTAGGTCACCATTGTCTCACCCAAGATTAGGTCACCATTGTCTCACCCAAGATAAGGTCACCATTGTCTCACCCAAGATAAGGTCACCATTGTCTCACCCAAGATAAGGTCACCATTGTCTCACCCAAGATTAGGTCACCATTGTCTCACCCAACCACCCCGCATTTCTGCTTCAGACGGTAACACTCGGAGCGTACGGGTTATGTCACGAAACTGTTTCCAACAACAAAGGTGTAATTCAGTGGTCACATTAACGCAGTCTCATCAGCGTGTGTGTTTGCTGCTTGGAAAGTATATCTAAAAAAAATTCAAGACTGTTGCTGAGCAGGTCTGTTGGTGTCTAACCTGGTAACAAACCCATGGACAGAATAAATGAGTTGCATGGACCAAGGTAGAAGGGCAGGGGACTGTGCGCCAACAACGTCTTATCAGCTTTGCACACGTGATAGTAAATAGTTAAATCAAAGCGCTGGCAGCACTGGTTGGACTATTGTCCCTGAGTGTGGGCGCGGAAAATGGTCTTGAACGGGACCTTAGACTGTTTCGTTCAACCCTTAAATTTAAGTACTTTTAGCAGTGTAGACCGTGATAAGATGCCGCGATCTGTGGCATTTGATCCTGGTCTACACTGCTTGCCAATGACCCAATACATGAACCCAGTCCATGTCTTTTTATACAACAATGTGACGTCTAAGGGAAAATAGCGCTGCCAAAAATAACCACCACTTGGATTCTGCACATGATCAGCGATAGGCACGTGGATAATAGCAGGTGGAACACCTCTGTAGTTAAACGTTTTGGATGAATCGATCCAATAAATGGCCATCTTGTCCCTGAGTATTTGAAAGTCTCCATTACGCAAACACGCCTATACAAATACATTGCTACCTTTATCGCCGAAAAAATGAAAACTTTATGATGAAAATTATGATATTTTTCTAATTTCTGCTCAGAGCAGACATTACGATAACATTCCCGTGCAACAAAGTGCATTTTTCACATCTCCAAAATGGCTACTTTTCTGATGAAAATCGATGATAATTTCATTATTTATAAAGCAAGCAAAGGTTGTGGGTGCTCGTTAGAACCGCCTCATTGAGGCGGTTCTAACGAGTACCCACAACCTATGTCTAGGAGCAGAAATAAGAAAAATAATGTAGACCCCCGTAAACCCCTGTTTTGTCTATATAAAGTGGGGTGTAAGGGGGTGTTCATTTCACGGACTTGCTAGCCTGATGAATAAGAAAAATAAGGTATACCCCGGAAACCCCAGTTTTACTATATAAAAGTGGGGTTCAAGGGGGTCAAAATTATATAGGCGTGTTTTCGTGATGCTGCGTTGAGTTAATATACAGTAAATTCCTATAATAAGACCGCATTTGGAACTTTAACAGTCCCAGTGGTGGTCCCTGGTCAGAGGAAACGCGAAGAAAGAATAACTGTACCCGTCTAAATTTTATTCTTTATTTCAGGTGGCCTTAATAGAGGAATTTCACTGTAGATGCGCCCAGTGCAGTGTTTCTAACAGTGTCGGTTGCTCGCCGTATAGTTAAACTTCAATAATGGTAAAAAGGTTGAGTTTGTGATATTTATGTGAAATTGATTTTGTGATGCCAATCGAAGTATTCCCCCAGGAAGAAACACAATGTACTGTAAAACATGAATTAAGTGAAAAATGACTGATTTGATCAGATTTTGATTTCAAGTTGCAAAAATGGAAAGTTCTAATCTAAAGATGTGATTTGCAATCCAGTAATTGCCACTGCGTTACCAATTTGTCAGATTGGAATAGAGCTGTATGGAGGGGATTCTAAGACTGAGTACATCTTTATATAGTCACTGTTTTGCCTTGAGGAATGTCTTGCAATGTATTAAGGAAACTTTTTTATATAAACAATATAAGAGTACCAAGATTTTCCTGAATCGCTCATTTGATTTCAACATCTTCTGGAAGACATGTGAGTAACTGACAGCAATCTTATTCCATGTAGCATAACTGTTGCACTGGTCACCTCGGCAACAATTCTTTCGAAGATTGAATCATTGGAGCAAACAAGTTTGGTAGAGGGTCACTTAAGCAACATCCCTCTGAAATTTGAGTCATCACGAAAACACACCTATATAATTTTGACCCCCTTGATCCCCATTTTTATATAGTAAAACTGGGGTTTCCGGGGGTTTGCCTTATTTTTCTTATTTCTGCTCTAAAATATAGATCGTGGGCACTCGTTAGAACCAACTCGATCTATATTTTGAGCATAAATAAGAAAAATATCACAATTTTTCATCTTAAAATTTTCATTTTTTTTTCGGCGATAAAGGTGGCAATGTATTTGTATAGGCGTGTTTGCGTAATGTGAAATTGGACCGAAGATACATGTATAAAAGAAACCGTCATTTAATGTGTGTGTGTGTGTGTGTGTGTGTGCGTGCATGTGTGTGTGTGTGCGCGCGCGTGTGTGTGCTCATTTTAAGCTCTGGTGGCCAGCTTGTTCATTGGAACAGATCCGTTTTAGCTATTATGGTAGAGGGTCGCCTATGCATCATACCTGTGAAGTTTGAATAAAATTAGCATTGAAAGGTTTTTCTATTTCTATTCCTGGTGGCCATTTTGTTTGTTTGTGTTGAGGTTTTTTGTCCCCGTCAACTTTATTTAGGTGATTTGGAGACGTTTTCGATTTTGTGGGACTTTTACACGACACGGATTTGAAATGACAGCTTAAGCCCTACCGCCCAAAAATCGCTAGGATTCAATTAAGGAGCTGTCGGATTCGCATCACTTTTCCTGGGTAGGTTGTTTGATAATTGTGTTAACGGAGATGTTGCACTGATGAGGTAGGCGGCCTTTATGCGGACTGAACAAATTCGACGGAAATAAGGGCGAGGATTGTGGCCACGTAAAATCGATTTAAGCCCACCCAGTGGAATTCGTTTCACTGACTGTTCCAAGGCGGTTCTTCTGTCGCGGTTTATTTTTGTTATGGCTTGTCTTTGAGTGTGTGTATCGCTTGAATTATTTTGTTTTGGATAGATAATTGGCCAGTTTGGAGGAAAGTAACTGTCCTTTTGGCTTTCCGATGTTGAGAAAAAGCCCCCCCCCCCCCCACCTACACCTTTTCAGGGAGAACCATCCCCTGTGCAGGTTAAAGAACCCTACCGTAATTACATGATTACTGTGTAGGTTTTCATCCTGCAAAACCCAGATTGATTGATTGTTTTGGGTTTAACAACACTGCAACCATTTTGTGTCATTTTGTGTCGTCTCCCAGAGAATGGGAGAAAAGAGATAGAAGAGATAGTAGAGGTGATGAAAGTGAGGGACAGCGGAGAATAAGGAAATGAACGGAAGTGTAGAAACAGAAGAATAACAACACTCCCCCTCTACCCTTACCTGCTGAAAGGACAACAGGCCTTGTCCAACTGTAAGCCGATATCAGTTGGACGCCATCCAGTGACGCAAGATACATGTCACCTTTGCCTCACCCAACCACCCTTTTCCAAAGCTGTAGTGTATGTAATGTACACGTGCGAGAAATGGTCAAATGTGACCGATCGCAGTATCAGTAGGTGGAAAGAAAGAAAAAATATGCTTAAAAGTGTTGTTTCTCATAAAGTGCCATCCAGTCGCGGCTTTAGAAGTTTCGATTTTAATTTCAGGCAGTACTCCTAGTATAGTCCTGGTCTGAGAGATACTGTTTCGTTTAGACCTTAAATTCTTGTGGGTTTTTTTTTTTTGCCAAAAGCGTAGACCCTGATCAGACGCCGCGTTCTGCGGCGTCTGATCTGGGTCTACACTGTTTACAAAACCCAAACCACGATTCCCGTCCAGATTCAAATGATTACCGTATTTCACCACACTACGACATCACAGTGATGAGAATTGTACTGCTATTTTCTGTGAATAACCGCTGTCTGTCTTACCGAGTAATTAGAAGCCCCTGTGGCGCAGTGGTTATGCTACTCGCCTTGTAAACCAGGGATCGCAGGATCGATCCCGGGCTTCTCCAGACTTTCGGATGAGTCTTTAAACCGAGGTCCCGTCTCCGTATGACCTTAGCTGTTGGTGGGACGTAAAACTAAAACTCACTCACTTACCGAGTAATTACGTGGTTAACTTCAGCATTGTAATTTTGGGTCAATAACCCCCTCCATCCTCCCCATAAAAAAAAAAGAAAAAAAGTTTAACGTGAATTTCCGTTCTATTGATACCCTTCATAGTTCATAAGCTATGCTGAATCTGTTTGTTTGAATCCGCATCAACACTATTTAGGTTACTTCGGAGACTTTGCGTTCGACTTTGTGGTACTTTACCCAACATTCATCTCAAGTCCTGCCGCCCAATGAAACCAATAGGGCTTTTATGCATGGATGGTCCGACTCTCACCACTTTGTCTGCCTCTAAGCGGTTTATCAGTACTCATGCGCGGTCGGTTTCAGCTCTGCGTGACAGCACCATGCAGCCAAATCTATTCCTTCAAGCCCCGATTGGCGCAGGCCGTCTGCTGATGTTTACAACACTACTTCATGCATTCAGCACTCCATTTTCATATATATATTCTACAACACGCAGGTTGATCTTAGTCTTCGCTGGGCAGACATGTCCGAAGACAAATGTTTGCTTGACGCTGCTCAAATGAATCACTATTCCGAACTGGCTCCACCCATTGTATACTTGTGGACTCTACCATTGCTATATATTGTACAAGTCCATTAGTCAGTTAAGGGGTGTCGGGTCTTTTTGTTCGTTTTTATTCTATTTTTTACAGACATTCCTGGAAGCAAACAGTGCAGACCCAGACCAGACGCGACATTTCGCGGTGTTTGATCTGGGTCTAGATTGTTTGCCTATGTCCCTTTACGAGTTTCGAAGGAAGAATGGGTTAAGCTTAAAGACAATAAGGGTAAATAAAATCCTCTTCTGTCAATTTTTGTCACATTTGGTCGCAGTAGATGTGACTTGTCGGCGACAAAATGGTAGAATATTCATATAAAAGGTATAGTAAATAATACAGCTAACAAAATTTATATACAAATAAATAGTAAGAATCAATGCAGATTCAAACGATTGGCGTCGCGGAAGGACACTATTAGCAGTTTTAAGATTGGGCTTGGCTTGTATCACGATAACATATTCGTGCGCCATACATGTATTGTATTCTTTCAGATCCCCAAAACGGTTAATTGTCTGATGAAAATATGTTATTTTTCATATTTTTACTCAATACATCCATAATCTATGTTTAGACCAGAAAGAAGGAAAAGAGCACAAGTTTTCATCAGGAAAACATCAGGAAAACACATCTGTATAATTTTGATCCCCTTGAACCCATCTTTTATTCAGTAAAACTGAGGTTTACAGAGGTAAACTTTATTTTTCTAATTTCTGCTCTAAAATATAGATTGTGGGTACTCGTTAGAACCGCCTAATCTGGGCGGTTCTAACGAGCATACACAATGTATATTATGAGTAGAAATGAGAAAAATATTACAATTTTTCTTCTAAATATTTTCATGTTTTCGCCGATACAGGTTACAATGTCTTTGTATAGGCGCGTTTTCGTAATGATTTGACAAAATGGTAGTCCTAAAGATTACAAAGACATCATTTTGACACATGGGTGTGTTATCGTAACGAGACAGAAAAAAAACTTATGTGACAATGACTCAGTACACATTGCTATAGCTAGGAGTATTATTCTTAGCCCCCGCTTTACCCCACGAAAGTAGTACTTTTAAACCAGAGGATTAATGGCGCTGGAACCGCTAACCTCAGTGCTGAGTGTTTACAGAGCCATTTTGGTTTGTGAGAAGATTTTTGAAGGTTTTTTACTATGTCAGCCAACTTGGCCATCATCATGTGAACTAAACCATTTAAACAAACTTTTGTTTCTCCACCCCATTAAGGTTCCACATGCAAATTTGACCTAAATATGGCCACCTGTTTCTCAGCAAAAAAAGAGTTTATTTTGATATCTGAGTGGTCCTGGACCAAGGCCAATGACTAACACTGACGTTTGGTACTCATGCAGCACCATTAACTTGTTTAGCTAGTTGCATATACCATCTAAGTTCACAGGCAATGGCAGTTTTCGAAAAAAAAAATAATTTCAACTTTTTCACATACAAGAGCACAAGTAACCAAACTTGACTTTGCCAAGGTGAACCCAGACTCATCATTTGAATTAGTTGCAATGGGCCGGAGACCCCAATGCTACATTCGTAGCTTCAAGGTAAGTGGCCCACTGATTTCAGAGAAAAACCAGTGCTTCAGCTGAAGTGCACGTTCCGCCGGATGCTTTTAGCTTGATGAGTGTTACCATATATGGGTATGGCGGCCATTATGGTCATGTGACCTGGACCTAAAACGGCTCCCCCAGTAAATGCGCCTTATCGTTTGGAGCAAAAATATATCTTATACTTTAGTACTGTATTCTGAATCGTTTGCAGGATAAAATGCATTCTTACTTTTCCAATACAAAAGCATATGTGTCAAAGTTTGACCTAGGCACAAAGAAGGTCAAGGTCAACCCAGGGTCACCATTTTAGCACTTTATGATGGGCCTACGTCCCAGATGCTATTTATCAAGTTTCGTGGAAATCTGCCCAGTGGTTCTGGAGAAGACTATTTTTGAAGGGTTTTTACCATATATGGCTTGGCGGCCATTTTGGTCATGTGACCTGGACCCCGTGAGCAAATTTTGGTTTTACCCATCCCATAGAGGCTCCATATGAAATTTGACTTCAATCGGCCCAACGGTTTCCGAGGAGAAGCAGTTCGAAAATTTTCACATTTTTCGCCTCGGCGAGGCTATACTAAATGGAAAGTAATATTTGGCAAGTTCATTGGTTAGATCTCATTGATATCTATCAGTATTCCAAAAATTATTTAAATATTCCAATCGGTTAAGTCACTGTCACCAATTTTCACAAACGGGTTACGGACGGACAGACTGACAGAATGACACAGTGATTTTAGGGCACTCTTAGAAAATCAACCGCATTCAGTCGGTCGCTTTTTCTGCGGGTCGTGCAATAGGTTTTTAGGTATTTTACAATATATATAAGATCATATTCAAACGGCTCTTTGGCAGTGCCCAGGGCCCAGTTGTTCAAAGCATCGTTAGCTAACGAGCTCGTTAGTGGTCAGATTGTTAACTGTTCTAGCAAGTTTAATATGTAAATGTTTGGTATTTTTGCTGAAAAAAATATGAACAGCTTTTGGGCATGCTCACATTTTTTCAGCAAAAATATTAGTATATTTGCCATAATAAATGATCAAAATTTTAACGATACGATAACTAACGACGTCGTTAGTTTTGAACAACTGGCCCCAGATCAAGAACGGCAATGTTTGATGGCTCGTTTGGCTCGTTCTCATCCTCAGCGCCTAAATTTTGGAACCAGTTTCCAGAATCTGTCAGAAAAGCATCGTCTGTCAAAGTATAGGCTATTTTATTTTCTTTATCAGTTAAACTGCTTGACGCTATGATTGGTTGATAGTGAAGTTTAAATGTCAGCCTATATTCAGCAATTATTACGATTTTAGCCTATTTTATATGCCCTTTTAAATGGTTTGATTTTAAATATGACCCCAAATTATTTTATTGTGAGTTTAAAAGTGTATTTTTTATGACTGTGTATTGAATCTGGACTGCCGGTGATGCGCATTTCGTGATGAACTAAAGTGATGGCAGACCTCGACACAGTGGTACAAATTTTCCAGTGAGTGTGGACTGACCGTACAGCTGGCATCAAATGATTGTTTCTACTGAAGTGATGGCAGACGTCGACACAGTGGTACAACTTTTCCAGTTGGTGTGGACTGACCGTACAGCTGGCATCAAATGATTGTTTCTACTGAAGTGATGGCAGACGTCGACACAGTGGTACAACTTTTCCAGTGAGTGTGGACTGACCGTACAGCTGGCATCAAATGATTGTTTCTACTGAAGTGATGGCAGACGTCGACACAGTGGTACAACTTTTCCAGTGAGTGTGGACTGACCGTACAGCTGGCATCAAATGATTGTTTCTACTGAAGTGATGGCAGACGTCGACACAGTGGTACAACTTTTCCAGTTGGTGTGGACTGACCGTACAGCTGGCATCAAATGATTGTTTCTACTGAAGTGATGGCAGACCTCGACACAGTGGTACAACTTTTCCAGTGAGTGTGGACTGACCGTACAGCTGGCATCAAATGATTGTTTCTACTGTGTCTCTACTGCTATTCATCAGACAGCCCCAACTAGTAGCGAGTGCGTGCACTCAATTGCTGATACATTGTTTTGTACAAATTAATAATATGCATGACTCAAAGACTAGATTTTTGACTTTTTCTTAACTAGGATTATTATTACCATCATTTTACTGTTATGTTTCTTATAATTTGTCTCTTTTATGTTATATTGTTTGAAATGTAAAAGTTGTATAATTTGTGTATATATATTTGTACATATGTTTTAGAGCTGCTAAGCTAAATGTGCTGTCCTCTTAAAAAATTGAATAAATAAAAATGGTCATGACGGCCATCTGGGTCATTTGATCTGGACCAGTTGATCAAAATTCATTTCTTTTATCCCATAGAAGCTTCATATGAGATTTGACTTCAATTTTCCCAGCAGTTTTTAATGAATAACAGGTTTTAATTTTGATAACTGTGTGGCATCGGTCCAAGGTCAAGGCGTGACCATGACCATTGATATTAATGTAGCTTCATTTACTGAATTGATGATTGCTTTGACAAATTTAAAGTTGGCCATTTGTAACCGCAAACAAACTTCCGTTTCCCAATCCCATGGATGTTCCACATGGAATTTGACTTCAATCGACCGAGTTGTATCAGAGGAGAAATGTTTGAAATTGTTGACAGACGACAAACAGACAGACGACAGACACTACAGACGACAGACAGACTACAGATTTGCCGTACTATAAGCTCACCACTGAGCCTTCGACTCAGGTGGGCTTAAAATCAGCCCTTGACTGTTTAGCGGTCACATACCTGCTGGCAGTCATATACTACATAATGAGCTAATCGATATACCTTCAGGAGAGATTGCAACTGTTCCTTAAAGACAAAATATTCCAAAAGACCTAATACATATACATGTAACGAATTGCACATCGTGTCCTTTTTAACATAAATCAAAATTTGTATAGCTTTCATTTCTTTAAGACCACTTTTGAACAGTCCTAAAGGTGGTCACTGACCAAAGGACATTTAGTGCATAAAACACGAAGAAAGAATAACTGCATCCTTCTACTAAAGTTTTTACAGCATTTAGGTGGTCTTAATCGCGGCATTTCACTGCATACAATGAAGACACTGGCCGGATATAAAATTTTAATATGTGCCTGTAAGTACATGTTAGGTCTATACTTACTGCAGTTATGAAATCGCCTCTTCTGATTGATTGATTGATTAGAACGAAACATCAACCCTTGTGGGTCATTTATGTCGTTTCCCAGAGAAAGGGAGAAGAGACAGAATGAGGGTCAGGGGAGAAAGAGGAAAACGAATGGTTGGTTGGTTGGTTGATTTTGAGGTTTAACGTCCCCGTCAACACTGTAAAGGTCATTTTGGAGACGTTGCTGCCAATTTTGTCGGACTTTTACCCAACATTGAGATGAAATGACATCTCAAGCCCTGTCGCCCAATGAAACCAATAGGGTTTATTAGCGTGGACGGTCTGCCTCGCACCGCGGTTCCTGGACAGGCTTAGATCCTCTAAGCGGTTTACCAGTTGTAGTGTGCGGGCCGGATTAAGCTCTGCGTGGAAGCATCATGCAGCCCATATATTTCTTCAAGCCCCTATGGGCGAGGGCCAGAAGGAAAACAATTGAAAGAGACGGAATAATAAACAACGTTCCCACTTAGCATTAGCTGCTGCAAGCTTTACCCAACTGTAAGCCAGTATCAGTTGAAAGCCTCAGTGACGCAAGATAAGGTCACCATTGTCTCACCCAAGATAAGGTTACCATTGTCTCACCCAAGATAAGGTTACCATTGTCTCACCCAAGATAAGGTTACCATTGTCTCACCCAAGATAAGGTCACCATTGTCTCACCCAAGATAAGGTCACCATTGTCTCACCCAAGATTAGGTCACCATTGTCTCACCCAAGATAAGGTCACCATTGTCTCACCCAAGATAAGGTCACCATTGTCTCACCCAAGATAAGGTCACCATTGTCTCACCCAAGATTAGGTCACCATTGTCTCACCCAAGATAAGGTCACCATTGTCTCACCCAAGATTAGGTCACCATTGTCTCACCCAAGATTAGGTCACCATTGTCTCACCCAAGATAAGGTTACCATTGTCTCACCCAAGATAAGGTTACCATTGTCTCACCCAAGATAAGGTTACCATTGTCTCACCCAAGATAAGGTCACCATTGTCTCACCCAAGATAAGGTCACCATTGCCTCACCCAAGATTAGGTCACCATTGTCTCACCCAAGATTAGGTCACCATTGTCTCACCCAAGATAAGGTCACCATTGTCTCACCCAAGATAAGGTCACCATTGTCTCACCCAAGATTAGGTCACCATTGTCTCACCCAAGATTAGGTCACCATTGTCTCACCCAAGATAAGGTCACCATTGTCTCACCCAAGATAAGGTCACCATTGTCTCACCCAAGATAAGGTCACCATTGTCTCACCCAAGATTAGGTCACCATTGTCTCACCCAACCACCCCGCATTTCTGCTTCAGACGGTAACACTCGGAGCGTACGGGTTATGTCACGAAACTGTTTCCAACAACAAAGGTGTAATTCAGTGGTCACATTAACGCAGTCTCATCAGCGTGTGTGTTTGCTGCTTGGAAAGTATATCTAAAAAAAATTCAAGACTGTTGCTGAGCAGGTCTGTTGGTGTCTAACCTGGTAACAAACCCATGGACAGAATAAATGAGTTGCATGGACCAAGGTAGAAGGGCAGGGGACTGTGCGCCAACAACGTCTTATCAGCTTTGCACACGTGATAGTAAATAGTTAAATCAAAGCGCTGGCAGCACTGGTTGGACTATTGTCCCTGAGTGTGGGCGCGGAAAATGGTCTTGAACGGGACCTTAGACTGTTTCGTTCAACCCTTAAATTTAAGTACTTTTAGCAGTGTAGACCGTGATAAGATGCCGCGATCTGTGGCATTTGATCCTGGTCTACACTGCTTGCCAATGACCCAATACATGAACCCAGTCCATGTCTTTTTATACAACAATGTGACGTCTAAGGGAAAATAGCGCTGCCAAAAATAACCACCACTTGGATTCTGCACATGATCAGCGATAGGCACGTGGATAATAGCAGGTGGAACACCTCTGTAGTTAAACGTTTTGGATCGATTGGATAATCGATCCAATAAATGGCCATCTTGTCCCTGAGTATTTGAAAGTCTCCATTACGCAAACACGCCTATACAAATACATTGCTACCTTTATCGCCGAAAAAATGAAAACTTTATGATGAAAATTATGATATTTTTCTAATTTCTGCTCAGAGCAGACATTACGATAACATTCCCGTGCAACAAAGTGCATTTTTCACATCTCCAAAATGGCTACTTTTCTGATGAAAATCGATGATAATTTCATTATTTATAAAGCAAGCAAAGGTTGTGGGTGCTCGTTAGAACCGCCTCATTGAGGCGGTTCTAACGAGTACCCACAACCTATGTCTAGGAGCAGAAATAAGAAAAATAATGTAGACCCCCGTAAACCCCTGTTTTGTCTATATAAAGTGGGGTGTAAGGGGGTGTTCATTTCACGGACTTGCTAGCCTGATGAATAAGAAAAATAAGGTATACCCCGGAAACCCCAGTTTTACTATATAAAAGTGGGGTTCAAGGGGGTCAAAATTATATAGGCGTGTTTTCGTGATGCTGCGTTGAGTTAATATACAGTAAATTCCTATAATAAGACCGCATTTGGAACTTTAACAGTCCCAGTGGTGGTCCCTGGTCAGAGGAAACGCGAAGAAAGAATAACTGTACCCGTCTAAATTTTATTCTTTATTTCAGGTGGCCTTAATAGAGGAATTTCACTGTAGATGCGCCCAGTGCAGTGTTTCTAACAGTGTCGGTTGCTCGCCGTATAGTTAAACTTCAATAATGGTAAAAAGGTTGAGTTTGTGATATTTATGTGAAATTGATTTTGTGATGCCAATCGAAGTATTCCCCCAGGAAGAAACACAATGTACTGTAAAACATGAATTAAGTGAAAAATGACTGATTTGATCAGATTTTGATTTCAAGTTGCAAAAATGGAAAGTTCTAATCTAAAGATGTGATTTGCAATCCAGTAATTGCCACTGCGTTACCAATTTGTCAGATTGGAATAGAGCTGTATGGAGGGGATTCTAAGACTGAGTACATCTTTATATAGTCACTGTTTTGCCTTGAGGAATGTCTTGCAATGTATTAAGGAAACTTTTTTATATAAACAATATAAGAGTACCAAGATTTTCCTGAATCGCTCATTTGATTTCAACATCTTCTGGAAGACATGTGAGTAACTGACAGCAATCTTATTCCATGTAGCATAACTGTTGCACTGGTCACCTCGGCAACAATTCTTTCGAAGATTGAATCATTGGAGCAAACAAGTTTGGTAGAGGGTCACTTAAGCAACATCCCTCTGAAATTTGAGTCATCACGAAAACACACCTATATAATTTTGACCCCCTTGATCCCCATTTTTATATAGTAAAACTGGGGTTTCCGGGGGTTTGCCTTATTTTTCTTATTTCTGCTCTAAAATATAGATCGTGGGCACTCGTTAGAACCAACTCGATCTATATTTTGAGCATAAATAAGAAAAATATCACAATTTTTCATCTTAAAATTTTCATTTTTTTTTCGGCGATAAAGGTGGCAATGTATTTGTATAGGCGTGTTTGCGTAATGTGAAATTGGACCGAAGATACATGTATAAAAGAAACCGTCATTTAATGTGTGTGTGTGTGTGTGTGTGTGTGTGTGTGCGTGCATGTGTGTGTGTGTGCGCGCGCGTGTGTGTGCTCATTTTAAGCTCTGGTGGCCAGCTTGTTCATTGGAACAGATCCGTTTTAGCTATTATGGTAGAGGGTCGCCTATGCATCATACCTGTGAAGTTTGAATAAAATTAGCATTGAAAGGTTTTTCTATTTCTATTCCTGGTGGCCATTTTGTTTGTTTGTGTTGAGGTTTTTTGTCCCCGTCAACTTTATTTAGGTGATTTGGAGACGTTTTCGATTTTGTGGGACTTTTACACGACACGGATTTGAAATGACAGCTTAAGCCCTACCGCCCAAAAATCGCTAGGATTCAATTAAGGAGCTGTCGGATTCGCATCACTTTTCCTGGGTAGGTTGTTTGATAATTGTGTTAACGGAGATGTTGCACTGATGAGGTAGGCGGCCTTCATGCGGACTGAACAAATTCGACGGAAATAAGGGCGAGGATTGTGGCCACGTAAAATCGATTTAAGCCCACCCAGTGGAATTCGTTTCACTGACTGTTCCAAGGCGGTTCTTCTGTCGCGGTTTATTTTTGTTATGGCTTGTCTTTGAGTGTGTGTATCGCTTGAATTATTTTGTTTTGGATAGATAATTGGCCAGTTTGGAGGAAAGTAACTGTCCTTTTGGCTTTCCGATGTTGAGAAAAAGCCCCCCCCCCCCACCTACACCTTTTCAGGGAGAACCATCCCCTGTGCAGGTTAAAGAACCCTACCGTAATTACATGATTACTGTGTAGGTTTTCATCCTGCAAAACCCAGATTGATTGATTGTTTTGGGTTTAACAACACTGCAACCATTTTGTGTCATTTTGTGTCGTCTCCCAGAGAATGGGAGAAAAGAGATAGAAGAGATAGTAGAGGTGATGAAAGTGAGGGACAGCGGAGAATAAGGAAATGAACGGAAGTGTAGAAACAGAAGAATAACAACACTCCCCCTCTACCCTTACCTGCTGAAAGGACAACAGGCCTTGTCCAACTGTAAGCCGATATCAGTTGGACGCCATCCAGTGACGCAAGATACATGTCACCTTTGCCTCACCCAACCACCCTTTTCCAAAGCTGTAGTGTATGTAATGTACACGTGCGAGAAATGGTCAAATGTGACCGATCGCAGTATCAGTAGGTGGAAAGAAAGAAAAAATATGCTTAAAAGTGTTGTTTCTCATAAAGTGCCATCCAGTCGCGGCTTTAGAAGTTTCGATTTTAATTTCAGGCAGTACTCCTAGTATAGTCCTGGTCTGAGAGATACTGTTTCGTTTAGACCTTAAATTCTTGTGGGTTTTTTTTTTTGCCAAAAGCGTAGACCCTGATCAGACGCCGCGTTCTGCGGCGTCTGATCTGGGTCTACACTGTTTACAAAACCCAAACCACGATTCCCGTCCAGATTCAAATGATTACCGTATTTCACCACACTACGACATCACAGTGATGAGAATTGTACTGCTATTTTCTGTGAATAACCGCTGTCTGTCTTACCGAGTAATTAGAAGCCCCTGTGGCGCAGTGGTTATGCTACTCGCCTTGTAAACCAGGGATCGCAGGATCGATCCCGGGCTTCTCCAGACTTTCGGATGAGTCTTTAAACCGAGGTCCCGTCTCCGTATGACCTTAGCTGTTGGTGGGACGTAAAACTAAAACTCACTCACTTACCGAGTAATTACGTGGTTAACTTCAGCATTGTAATTTTGGGTCAATAACCCCCTCCATCCTCCCCATAAAAAAAAAAGAAAAAAAGTTTAACGTGAATTTCCGTTCTATTGATACCCTTCATAGTTCATAAGCTATGCTGAATCTGTTTGTTTGAATCCGCATCAACACTATTTAGGTTACTTCGGAGACTTTGCGTTCGACTTTGTGGTACTTTACCCAACATTCATCTCAAGTCCTGCCGCCCAATGAAACCAATAGGGCTTTTATGCATGGATGGTCCGACTCTCACCACTTTGTCTGCCTCTAAGCGGTTTATCAGTACTCATGCGCGGTCGGTTTCAGCTCTGCGTGACAGCACCATGCAGCCAAATCTATTCCTTCAAGCCCCGATTGGCGCAGGCCGTCTGCTGATGTTTACAACACTACTTCATGCATTCAGCACTCCATTTTCATATATATATTCTACAACACGCAGGTTGATCTTAGTCTTCGCTGGGCAGACATGTCCGAAGACAAATGTTTGCTTGACGCTGCTCAAATGAATCACTATTCCGAACTGGCTCCACCCATTGTATACTTGTGGACTCTACCATTGCTATATATTGTACAAGTCCATTAGTCAGTTAAGGGGTGTCGGGTCTTTTTGTTCGTTTTTATTCTATTTTTTACAGACATTCCTGGAAGCAAACAGTGCAGACCCAGACCAGACGCGACATTTCGCGGTGTTTGATCTGGGTCTAGATTGTTTGCCTATGTCCCTTTACGAGTTTCGAAGGAAGAATGGGTTAAGCTTAAAGACAATAAGGGTAAATAAAATCCTCTTCTGTCAATTTTTGTCACATTTGGTCGCAGTAGATGTGACTTGTCGGCGACAAAATGGTAGAATATTCATATAAAAGGTATAGTAAATAATACAGCTAACAAAATTTATATACAAATAAATAGTAAGAATCAATGCAGATTCAAACGATTGGCGTCGCGGAAGGACACTATTAGCAGTTTTAAGATTGGGCTTGGCTTGTATCACGATAACATATTCGTGCGCCATACATGTATTGTATTCTTTCAGATCCCCAAAACGGTTAATTGTCTGATGAAAATATGTTATTTTTCATATTTTTACTCAATACATCCATAATCTATGTTTAGACCAGAAAGAAGGAAAAGAGCACAAGTTTTCATCAGGAAAACATCAGGAAAACACATCTGTATAATTTTGATCCCCTTGAACCCATCTTTTATTCAGTAAAACTGAGGTTTACAGAGGTAAACTTTATTTTTCTAATTTCTGCTCTAAAATATAGATTGTGGGTACTCGTTAGAACCGCCTAATCTGGGCGGTTCTAACGAGCATACACAATGTATATTATGAGTAGAAATGAGAAAAATATTACAATTTTTCTTCTAAATATTTTCATGTTTTCGCCGATACAGGTTACAATGTCTTTGTATAGGCGCGTTTTCGTAATGATTTGACAAAATGGTAGTCCTAAAGATTACAAAGACATCATTTTGACACATGGGTGTGTTATCGTAACGAGACAGAAAAAAAACTTATGTGACAATGACTCAGTACACATTGCTATAGCTAGGAGTATTATTCTTAGCCCCCGCTTTACCCCACGAAAGTAGTACTTTTAAACCAGAGGATTAATGGCGCTGGAACCGCTAACCTCAGTGCTGAGTGTTTACAGAGCCATTTTGGTTTGTGAGAAGATTTTTGAAGGTTTTTTACTATGTCAGCCAACTTGGCCATCATCATGTGAACTAAACCATTTAAACAAACTTTTGTTTCTCCACCCCATTAAGGTTCCACATGCAAATTTGACCTAAATATGGCCACCTGTTTCTCAGCAAAAAAAGAGTTTATTTTGATATCTGAGTGGTCCTGGACCAAGGCCAATGACTAACACTGACGTTTGGTACTCATGCAGCACCATTAACTTGTTTAGCTAGTTGCATATACCATCTAAGTTCACAGGCAATGGCAGTTTTCGAAAAAAAAAATAATTTCAACTTTTTCACATACAAGAGCACAAGTAACCAAACTTGACTTTGCCAAGGTGAACCCAGACTCATCATTTGAATTAGTTGCAATGGGCCGGAGACCCCAATGCTACATTCGTAGCTTCAAGGTAAGTGGCCCACTGATTTCAGAGAAAAACCAGTGCTTCAGCTGAAGTGCACGTTCCGCCGGATGCTTTTAGCTTGATGAGTGTTACCATATATGGGTATGGCGGCCATTATGGTCATGTGACCTGGACCTAAAACGGCTCCCCCAGTAAATGCGCCTTATCGTTTGGAGCAAAAATATATCTTATACTTTAGTACTGTATTCTGAATCGTTTGCAGGATAAAATGCATTCTTACTTTTCCAATACAAAAGCATATGTGTCAAAGTTTGACCTAGGCACAAAGAAGGTCAAGGTCAACCCAGGGTCACCATTTTAGCACTTTATGATGGGCCTACGTCCCAGATGCTATTTATCAAGTTTCGTGGAAATCTGCCCAGTGGTTCTGGAGAAGACTATTTTTGAAGGGTTTTTACCATATATGGCTTGGCGGCCATTTTGGTCATGTGACCTGGACCCCGTGAGCAAATTTTGGTTTTACCCATCCCATAGAGGCTCCATATGAAATTTGACTTCAATCGGCCCAACGGTTTCCGAGGAGAAGCAGTTCGAAAATTTTCACATTTTTCGCCTCGGCGAGGCTATACTAAATGGAAAGTAATATTTGGCAAGTTCATTGGTTAGATCTCATTGATATCTATCAGTATTCCAAAAATTATTTAAATATTCCAATCGGTTAAGTCACTGTCACCAATTTTCACAAACGGGTTACGGACGGACAGACTGACAGAATGACACAGTGATTTTAGGGCACTCTTAGAAAATCAACCGCATTCAGTCGGTCGCTTTTTCTGCGGGTCGTGCAATAGGTTTTTAGGTATTTTACAATATATATAAGATCATATTCAAACGGCTCTTTGGCAGTGCCCAGGGCCCAGTTGTTCAAAGCATCGTTAGCTAACGAGCTCGTTAGTGGTCAGATTGTTAACTGTTCTAGCAAGTTTAATATGTAAATGTTTGGTATTTTTGCTGAAAAAAATATGAACAGCTTTTGGGCATGCTCACATTTTTTCAGCAAAAATATTAGTATATTTGCCATAATAAATGATCAAAATTTTAACGATACGATAACTAACGACGTCGTTAGTTTTGAACAACTGGCCCCAGATCAAGAACGGCAATGTTTGATGGCTCGTTTGGCTCGTTCTCATCCTCAGCGCCTAAATTTTGGAACCAGTTTCCAGAATCTGTCAGAAAAGCATCGTCTGTCAAAGTATAGGCTATTTTATTTTCTTTATCAGTTAAACTGCTTGACGCTATGATTGGTTGATAGTGAAGTTTAAATGTCAGCCTATATTCAGCAATTATTACGATTTTAGCCTATTTTATATGCCCTTTTAAATGGTTTGATTTTAAATATGACCCCAAATTATTTTATTGTGAGTTTAAAAGTGTATTTTTTATGACTGTGTATTGAATCTGGACTGCCGGTGATGCGCATTTCGTGATGAACTAAAGTGATGGCAGACCTCGACACAGTGGTACAAATTTTCCAGTGAGTGTGGACTGACCGTACAGCTGGCATCAAATGATTGTTTCTACTGAAGTGATGGCAGACGTCGACACAGTGGTACAACTTTTCCAGTTGGTGTGGACTGACCGTACAGCTGGCATCAAATGATTGTTTCTACTGAAGTGATGGCAGACGTCGACACAGTGGTACAACTTTTCCAGTGAGTGTGGACTGACCGTACAGCTGGCATCAAATGATTGTTTCTACTGAAGTGATGGCAGACGTCGACACAGTGGTACAACTTTTCCAGTGAGTGTGGACTGACCGTACAGCTGGCATCAAATGATTGTTTCTACTGAAGTGATGGCAGACGTCGACACAGTGGTACAACTTTTCCAGTTGGTGTGGACTGACCGTACAGCTGGCATCAAATGATTGTTTCTACTGAAGTGATGGCAGACCTCGACACAGTGGTACAACTTTTCCAGTGAGTGTGGACTGACCGTACAGCTGGCATCAAATGATTGTTTCTACTGTGTCTCTACTGCTATTCATCAGACAGCCCCAACTAGTAGCGAGTGCGTGCACTCAATTGCTGATACATTGTTTTGTACAAATTAATAATATGCATGACTCATAGACTAGATTTTTGACTTTTTCTTAACTAGGATTATTATTACCATCATTTTACTGTTATGTTTCTTATAATTTGTCTCTTTTATGTTATATTGTTTGAAATGTAAAAGTTGTATAATTTGTGTATATATATTTGTACATATGTTTTAGAGCTGCTAAGCTAAATGTGCTGTCCTCTTAAAAAATTGAATAAATAAAAATGGTCATGACGGCCATCTGGGTCATTTGATCTGGACCAGTTGATCAAAATTCATTTCTTTTATCCCATAGAAGCTTCATATGAGATTTGACTTCAATTTTCCCAGCAGTTTTTAATGAATAACAGGTTTTAATTTTGATAACTGTGTGGCATCGGTCCAAGGTCAAGGCGTGACCATGACCATTGATATTAATGTAGCTTCATTTACTGAATTGATGATTGCTTTGACAAATTTAAAGTTGGCCATTTGTAACCGCAAACAAACTTCCGTTTCCCAATCCCATGGATGTTCCACATGGAATTTGACTTCAATCGACCGAGTTGTATCAGAGGAGAAATGTTTGAAATTGTTGACAGACGACAAACAGACAGACGACAGACACTACAGACGACAGACAGACTACAGATTTGCCGTACTATAAGCTCACCACTGAGCCTTCGACTCAGGTGGGCTTAAAATCAGCCCTTGACTGTTTAGCGGTCACATACCTGCTGGCAGTCATATACTACATAATGAGCTAATCGATATACCTTCAGGAGAGATTGCAACTGTTCCTTAAAGACAAAATATTCCAAAAGACCTAATACATATACATGTAACGAATTGCACATCGTGTCCTTTTTAACATAAATCAAAATTTGTATAGCTTTCATTTCTTGGGGCCTAGGCAACAGTGGATCTACACTGACGTGTCACATATAGGAAACTGCAAAGGGTAGATCGGCTTGGGACGGCCAATGAGTGATTTCAACTCCCCGCGTGCTCGTTTCAATTGCAGTTTCATATAGCTCAACACTGAGTCATAAGACTTGAAAAACAGAAGTGAAGACAATGATCAGGAATCGATACAATTAACCCACAGCTCCTATCAGAGACACCAAAAACATAAATTAATACATAAATTAATAGACCCTACTGGAAACATCAATATTGGAAAGCCAAAAGGACAATTACTTTGCCACAAAACGACTGATTGGCTATCCAAAGCAAAATGAGATAAGCGTTACACACATTCAAAGACAAACCATAACAAAAATAAACCGCCTTGAAACGGTCAGTGAAGCGAATTTTACTGGGATGGGGGCTGAGGTGCTTCAATCGACCTTACGCGGCCGCAATCCTCGCCCTTACTTCCGTCGCGATTCAGACAAATAATTTGTTCAGTCCGCATGAAGGCCTCCTAACTCATCATCCAAAAGGACAGTTACTTGCCCACAAAATGACCAAAATATAAGCGATACACACACTCTAAGACAAACCATAACAAAAATAAAGCGCGACAGAACAACCACATTGGAACGGTCAGTGAAACTATTTTCACTGGGGGGCTTAAATTGATTTTACGCGGCCGCAATCCTCGTCCATACTTCCGTCACGATTTAGACAAACAATTTGTTCAGTCCGCATGAACCGATTTAACCCCTTTGTCGCAATATTTATCACATGCTATTTGATGGCAGTAAGACATGAAGTTAATAATTTGGACAGTTCAATGGTGGTACCAGAGCTTGAATTTGCAATAAACCGTGCTTTGTATGGTCTTTTATGAAGTTTAGGTAACCAATATAACGTAGAGAGCCTCAGCAACGGTTTAAATTCAGAGCAAAACAAATACAGTAAGTTTTTTATGAAGGTTAGCAATAGGCTGTTTCTTGAATATAAAATATAGTCATATGGCTTAGTAGGGCTTGTTAAAAATGCTTACGAAATTTTGAATGTCTAACGAGTTTAAATAATCACATTGATTATAATTTTGACGCACCAAAGAAGGGTTTGTTTGTGATGTCTTCTGCTGAGAATGCGTCTGCTCGGCTTCGGTGATTCTTTTCCCTCATATTTACCAGCACCCCTTTTGATGAGGCCTCGCAGCTTTGCACTGTCCCGTGAAATTGGTTCCAACGTTTCTGTTGCACTGTCGAAGTCCCTGAGGGAGGCTTTGTAAGTGTCCTTGTATTGGTTCTTTTACAACTATGGGACCGTTTTTCCACTTGTAATTCTCCGTAGAGAAATTTCTTTGACAAACTCAAATCAGGCATTCTAGTGCTTTGGCAAGCCATCCTAATTGTGCAATTTTCTGCATCCCAGCCCTTTTCAGGTTTCCATTATGGTCTGGTCGCTTAATGTTTGTATTTCTTTCCTTTCCCTTTGATGTCTTTTATGGGTGGAGTAAGTTACTTGTATCAATTCCTGATCTTTGTTTTACTTCTACTTTGCATATCAGGGCTGTTTTGTTTGTGCCGTGTGGCGGCTGTAAAATGCATTTAATGCTCTTATTTTTCCAATCCTCAGGGATTGCTTATACAATTTCTTTTCACTGTTCCATCAATTGACATCCTTTAAATACCTGTTGAAGGTCATTATTAAACCGATGTTCGTTCCTCGTTGTATAACAACTGCTTGTTTGACATCCCTGTACTTTAAGTAGACTAAGATGTTTTGTGGGCTTTTGTTGTACCTTCCTTCTATTCGAAGGAATCTTCTTCAGTATTTTTATATGCTGTTTTATTTATTTATTTAATAACCGGTATGAACATCGCTTTAGTTTTGACGGTATCACAACCTTATTAACCAAAATGAGTATTACAAATACATTTAAAATATCAATATCACCCTTTAGGTTACACTCTGCTTCTTCTGTACGGATTCCCCATTCTAATAAGAACTTTAATACTATGTTGCCTTCGGTATTGGTTAGACCCTTAAATTTGTCTTCTGTAACTTCAGTTAATCTCAAAGGCTGCTCCAGGCATTACCAATGTTTTTGGGAGTAGTCTTCGTATAAGACTATCTCCTCTCAAATCGCCCATCCTTCGAAAATATACTAATCCGTGGAAAAGAAGTGGAATGTATCCTAGTATTTCTAAGTGCAATGCCAAGAGGTGCAGATGTTGTTCGCATTTAAGCATTGCGTCTACCGTTACATCATCTGTAAACGGTAGACGCTTCTCTGTAGTTAACATGTCTGATTTGACATGACAGTGTACAGATTTAATTTATCTAATTACTTGACGTGCTGCAAACCGTTATATGCAGTACGGCGGTCAAACTAACCGCATGCTTAAAACTAGATTGAACGAGCATTATCGTAGAATGAGTAAGCCTAGGAAAACTGACACTTTCTTATACCGTCACTTTCGACCTACAGGTCATTCTGTAAATAACATTGTTATACAACCAGTGGAAAACCTTTATTACGATGCAAATTCTACATCTAGATTCAAAATAATCAAAAGACATGAAGCTAAACTGAAATGGATTAAATTTTTACAGACCCCTTTTCTACTGGGATTTAATGACAACATTTATCATGAGGGTAATATTGCCAGAATGCCGGACTTTGATATTTTCTCACTCCTGGAATGTCGAAAACGCAGAACTAGATCTCACAGCACCAGGAAAAATGGTAACTTTAAACGTAAATCACGTTCGTTTAAACGAAACAATACTAGACTGAAGTGACTGTCAATTATATTATTAAATCATGGACGCCACTCTATGCTTTCATTTCTAAGTTCATTACCCGTTTCTGTTTTACGTCTTCTGGACACCGAGGCGAATAAATTCTACGATAGTTCTCATCAGTTATATGATGCGGCGCTCTTAACTAGAGGCTATACTCAGCATACTCTCCGTCCTTACATTGATTCTGAAATTAATCATAAACGCCATTTCTTCAAAATATCCTTCATTAATAAGGGTATGAATTTTATAGATTTGCCCAGTATCTTCCGTGAGAGATCGGTGCTTTCTTCCATTCCTGCTTATTTTCAAAATACTGAAACACCTATAATTTGCTATAAATATAACAAACCTGTTAGATCTATCATTTTTAATTTCAATAAACTTGTTTCAGATCTTGATATTGATACTAATACTCCTGATTCATGTGATTTTAAAAACTCAAAGTATTGCTATCCTGCTGCTGGTCATGTAATTACTGGCAATTTGAAAATTATTCCTGATTCTAGGATAAGGAATATAATTTCTAAAGGACCGAAATATCGGTTTCCTTCTAAAATTGATTTCAGTAAATGTAGAGATGAAATCGCTGCTTCCCTGAATGAATTCGGTAATCGATGGTGTAAGCGAGAGTATGTTGAGCATAAAGCCCTTAAGGACTGGAAACTTAGCATTTTAAAACTAGTGAATAAACGCATTTCTTTCTATTCTCAAAGTACTAACTTATTACCTCCTAAGCCCAAGACGTCTTTACGTCATCTTAAACTAGGTATTCAAGAATTTCATAAGAAGTTTGTTTTGGCCCCTGCAGACATGGCCGCTAACAACGTCGTCGTTGTGTGACGGCTCCAATATGTTAACACGCTTAAGCAGGAGCTTGGTGGTACTAAGGCCTATGAACTTCAGTCTTTAGCTGAAGAGAGAGCTATAGTAGATAAACATGTTTGTCTTTCAGCTACCAAGTTTGCTGTGTGTGTTAACGAAGGCCAAGACAAGCTTCCTACGCTATACTGGTTACCAAAACTTCATAAAAAAACCTTACAAAGCACGGTTTATTGCAAATTCTAGCTCTTGCACTACCACTGAACTTTTTTAATTATTAACTTCCTGTCTTACTGCTATTAAAACGCATGTAATTAAATATTGTGATAAAGTCTTTGAAAGATCAGGAAGAAATCTGTTTTGGTCTATAAAAAATTCGAATGAGGTTTTAAATAAATTGAAATCTAGACATTTTCGTGCTTCTAGTCTGTCTACCTACGATTTTTCCACTCTTTACACTACACTTCCTCATAATCTTATAAAAGAAAAGCTTAATGATTTAATTGAATGGGCTTTTCACAGAGAAGATTCTCTCTATCTTGCATGTATGGTCAGAAATGCATTTTTCACTTCTAAAGAGCATAAGAATTATACACTTTGGTCATGTCAGAAAGTGTGTGATGCCCTCACCTTTCTACTTGACAATATTTATATTAGATTCGGTACTAAGTTATTTAGACAAATTGTGGGTATTCCGATGGGTACTAATTGCGCACCTCTTGTGGCTGATCTGTTCTTGTATTGTTATGAAAGAGACTTCATTTTGTCGCTTTCCATTGATAACCAATCTGAAATTATTGAAGCTTTTAGCTCTACTTCTAGATATTTATATGATTTATTAAATATTGATAATACCTATTTTGATTGTTTGATCAGTCAGATTTACCCCCTAGAACTTCAGTTAAATAAAGCAAATTCTTCTGATACCGAGGCCCCGTTTTTGGATTTACATCTGTAGATGGATTTGTTTCGTGTAACATTTGTGATAAACGCGATGACTTTGATTTTGAGATTGTAAATTTTCCTTTTTTGGATGGTGATGTTCCTAGTGCGCCATCCTATGGCGTTTATATTTCGCAATTAATTCGATTTGCTAGTGTTTGTAGTCATGTAACTGAATTCAACACTCGTAATAAATTATTAACGGCTAAACTCCTTAATCAGGGTTATCGGTACCATAAACTACGCAAAGCATTTTCAAAATTTTATAGACGCCATTCTGATTTAATTTCAAAATTCAATATTGGACTTAAATCTCTTCTGCAACAAGGTCTATCGGAACCCGAATTTTATGGTGACTTAGTATATAAATTCAGAAAAATATATAAGCGCAATGACTTCAGCACCCAATTTCGTAAAATCATTCTTCGATATAAAAAGATTGGGTACAACATGGATATTATACGACAGACTGCATACATGGTAGTTAACCCAATTACGGTTTGCAACTTTGCTTCCCTCTTTAATTGCACGCCGGTGGGTCAGGCATCAGATTCTATGACGGCTCCAACGTAAAGGCTTATTGAGAATTAGAGAGATAATGTTGGTTGGTGCCTGATGCTCTGTCTCTGGTCGGGCTCATCGGAGTCTAACTGTTGGTTTTCTTTTGCTCCAGCATTTCAGTGGTTTCTTGCTGTCGAGTCCTCACCGTTGTCTCACCTCTGCTGTTCTATGATTTTTGTGTTCATGGAGATGTTGCACTGATGAGTTAGGAGGCCTTCATGCGGACTGAACAAATTATTTGTCTAAATCGCGACGGAAGTAAGGGCGAGGATTGTGGCCACGTAAAATCGATTTAAGCCCCCCCCCCCCCCCCCCCCCCCAGTGGAAATCTTCCACTGATCGTTCCAAGTCGGCTCTTCTGTGGCGATTTATTTATGTTGTTGTTTGTTACTTACTGTGTGTATCACTTGTGTCTTTTGGTTTTGGATGGCCATATGGCCATTTTGTGGGAAAGTAACTGTCCTTATGGCCTTCCTTTGTTTAGGTTTCCATTATGGTCTGGTCGCTTAATGTTTGTATTTCTTTCCCTTTGGTGTCTTTTATGGGTGGAGTAAGTTAATTGTATCAATTCCTGATCTTTGTTTTACTTCTACTTTCTATATCTGGAACCCTGCCTTGCCACTAAATCGTTTGAAGTTTTCTGAGACAGCGTTCGTGGAAGTGGCTCATTCTTTTGACATGCTGTTGGTAAAATATCCAAAACAGAAGTGAAGGCAATGCACAGGAATCGATATAATTAACCGACACCTCCCATCAGAGACACCAAAGGAGAAAAAACACAAACTTTAGATAGCTAGACCCTAAGGGAAACATCAAAAGCGGAAGGTCAACGGGACAATTACTTTCCCACAAAATGGCCAATTGGCTATCCAAAACAAAAAAATAAAAGTGATACAGTTTCTCAAAGACAAACCATAACAAAATAAGCCGCGACAGAAGATTCGCCGTGGAACGGTATAAAATTTTCCTCATTTCTGTTCCGGTTATCCGTCTAGGCGTTTTGAATGGACACAAACAAATTGGATTTGGAGGAGGCCTTAGGCAATGTCACAAATTTTCATCTTCAGAAATATGCCATTTAAATACCATGTACTTCTGCTAACAAAAGACAGCCCATGATAAACCTTCATAAAAACAATCAGCTCAACTGATCTGACCATCGACCAGATACAGACAAACATATTATCTGTCAAATATCCTTGAAACAAATAATCTTACCGACATCACAATCTAAAATGACAGATAAATTATTCTTATCATTAATAGAATCACATAAGCGATCTATACAAACCATTTAAAGCGACTAGAAAGTAATTATTTCTCTGCCAAGACATATAAATAAGGAATATAATGTCTGTGATATAGTTTGGATGAGATAATGTTCAATTAAACAGGGTTGGGCTGGAACAGAGACATCCGCATAAGGATAAAATGATAAATATATGAACAACGTTATGAAAAAAGAAAAACTGCTTTCCTTAAGTGCAGATCAGCCTGTGCATGCATACAGTCTAATCGGCTTGTTAGTGTTCATTGTTCGGATCGAACCATTGTTCGGATCGAACAAGTTTACCCATATACGACAATAGAAAATAATTCCACCTAATGAGTTTCGAGTAGTCCCTTTCAAATTTTAGGGGTGAGGTTTGTTTTGTGTGTAGTAAGTTTTGCATAAATGTACGTACGTTAAGCAAACAGTGTAGACCCGATCAGGGACTATACTGTTTGCCAATGTTCCAGAAAAGAACCGCTAAGCAGTAATACGCCCATGACGGGGCTCCGTGGCCTAGTGGGTAAGAGCGTTGACCCTTAATTATTAGGCCTCATCGCTGTAGTTCGTGCCTCGTTCGGGTCACATGTGAGACGCCAAGTTCTGCAACGGACAGTCTGGTGTTTTTTCTCCGGGTTCGCCGGTTTTCGCTCACCCGTGATTAACGATCGGCTCGATATAATGAACGAAAACCATAAAAATACGTCCATAATTTATATGTAAAATATTCAGCCTTTAACTAGTCCGTGTAGTGTGGAGGCCAGTTTATATATAGTCTGGTTGCAAAACCCCAAAAGAGGTTTTGCAACCAGAATATATATAAACTGATGCGTTAGGAGACCTTCATGTGGACTGAACAAATTATTTGTCTTAATCGCGACGGAAGTAAGGGCGAGGATTGTGGCCACGTAAAATCGATTTAAGCCCCCTAGTGGAATTCGTTTCCGCTACCGTTCGAAGGCGGTTCTTCTGTCGCGGTGTATTTTTGTTATGGTTTGTCTTTGGGTGTTTGTGTCGCTTATATTATTTTATTTTGGATAGCCTATTGGCCCTTTTGTGGGAAAGTAACTGTCCTTTTAGCTTTCCGCTATTGGTGTTACCATTAGGGTCTGCTGTTTCATGTTTGTGTTTCTTTCCCTTTGGTGTCTCTGATAGGAGCTATGGGTTGATTGTATCGATTCCTGATCATTGCCTCCACTTCTAGTTAATTGCTTTCGACTGATCGGTTCACAGATGTGTTTTGTTTGTGGTACATTTTACAAAAAAATGCACCTCGTTTGTGCCGACACTGTAGACCCATCTGATCTAGGTATACACTGTTTCCAAATGTACCAAAAAAATAGGACGCTATGCACATATGGATCAATATTTTGAACAGATCATACAGCGGTTCTGGGGATGCGATTCTAAATCACAAATATCATCTAAAATGCTTTTCTATACCGCATGAATGATACTATTTCTTGCATATCAACAAAAGACGTCCAAGATAGAAACTTGTTGCCTCATATCCTTATTTCACCTTATGGTAAGATAAGAACCAAAGCACGTGATGGTCGATAGTCCATGAGTGTAGGCTGAAAAAAGGTCCAGAACCTGGTCTTAGACTGTTCCTGAAACCATTTAATCCAAGTTCTCTAAGCAGCCCGTGTTTCTGTTACTTTCATTGATCACTTAGGTCAGTTTACGCGTCAGACTGTTTGCCAACCGTGATGTCACAGCGACACATATAGTGCTATGAATAGCGCGGCTATATATAACCATTGTCGGTTTATCTGTATTGGTTAATGCTAGTCACAAGGACGTCAGCAATATAGCAGTTAGCGATGGCCATGCATTTTTGTTTTGCCTGAAAAGTAGAAGTAAAACAAAGATCAGGAATCGATACAATTAACTTACTCCACCCACCAAAGACACCAAAGGGAAAGAAACACAAACATGAAGCGACCTGACCATAATGGACACCTTAACAAAGGATGGCCATAAGGACAGTTACTTTCCCACAAAATGGCCAAATGGCCATCCAAAATAAAAAGACACAAGTGATACACACAGTGAGTAGTAACAAACAACAACATAAATAAACCGCCACAGAAGAACCGCCTTGGAACGGTCAGTGAAAAAATTCCACTGGGGGCTTAAATCGATTTTACGTGGCTACAATCTTCGCCCTTATTTCCGTCGCGATTTAGACAAATAATTTATTCAGTCCGCGTGTTTGTTTGTTTGATTTGATGTTTAACGTCCCCGTCAACACTGTAAAGGTCATTTTAGAGACGTTGCTTCCAATTTTGTGGGACATTGAGATGAAATGACATCTCAAGCCCTGTCGCCCAATGAAACCAATAGAGTTTATTAGCATGGGCGGTCCACCTCGCACCGCGGTTCCTGGACAGGCTTAGATCCTCTAAGCGGTTTACCAGTACTAGTGTGCAGGCCGGATTCAGCGCTGCGTGGAAGCATCATGCAGCCCATATATTTCTCCAAGCCCCTATGGGCGGGGGCTGTATTCAGTCCGCGTATTCAGTTCGCGTGAAGGCCTCCTAACTCATCAGTGCAACATCTCCGTGAACACAAATAATCAAAGAACCACAGAGGTGAGACAACGGCGAGGACTCGACAGCAAAAAACCACTGAAATGCTTGAGCAAAAGAAAACCAACAGTTAGACTCCGATGGGCCCGACCAGAGACAGAGCATCAGGCACCAACCAACAATACCTTGAATTTGATCTCTCTAATTCTCAATAAGCCTTTACGATGGAACCGTCATAGAATCTGAGGCAACCGGCCCCGATAGCTCAGTTGGTAGAGTGTCCGCTCCGGGGAACGGGAGGTCTCGGGTTCGATCCCGGGCCGCGACATACCAAAGTCGTTAAAAATGGTACTAGCTGCTCCTCGCTTGGCACTCGGATTTACGGGGTAGAGCTAGGACTGGTCGATCCAGTGTCAGGATAATGTGACTGGGTGTGGTATCATGCAATGTGTCTGGGGCATGATACTTCAGTGAGGCAGCACTATAAACGTGAGCATTGAGCTCCCTGTCGCAACCAGACACCGTCGTGATATGACTGAAAAATTGTTGAAAGCGACGTTAAACCCGAATTCACACACACACACACACACACACACACACATAGAATCTGAGGCCTGACCCACCGGCGTGCAGTTAAAGAGGGACGCAAAGTTACCAACCGTGATTGGGTTAACTACCATGCATGCAGTCTGTCGTATAAAATCCAATGTTGTACCCAATCTTTTTATATCGAAGAATGATTTTACGAAATTGGGTGCCGAAGTCATTGCGGTTATATATTTTTCTGAATTTATATACTAAGTCACCATAAAATTCGGGTTCCGATAGACCTTGTTGCAGAGGAGATTTTAGTCCAATATTGAATTTTGAAATTAAATCAGAATGGCGTCTATAAAATTTTGAAAATGCTTTGCGTAGTTTATGGTACCGATAACCCTGATTAAGAAGTTTAGCCGTTAATAATTTGTTACGAGTGTTGAAGTCAGATACATGACTACACACTCCAGCAAATCGAATTAATTGCGAAATATAAACGCCATAGGATGGCGCACGAGGAACATCACCATCCAAAAAAGGAAAATTTACAATCTTAAAATCAAAGTCATCTCGTTTATCATAAATTTTGCACGAAACAAACCCATCTACAATAGATAGATGTAAATCCAAAAACGGGGCCTCGGTATCAGAAGAATTTGCTTTATTTAACTGAAGTTCTGGGGGGTACATCTGACTGATCACACGATTGAAATAAGTATTATCAATATTTAATAACACATCTAAATATCTAGAAGTGGAGCTAAAAGCTTCAATAATTTCAGATTGGTTATCAATGGAAAGCGACAACATGAAGTCTCTTTCATAGCAATACAAGAACAGATCAGCCACAAGAACAGATCAGCCACAAGAGGTGTGCAATTCGTACCCATCGGAATACCCACAAGTTGTCTAAATAACTTAGTACCGAATCTAATATAAATATTGTCAAGTAGAAAGGTGAGGGCATCACACACTTTCTGACATGACCAAAGTGTATAATTCTTATGCTCTTTAGAAGTGAAAAATGCATTTCTGACATTACATGCAAGATAGAGAGAATCTTCTCTGTGAAAAGTCCATTCAATTAAATCATTAAGCTTTTCTTTTATAAGACTATGAGGAAGTGTAGTGTGAAGATTGGAAAATCGTAAGTAGACAGACTGAAATGCTGATCCTATACTAACTTCCAAAATTAGACAGCTGCCACGGTATTACACTTTCTATGCTCCGCCATTTGCAATACGGTGGTCCCTGAGCTCCACTATTGTATCGAAATTATTTTCAACATTGCTTTAAAGAGAGAACAAGGCAGTTTTATGTTTGTTTTGTGAACCTTTGCGTAAATGATTTCTTAAAGGATTGGCATATTACAGAATAGTTATGATTATGCTGGACAATGATATCTTGGATAAGTTTCGTCTGAACAAATATTTCTACATATTTTGGCATACCTTCATTTGCATTCTAATAATAAGTTGTACGCCACCCACAAATATTGTTTTGCTATATTGGAAACAGACCTTTTTAACACTTAAGCTAGTGCTTTATAAGAATTGCTTGCATTTTGTTGCAATATTAAACAGATGAACGTGTCACGTAATCATTACGAAGACACGCCTATACAAATCCGAGCGTACATTGCAACCTTTTATCGTCGAAAAAATGAAAATTTTAACCCTTCTCTTGCTGAATATTCAGTTTAGCCACACCCATTTCTGACTTTGAACCAATCAGATTACTTGATGTGATTTATTCTTACAATGCCATAAACTTAATGATAAACAGTGTAGATCCTGATCAGATGGCTTCCTCAGAAGCCATCTGATCTTGATCTGTACTGTTTCCAAAGATAGGGGTTGTCGTTAACAGCATGATAAGAGTTAAGATGAAAAATTGTGATATTTTTCTTATTTCTGCTCAAAATATATTTTAGAGCAGAAATAAGAAAAATATGGTTGACCCCTGTAAAACCCAGTTTTACTATATAAAAGTGGGATTAAATGGGGTCAAAATTATATAGGTGTGCGTGATGAAAAATTGAAGTGTTGAGTCCACTGTGAAAAAAAATCGATGTCATTTGTATGCCGATGAACAGATAACTTATCAGCCCTTTAAACGCTATGGGCAAATATAGACCGGACGATAATACAGTAAAATTCCTCTATTAAGACCACCTAAAATTAAGACTAATTCTCCTTTAAAACGCTTATTTAGTACGTTGTAGCTTTGCTGTATTTGTGTCTTTTGCATAAAATGTCCTCTGCTCAGAGACCACTTTTCGGACTGTTCAAAAGTGGTCTTTAAGACCAGTTCTGAACAGTCCCAAAGGTGGTCTAAATATAGGAATTTTACTGTATAACTTTTGTCTTTGTTTTCAGGGACAGCAACTTGGGACAACAACGTAAATGTTATACATGGTAGTTAACCCAGTCACGGAAGCTACCTTTTCTTCTCTCTTTAATTGCACGCCGGCGGGTCTGGCCTCACACTCTATAACGCATCCGGCCTGAAAACTTCCTTAAACGGTTTTAAGTAATGTCGGTTGGTGCCTGACACTCTGTCTCTGGTCGGGCCAACTGTTGTTTTTCGTTTGCTTCAGAATTTCAGATATTTCATGCTGTCGAGTCATCGAGTTTAATGCATGCTCCCTGTATTCGTTCGATTTTCATGTTCTCGGAGATGTTGCACTGATGAGTTAGAAAGCCTTCATGCAGAGTGAATAAATTATTTCTCTAAAATACGACAGAACAAGGGGCGAGGATTATTACGAAAACACGCCTATACCAAAACATTGTAACCTTTATCACCGAAAAAATGAAAATTTTGAGATGAAAATTGTGATATTTTTCTTATTTCTGCTCAAAATATAGATTGTGGGTACTCGTTAGAACCGCCTCATCGAGGCGGTTCTAACGAGTACCCACAATCTATACATTAGAGCAGAAATAAGAAAAATTAGGTTTACCCCTACAAACCCCAGTTTTTCTATATAAAAGTGGGGTTCGATGGGGTCAAAATTATATAGGTGTGTTTTCGTGATGTATGCCCATATAAAATCGATTCAAGCCCACCCATTTAAACCTTTTTACTGACCTTTCTTCTATTGTGGTTTATTATTGTTATAGTTCACCTTTTTATGTATGTAATGCTTATATTTTTTTATTTTGGATTGATGTTTGACCATTTTATGGGAAAACAACTGTCCTTTTGGCTTTCCGCTTGTGACCTCCTTATTGTGAAGTTGTTTTATGCTGGTGTTTCCTTCCCTTTGTTGTCTTGGATTTGAGGTATGAGGCAGTTGATTCGATTCCTGATCACTGTCTTCACATCTATTTGGCATTGATTTCGAATCGATTCGCATGTGATATGAAGCTTTATGTTCTCTGAAGAAAATACTACAGATGAAAATGTCGTCTGCTATGGGGAGGTGCGCCTTTACCTGGTAGTATCAGTATTAGTGTAGGTTGCATCTCCTGAAACTCTATTTCGTTATTTAGGCGAATTCGACAGTTTTATGTGAGATCTTTAGTTGTTTGTCTGTGATAATTCATTATGTAGAACAATTGCTATGTAAACGATTTTGCAAATGGAAAAACGAAAACTGATCGTCGGAAGAGATCGTCTCAAAAATAGCACAGCCAGACGAGTTTTATTGGGATACAATGAAGGTGCATTAAAGCACAGATCATTACATACAATTTTCATTAGTGTAGATTTAATTGACAGAAATACAAATATAATAACTGAAGAAAATGAAATTATTGACAAACTAAGAAATCCACTCAAAGCCAAATTATCTAAAGGAGAGACGAACAGAAATCAAACTCGACTGAACTTCCAGTATCTTGACTACAAGATTTCAGATGGCATTATATTCAAACTAAATGTCTTTTTTGTCCAGATTAATAAGACTTACTGTTGGTTTTCTTTTGCTCCAGCATTTCAGTGGTTTCTTGCTGTCGAGTCCTCACCGTTGTTTCATCTCTGTGGTTGTTTGATTTTTGTGTTCACGGAGATGTTGCACTGATGAGTTAGGAGGCCTTCATGCGGACCGAACAAAGTATTTGTCTTAATCGCGACGGAAGTAAGGGCGAGGATTGTGGCCACGTAAAATCGATTTAAGCCCCCCCCCCCCCCTATTTTGGATAGCCTATTTGCCATTTTGTGGGAAAGTAACTTTCCTTTTGGCTTTCCGCTATTGATGTTTCCATTAGTGTCTAATGTTTCATGTTTGTGTTTCTTTCCCTTTGGTGTCTCTGATGGGAGCTGTGGGTTAATTGTATCGATTCCTAATCACTGCCTCCACTTCTGTTTTAGATTCCTGGCGCTTTCTTTGAAATAGAGGTGTTCTTCTGTCTGTCGTGATTTTTTATTTGTTATAGTTTGTATTTGCATGTAATGATTGTGTCTTTGTTTCTATTTATTGCATATATGTGTTTTGGATTGTCTTTTTGCCATTTTATGGGAAAGTAACCGTCCTTTAGGCTGTCCGCTAGTGACGTTACATAAGGGTTTAGCTATTTCATGCTCGTGTTTTTTCCCTTTGGTGTCTTGGATGGGAGTTGTCGATTCTGGTGATTGCCTTCACTTTTATTTATTAATTAAAATTATTAGAACTAATCTTACAAAAATGAAAGCAGTCAATGATTAAAAACGAATTAAATTTAGTATCAGTGTTGTAGGTACTCGTTAGAACCGCCTCAGTTAGGCGATTCTAACGAGTCCCAACAACCCATTACGAAAACACCCCTATACAAATACACTGTCAATATTACCGCCGAAAATATGAAAATTTTAAGAAGAAAAATTGTATTTTTTTTCTTGTTTCTGCTCTTAAATATAGATTGTGGGTACTCGTTAGAACCGCCCCGATGGGGCGGTTCTAACGAGTACCCACAATCTATATTTTAGAGCATCGAGGCGGTTCTAACGAGTACCCACAATCTATATTTTAGAGCAGAAATAGGAAAAATAAGGTTTACTCGTGTAAACCCCAGTTTTACTATATAAAAGTTGGGTTCAAGGGCGTCAAAATTATATAGACATGTTTTCGTGATGCTATGTTACGGGCCTAAATAAGGAGAAATATGACATTTTTTCATTAGAAAATCATCCATTTTGGAGATATGGAGGAGTGCACTATGACGCACGAGTGTGTTATCGTAATGAGCTGAAAGAAAGCAGGGTTTTGGACTCAACAATTACCTGATGTAAGAGAAAAAGAAAAACCACTGGCAAGATCGCTGAGGTTCGAACTAAGAAAGAAAACATCCGACCCTATCCTCTTCATGAGATTCAGAATGGAGTCAGCACAGAGTCCGAAGTCTGACCAACTGCCATGCAATCAAAGGGCGTTCAAAATAGAAAGGAAGGTGGTGCAAAAGTGTCTGTCGCATCACATCTGTTATATCTAGACCTTTTCTACCTTTTGTTTCCTTAACGGTAGAGGAAAAGTACGCTAACACAAAATCCAGGTTCTGACAGTTGCTGTTGCAGAAGGGACTTTAAACGACTGTTCCGTTTCACAATTAACTACATTTCAGCGCACTGCCGGCAGCTTATCAAGGGTAACAAGTAAAGCAAAAGTGAAAGCAGTGATCGGCAATCGATACAATTAATCCACAACTCCCATCAGGGACACCAAAGGGAAAGAAACACAGACATGAAATAAAAGACACTAAGGGAAACATCAATAGCGGAAATCCAAAAGGGCAGTTACTTTCCCACAAAATTGCCGACTGGCCATCCAAAACAAAATGATATAAGCAATACACACATATAAAGAACTATAGCATAATTAAACCGCGATAGAAGAATCACCTTGGAACGGTCAGTGAAACATATCTCAGTGGGGTGGGTGTGGGGCTTAAATCGATTTTATAGGGCACAGCCGCAATCCTCGCTCTTGCTTCCGTCGCGGTCGCGATTAAGACAAATAATGTGCTCAGTCTGCATAAAGACTTCCTAACTCATCAGTGAAACATCTTCGAGAACACAAAGATTAAACAACCACAGAGATGAAACAACGGTTAGGACTCGGCAGTTAGAAATGTCTGAAATGCTGGAGTAAAAGCAAATCAACAGTTAGACTCCAATGGCCCGATCATAGAAACATAAACGAAGAGAACAACCAGGGACCGACACAATGAACCCACATTCCCATCAGAGACACCAATGGGAAAGAAACAAACATAAAATAACCAGACCGCAACGGAAACATCAACAGCGGAAAGCAAAAAGGACAATTGCTCTCCCACAAAATGGCCAGCTGGCTATCCTGAACAAAAATACATAGGCGACAAACACACACCCAAAGACGAACTATAACTGACTTGGAATAGTCAGTGAAAAGTATTTTCCTGGGAGACTTAAAATCGATTTTACGCGGCCGCAATCCCAGTCCTTACTTCCGTTGCGATTTAGACAAATAAATGGTTATTTCGCATGAAGATATAATAATAATACTAATAAAAACAGTTAGACTCCGATGGGCCCGACCATAGAATCAGAAGCGAAGACACCGACCTTACATCCGTTGCGATTAAGACAATCATTCCACAGGAAGGCTTCCGAACTCATCAGTGCAACATCTCAGAGAACACAAAAATCAAACAACCACAGAGATGAAACAACGGTGACGACTCGACAGCAAGAAATAGCTGAATGCTGGAGCAAAAGAAAATCAACAGTTAGTCACAGATGGACCCGACCAGAGGCAGAGCATCAGGTACCAACCAGCATAACAAATAAGGCTTTATTAGCCGAACATTCCCAGAATGATCTCTAGACGTTGTTTGTACTTTTAGAGGTTTTTATTTCAGGATTCTATAGCGATCTTAATTAAGAGCAGAAGAAGACAACCAGCAAAATCTGAACTACAATACCATACAATATACAATCTGCCACTCTATTTCTTTGTCTCAGTTACATATTAATCCAAAAAACTAGAACCACATCCGAAATTCCATATCGTTACTTAGCAGCAAATTCTTCGTGTAGGAGCGTAGAAAATCTTCACTGAAAGTTAAACTAATTGCTATGTGCATTGTGATTAATGGTATATGCGAAATTGAATACATGTCATGTAATAGAGGGAAGTGCAACAATTTATCATGATCATTTACTAATGTTACGTTGCAAACAAACAAAACTATGCGTTTTCAGCATTTTCAGAACTGAACATAACCTAACAGGAACGAAAGCAAAGTTTTAGGCTTAATATTTGTCCATGCATTTAAGAATTATTTTAATTTTTCTGCTGTTCATGGAAGTATTAACGCAGTGGATCGCCTGCAAAGTAAATGAACCCCGAAGGGTTCATGTAAACTTCGCTAGCGACCCGCTGTCGTTCATACTTTAATGAGTTCTACTGTTCATGAAAGTATGCACGCAGTGGGTCGCCTGCAACGTGAATGGACCCTGAAGGGGTTCATGTAAACTTCGCTAGTGGCCCGCTGTCGTTCATACTTTTATGAACAGCAGAAAAATGAAATATATTTCTTACACTTACAGTCTTTGCTCCTCATCAATGGGTGAAAAAATTCTTTTAGGGCAATTTTTTATAGCTGAAAAACGTTAACCCATTGTTTTTGTTTTTTTTTACACAGAGCGGAACAGCGTTGTCGCCGGTAACGCCCAATCAGATCGTAGAGAACCATGCTTTTGCCTGACGTCATTTGACGTCACTGAAAATCATGTCACTCGATGCGGTCATGGAAGTATAAACTACATTATTCCTATAGGTATACGTTAGACTTGACACTGGAAACGAAAATATATGCATTTATCAAAAATAAAGAACAAGGCAATACAGAAAGACAAATAAGATTTTTTTCCTTCTTATTTTTACGGCCCAGTCAACAATATTTAGGTCATATCGAGCTGGTCAGTTTACATAACCACACTTCCTAGACAGTACGGTGCACATTCGTTCGCAAGAATCTGGCAACTGCCCTTTTTGAATCAGCCGATATGTGATATTTTTCTTATTTCTGATCAAAATATAGATGGAGCCTCATCGAGGCGGTTTTAACGAGAACCCACAATCTTTATTTTAGAGCAGAAATAAGAAAAATAAGGTTTACCCCTGTAGGCCCCCAGTTTAACTATATAAAAGTACCCGGTTCAAGGGGGTCAGAATTATATAGGTGTGTTTTCCTATCACAATCATGCACCAATAAGGCCGGACTGATTCATTTCGTCCAGAAAAGGGGAACATTTACTTGTAAGCTTTTTCACATTTTATATATCTGACGCCAAGTATGCGATCTTGCAGCCGTTCTCATTATTCATTAACTTAATATTAAGATATATTATGTCACTAATACGTTATGTTAGGGTATAAATATGATTATCCACTTTGCTTTAGACAGTTATGCCAGATCAAATATCAAAATGTAACTGTAACTCTCTGATATACAATGATTAGTCTTGGACTGTCTTTGATGCAGACAGTCTATACGATCTGCAATAATTACAGAATATCAAAGACATGGCAAAAATAGTTCATAATGCAATGGTGTGATATAGTCACATTCTTATATATTTCATAATACCACCAGTAAAAACAATGGGCAAGGGTACTTTGCCTGTAACAACACTGATCAAACTGGACAAGTCCATCGTAAGCGGTAGCGACTGGAGCCGGATATTTCCTGGAGCCGGATATTTCCTGGATTCTGCCCTCCGTGATGTAACTGGTGGGTTTCTTCTGCTCTGACGTCGGGTTGTCCCTGAATCTATACATAACCAGTTTACCATGTATCTTATCATGACTCACTGTTGAGTTAGAAAGCCTCCATGCGGATCAATTTGTTTTTGTTATTTTGTTTGATACTGTACTACTGTACTGGAACTGAGGGCGAGGGTTGAAATTTCATAAATTCTGGAGTTGAAGCCCCCCCCCCCCCCCCCCCCCGGTACTACTGACCGACCCACGGCGGTCTTTCTTTTGCAGTGCCTAATTTGTTATTGGGCTTTGTGTCGTTGGTTTCGTCTCTTTGTTTGTGTGCCTCCGGGTCACTTTCTATATGTGGTTTGAGACGGCTGCGTTCTTAGATTGAGGACTTTCCTGAGTGACCTTTTCTTACTAGTTTGTAAATTATAAAAATCAAAATCCACCAGTAACATAAATGATGAAAGTGGACAAATCCACCGTCCGCGGTATCGACCTTTCAAAATACCACTAATAATATCAATGACGAAAGTATACAAGTCCATCATCAGCGCTACCAACTTGTGAAAATACCATCAGTAACATCAATGACCAAACTGAGCAAGTCCATCATCCGCGTTATCGATCTGTCATAATACGGCCAGTAATATCAACCACCAATGTGGACAAGTCTATCATGAGTGATATCGATCTGTCATTATACGACCAGTAATATCAATCACCAATGTGGACAAGTCTATCATGAGTGATATCGATCTGTCATTATACGACCAGTAATATCAATCACCAATGTGGACATAGAGGATATTTGATTTTTTCAGTGTAAGATCGAATTTTATTTCACCGAATGAACACCAAAACCAGTATTTTCACGAGTGGTGTAGCCACGAGTGAAAATACCAGTTTTGGTGTTCATGAGTGAAATAAAATTTGATCTTACACTAAAAAAAATCAAACTTTCTGTTTCTTACATGCTTCAAAACGGTAATAGCGAGCTCGCTCCGCATGGGGCGAAGCCCCATGCGGCGCAGGCCGAAGGCCTGCGAGAGCAAGCTCAATGGTAACGTATACGAATATAATCTATTCTGTTCTATTCTGTTGTTGCATAGTGTTGAACGAATTTTTTTTGTGCCGGAAGTACGATTTTTAGTTTGGTATTCAAGTTTCGTGCGCGTTTGGCAAAAAAAAAAATGGCGGACTTCGTCTCGAATCTAAACATCCACAGGTATGTTGGACTTGTAGGCTTTACTCAACTTCACAAGCTCATATTTTCACACATTTTCGTTTTTTTTTTTCTAACATTTGGTACGCTTTACTCTGAATTAAAGGGATTCTGTGTGCTTTTATTCACAGTGAAACGGTCATGAAACCAATAGTCGCAGGCATTACACTCAATCAGGTAGACCACAAATCAAGTATTATTACTATTAAACCAGTCGATCACTTCCAAATTTGGAAGTCAATATAAACAAACTGTGTCGTCTGTTTCTGTCGAGCAAAGCAACTGCTGAACTGAGCGAACCAAATCTGCTTTTCTGGTTATTCACAAACTAGCAGGTATTACACACACAATAAAAAAAAGAAATATGTCACCGTTACATCATGTTTCGTATTCACCATAGCAACATTGTCAGTAATCGCGGCATACTTCATTCAAAGCATTTATTTTCAATAGCAACAACAACATTTTCTAGGTTACTTTCATATGAATAATGTGTATCTCTGTGTATTGCTCAATATGCCATCAACATTTCAACTTGCTGTTGTTGTTTATTATTCTTTGTCCTCATGACTAAGTCGCTGTCTCTAGGTGCATTCACTGTTGTTGTTTTAACTTGTATTCAGCACCATTTGGTAGGTTAGATTGCTTTGAGGTTTAGCATCCAAGTCAACTCTGTACAGGTCATTCTTGAGATGTAGCTTCCAATTTGATGGGACTTTAATTCTTGCTTTGAGGTTTAGCATCCCCGTCAACTCTGTATAGGTCATTTTTTTACATGTAGCTTCCAATTTCATGGGACTTTCATTCTTACTTTGAGGTCTAGCGTCTCCGTCAAATCTGTATAGGTTATTTTTGAGATGTCGCTTCGAATTTGATGGGACTTTAATTCACATTAAAGTGTATTCATTGATTTCTTATCGGAGGTCAGCCTCTGTTGATGTTGTTTTATGAATAAATAACATCTTGTATACCCGGCTTACATCATGGCGTCCCAACAAGTCCAAGGCCACATTTCTTCTGCTCTGCAGATGATTACATTGGGAAACATTGAATGTTTCGTTGAAAATGTGCCTGGTGATGGCAACTGTTTCTTCCATTGTCTGTCAGTGGCAATTAATGGTAATATTTCAATGACACGAGAATACAGAAGTATAGTTTGTCAAACTATTTTCAACAATTGGCAAAACTGGCATGAGAAAGTTGTTTTGTTTCATGGTCCTTTGATGAAAAGATATAAATACTGGGGTTCTATGATTAAACTCAATGGTTGGGCATGTAGCTCGGAAATTGAGGCCGCAGCTTTGGTTCTCCAGTGCAGAATCAAAGTTTGGTTTAGGTGTGGTACAGAATACACAGTAACAATTTTTGGTAATCAAGGCTCACATGTGCAAACCATCAACTTGTTAGAAAACAACCATTTCCAGTTGATACACAACATGGAACAGCATTCTAATGTTGACAATAACCTATTGGTACCAGAAAAGGAATTGGAACTATCAAATCAAATCATGCATGTTTCACAGGAAAGTAACTTTTCAGAACTAAGGCCAAAAAGGAGAAATTTTGATAAAAACCTGCTCTACTCCCCTCAATCCAAAAGATTCCGACGCAGGACTGACACTAACAAAAGAAATCCTGACAGCTACAACCTGCAGGTGTACATTACATGTACTCCAGGACGGCCCCCGCCCATCGGGGCTTGAAGAAATAGCATGATGCATGATGCTTCCACACAGAGCTGTATCCGACCATGAGAACTGGTTAACCCCTTAGAGGAACTAGGCCTGCCAACGCAAAGCGGTGCAAGTCGGACCCATCCTATCTATCTATCTACTGATACTGTGTCGGTCACATTTGACCATTACCGCAGGTGTACATTACATACACTCCAGGTTTGCTTGATGACAGCCTGCACAGTAATCATATAATTACGGTAGGGATCTTTAACCTGCACAGGGGATGGTTCTCCCTGCACAGGGGGCCTCTAGTTAACGTCCAGATCTAAAGGACGGTGTACATTTTGACATTCATCCCTGCAAATGATGCCAATGCCGTGAATGGAGCGGGTTTGGACATCGAAATTTTACCGCCACTATCTATCTATCTATCTTCTGATACTGCGTCGGTCACATTTGACCATTACCGCAGGTGTATATTACATACACTCCAGGTTTTGCAGGATGAAAGCCTACACAGTAATCATGTAATTACGGCAGGGATCTTTAACCTGCACAGGGGATGGTTCTCCCTGCACAGGGGGCCTCCAGTTAACGTCCCGATCCGAAGGACGGTGCACTTTATGACATTCATCCCTGCAAATGATGCCAATGGAGCGTGTTCGGGCACCGAAAATCTATCGCCGCTGCCGGGGATCGAACCCGGGACCTCTAGCATCAGAGGCAAGTGCACTAACCACTGAGCTACCATACTCTACCGTCCTTCCATGCTTATAAATTGGGAGGCAGAGCTTGAGATGTCATTTCATCTCAATATCGGGTAAAAGTCCCACAAAATTAGAAGCAAGTTAACATCTCCAAAATTACCTTTTCAGTGTTGAGGAGGAGGTTAAACCTCAAATCAAACAAATACAGTCCAGGTTTGCAGAATAAAAGCCTACATAGTAATCATGCAATCTGCCTGTAACACTCTAGAGAGGGGTTGGCAGAAAATAGAGATAGATATTTTTTGTAGGGATCTTTTACTTGCACAGGGATGGTTCTCCCTGTACAGGGGGCCTCCGGTTAACGTCCTGATCCGAAGGACAGTGCACCTTGTGGCATTCATGATGACAGTGTAGCAGTTCAGACACCACAATTTTCTTACCGCTGCATGGAATTGAACTGGGGGCCTCTAGCATAAGCATGATAGGCAAGTGCACTAACCACTGAGCTACCATGCTCCATAGGCAAACAGAGTTAATTCATTTTTTTTTCTATCCATTTCTGCTGATCGTTTATCTTGTGACTTTCGCATTTCATTGTTTCTCTCACGTTTGTATAGGAAGCCAGTCTGTTCTGAAGGTATTGATTAATTCAGGGTTCTTTTAAAGTGTAGCTGTTAATGTGAATTTCTCCAAAAGCATCAATACCGAAAAATCATATGTACACATATTTTTGAAAATTGTGCCCCACCCACACACACACACATCAGGGCTTGAAGAAATAGATGGGCTGCAATGCATGCTTGATGCATTTGAGTATAATGGATGGCAAATTCGATTGATAGCCTTTCGTACAGCAGACTCATTATCTGGATGAAGAAGAGAGCAGTTAGAGCCTGACTTGGGACCAACGGCGATAGATCTGGACACATCCATGAAAGACACTGGTTGCATGTCTTTGTAAACATTGTCAGTTAAAGAAGTGTTTCTTTGACATGCTCTTGTGTACCATTAAGGCAGCTAATTTGATTTGGATCTGTTCATGGACAACCAGATTGATGCAGATGTTCGTACGACCCTGTAGAGCCCAGCACATGGATGGTAGATGACTTGGTTAACAGATAGGGTTGGCTAATCGGAGTTGAGAGTATAATGGATGGCAAATTCGATTGATAGCCTTTCGTACAGCAGACTCATTATCTGGATGAAGAAGAGAGCAGTTAGAGCCTGACTTGGGACCAATGGCGATAGATCAGGACACATCCATGAAAGACACTGGTTGCATGTCTTTGTAAACATTGTCAGTTAAAGAAGTGTTTCTTTGACATGCTCTTGTGTACCCTTAAGGCAGCTAATTTGATTTGGATCTGTTCATGGACAACAAGATTGAGACAGATGTTCGTACAACCCTGTAGAGCCCAGCACATGGATGGTAGATGCAGATGACTTGGTTAACAGATAGGGTTGGCTAATCGGAGCTGAAAGGATGATGGATTATCAGTCCTGTCACTGTGGTCGATAATCGATTAGTAATCGCTAAGGTTTTTGTCATTATTTTACCTGTCTGGCTTTCTGTCTAAGCATGACTCTTACCATATGTTGGTCTTTACCATATGTATATTTGAACAGACAGGCCTGAGCTAACAGTGTAGACCAAGATGAGATGCCGCATAATGCAGCATATCATCAGGGTCTGCACTGTTTGCCACTCATCCAGCTGTTTTAGGCATAACTTCGGGTAGTAATTAAATTGTACCTATCAAGTAATCAATTAAAAGCAAGTCAGAAATGATTATCATTTTTGCGGAATTTATCCATCGATTATACGATTAATCGTGTCAGCCTTTTTAACAGACAAATTTACTGCCCATGGGATCTGAACTCATTCTTGTTGCCAGAAAGTATTTGCAATTCAGATAAAGAGAAAAGATGGGAAAATGGGGATAATATTTTTGATTATTTGAAAAAAGATGTTATGGATACCTGTGAAATGCTATGTTGTGACTGGTGCAACAAGTACCTACAACATTCCTTTTAGCTCACCTGTCATCCATGCGTGCTTCTGTAAACAATTCTTCCAACGACATCTCCTCCTAAAACACTGATCAGATTTTGACCAAACTTCACAGGAATGATCCTTAGCTGGACCCCTTTCAAAGTTGTTCAAATGGTTCCAGTCCATTGCACATCTAGGTCACAGGAGCCGAAAATAGATTTTTTCACTGAAAACTTGAAAAATCTTCTCTGAAACCACAAGGCCTGGGCCTTTGATATTTGGTATGAATCTTCATATAGTGAACCTCTACCAAGATTCTTCAAATTAAAGTCATGGGGCCAAAAATACCCCCGTCCGGGGGCCTGGTTTTACAGAGGCTTATACAGGGAAATTTTCTCCGAAACTGCAAGGACCAGGTCTTTGGTATTTGGCGTGAAGCTTCATCTAGTGAACCTCTATCAAGACTGTTCAAGTTAAAGCCCTAGGGCCAAAAAATTGCCTACCCGGGCCCTTTACCGGTAGTTAAAATATTTAAAATCTACTTCACTGAAACCACAAGGCCCAGGTCATTGCTATTTGGCATGAAGCTACATCTACTGAACCTCTACCAAGATTGTTCAAATCATAGCCATTGGGCAAAAAATGCCTCCGCCTGGGGGCCCTTTGGTTTAACATTGACTTATATAGGGAAATTAAAAACAAGGTCTTCTACTCTGAAACCGCAAGGCCCAGATCTTTTATATTTGGTGTGAAGCTTCATCCAGTGGACCTCTATCTAAATTGTTCAAATTATAGCCCTAGAAAATAGAAGTCAAGTCAAATGCAGAAGGCCAAGGTCTTGGATAATTGACATGAAGCTTTGTGTTACGGATTTCTAGCAAGATTGTTCAAATTAAAGCCCTGGGGTCAAAAATGGCCCGCCCCCAGGGACTCCAAGATTTATATAGATATATATATATCCAAGTACATCAATGCCACAGAGTGGGCCCTGTACTTTAAACTGAAGAAGAGGAAAAACCTTTAAAATTTTAATCTTCTTGTCTGAAACCAGACTGCGCCAGTCTTTGATATTTGGTATGAAGCTTCACTTTTTAGACCACTACCAAGATAATTGAAATTATAGCCCGGGGCCAGTAATGGCTCTCCCAGGGGCTCACTTGTTACCCTATGGATCGGGCCATCATGGCCCTCTTGATACTCTTAGAGACAGATAAGACAATTTTAATACTAGTATCTCCAATGAACTGTTTCTCCATTGTGAATTTTGCCTTAGATTAAGTCTAATCATTCAGTTCTAAAATTAGGTTAGGAATTTATTTTTAGCACTATGGTGTACAGGGATACTCTGTGGGGCACAAGACAGGATTTTCAGGTGAGAAAATAAGTTCCGGCAGGGTAATATTTCTCAGTGGGAACTTTGTTTGTTTGATTTGAGGTTTAACGTCCCCGTCAACACTGTAAAGGTCATTTTGGAGACGTTGCTTCCAATTTTGTGGGACTTTTACCCGACATTGAGATGAAATGACATCTCAAGCCCTGTCGCCCAATGAAACCAATAGGGTTTATGAGCATGGACGGTCCGCCTCACACTGCGGTTCCTGGACAGGCTTAGATCCTCTCAGCGGTTTACCAGTACTAGTGTGCAGGTCGGGTTCAGCTCTGCGTGGAAGCATCATGCAGCCCATATATTTCTTCAAGCCCCTATGGGCGGGGGCTGCTCAGTGGGAACTATTTCTCTTTGTGATATAATATCGTTTTTCTTTTTCATAGAAAATCCTGTATTTACTTGGTAAAAATTTAACATACATATTTATTTCACAATTTCTGTGACATGCAATACATATATACATACAATAATAATTCATAGGAGTGAAAGCTTACATTGTTGATGGGGACATTAACCCATTGTATGCTATTACACTCTTCCACTGCCATATATTGGACAAGTCCATTTGTCATATAAGGGGGTCAGGCCTATTTTTTTCGTTTTTATTAGCTCACCTGTCATGTAATGATGAGGTGAGCTGTTGGGATCACTTTTCGTCCGCCGTACGTCCATCCTTGCGTAAACAATTTCTTCAAAAGACATCTCCTTAACCACTGATCGGATTATGACCAAACTTCATAGGAATGATTCATAGGAGGTTCCCTTTCAGAGTTGTTCAAATGGTTCCAGCCTGCACATCAAGGTCACGGGAGCCAACAACAGATTTTTTTTTAATGAAAACTTATTCTGAAACCAGGCCTTCGATAGATGGTGTGTAGCTTCAATCTAGTGGACCTCTGCCAAGATTGTTCAAATTATAGCCCTGGGGCCAAAAATGCCCCTGCCTCGGGGCCCATTGGTTTAACATAGTCTTACATAGGAAAAAGCTTTAAAAATCTTCTTGTCTGAAACCAGAAGGCTCAGGTGTTTGATCAGAAGCCTCTGTGGTGTAGTGGTTACGCTACTCGCCTTGTAAACCAGGGATCGCAGGATCAATCCCGGGCTTCTCCAGACTTTAGGATGAGTCTTTAAACCGAGGTCCTGTCTCCGTATGACCTTCGCTGTTGGTGGGACGTAAAACCCAAACACTCACTCACTCAGGTGTTTGATATTTGGTATGAAGCTTCGTCTTGTGGACCTCTATCAAGATTGTTCAAATTATAGCTCTGGTGCCCCTTGGTTTTACATTGACTTATGTAGGAAAAATCTAAAAAAAATCTTCTCCTCTGAAACCACAAGGCCCAGGTCCTTGAAATTTGGTGTGTAGCTTCATCTATTGGACCTCTACTAAGATTGTTCAAATTATGGCCATGGGGCCAAAAATGCCCCCGCCACATTGAACTTCATCTGCAGACCGGCCTCCCACTATGCAAGTTGATCCAGGTCATCTTGTAAAATAAGACAGTTAGAAGGAGAATATATACAGGACACATCATCAGCAAACAAACTGACTGATGTCCTGATATTAACAGTCAGATCATTGATGAAAACCAAGAAGACTGGTCCCAAGGACTGAACCTTGGGGGACTCCAGATAAAACAGGGACTGATCAGGTGCTTGGCCATCAAGTACAACTTGTTGTGAGCACCCAGAGAGCCATGAGCTTATCCACCTATGTGTGGATTCACTTATCCCATAGTAGTCACTTTATATAATAGCCCTCTGTGAGGTACCTTCAACCTTGTCAATTTTGTATCCCACCCAAGCATAGAAGCCAATGGAATGACATTTTTGTTTGTTTGATTTGAGATTTAACGTCCCTATCAACACTGTATACATTTTAGTCATTTTACAGACACTGCTTTCCAATTTTGTTGGACTTTTACCCATCATTGAGATGAAATGACATCTCAAGCCTTGCTGCCCAATGCAACCAGTTACGTGCCTGGACTATCTGATTCCCACATTTCTCCTGGGCAGACTTACAATCATAAAGAGGTTTACTGTTACTCATGTGCGTTGGGTTTCAGTCGTGCATGGAATATCATGCAGCCCAATCTCTTTCTTCAAGCTCAGACAGAGGTTTTAGGGTATTTTTATCTTGAGAATACATGTTGTGTTTACTTATTAGAAAATCATCTCTGTGAGAATCCTCCTCGGTAAGGATCTTCATATGCATGCGTGTTTGTGTACAGCAGCTGTAGATAGCTATATATCACCCTGTTGTACTGTGACTGCAAATTTGTTTCTTCATAGCTCAGTGAATTGCGAGCTCGCCTATAGGCATTGCCTATGTACATATTATTTAGCTTCACTAATCGCGTCACTCACCCTTGGGGAAAACTAACTTTGTTCGTGGTCGTTTCGCGTCAATTTAGTGGTGTCCAACGTATTTACTGGGTACAATATTGGGTGTAAACTGAAAGTTTGCACCTGAGAAATAGCCTGGGATGGCATCTCTATGAATGGTTACTGAAATAATTGAGATATTAGTTTCCCAAATAAGGTGCGGACAGATCTAACGTCGCGCGACAAAATACGTGACGTCAGCGTAGAAAATGACGTCATTAACGTCCTCGTAACGTGTGAACGGGCTTAGCGTAAATTCTAATGCAGCTCATTAATTTTCAACCCTCTGACAATGGAAAAGCTGACCACAGAACTAGATTTCGAGAAAAAAGTAGTCCCAAACAGTGAAAAATAAAATTGATATCAGTCACTGTTTGAAACAGTGACAATATCGGTTTTGATTTCACTGCGAAATCTCTATATTTCATTGAAAAGCATGTAAGAAAAATCTATCATGAGTGATATCGATCTGTCATTATACGACCAGTAACATCAATCGCTAATGTGGGCCAAGTCTATCATAAGTGATATCGATCTGTCATTATACGACCAGTAACATCAATCGCTAATGTGGGCCAAGTCTATCATAAGTGATATGGATCTGTCATTATACGACCAGTAACAACAATCGCTAATGTGGACAAGTCCATAATCAGCGGTATCGATCTGTCAAAACACCATCAGTAACATCAATAACGAAAGTGGACAAGTCCATCATCAGTCGATCTGATAAAAGGTTGCAAGTCTATCACCAGTGATATTGATTAACCTGTTACAATACCATCAGTAACATCAATAACGAAAGTTGGAAGTCTATCATCAGTGATATTGATTAACCTGTTAAAATACCATCAGTAACATCCATAACGAAAGTTGCAAGTCTATCATCAGTGATATTGATTAACCTGTTAAAATACCATCAGTAACATTAATAACGAAAGTTGCAAGTCTATCATCAGTGATATTGATTAACCTGTTAAAATACCATCAGTAACACCAATAACGAAAATTGCAAGTCTATCATCAGTGATATTGATTAACCTGTTAAAATACCATCAGTAACATCAGTAACGAATTTCATCATCCTCGGTATCGATCTGTCATAATACGACCAGTAATATCAATCACTAATGTGGACAAGTCTATCATGAGTGATATCGATCTGTCATTATACGACCAGTAACAGCAATGGCTAATGTGGACAAGTCCATAATCAGTGATATCGATCTGTCATAATACGACCAGTAATATCAATCACCAGTGTGGACAAGTCTATCATAAGTGATATCTATCTGTCTTTATACAGCCAGTTACATCAATTGCTTATGTGGATAAGTCCATAATCAGTAATATCGATCTGTCATAATACGGCGAGTAAAATAAACCGCCAATGTGGACAAGTCTATCATGAGTGATATCAATCTGTCATTATACGACGAGTTACATCAACCGCTAATGTGGACAAGTCCATAATCAGCGGTATCGACCTGTCAAAAACACCACCAGTAACATCAATAACGAAAGTTGCAAGTCAATCATCAGTGATATTGATTAACCTGTTAAAATACCATCAGTAACATCAATAACGAAAGTTGGAAGTCTATTATCAGTGATATTGATTAACCTGTTAAAATACCATCAGTAACATCAATAACGAAAGTTGGAAGTCTATCATCAGTGATATTGATTAACCTGTTAAAATACCATCAGTAACATCCATAACGAAAGTTGGAAGTCTATCATCAGGGATATTGATTAACCTATTAAAATACCATCGGTAATATCAAAAACGGAAGTTGCAAGTCTATCGTCAGTGATATTGATTAGCCTGTTAAAATACCATCAGTAACACCGATAACGAAAGTCGGAAGTCTGTCATCATTAATATTGATTAATCTGTTAAAATACCATCAGAGACACCCATGAAGAAAGTTGCAAGTCTATCGTCAGTGATATTGATTAACCTGTTAAAATACCATCAGTAACATCAATAATGAAAGTTGCAAGTCTATCATTAGTGATATTGATTAACCTGTTAAAATACAATCTGTAACATCCATAACGTAAGTTGCATGTCTATCATCAGTGATATTGATTAACCTGTTAAAATACCATCAGTAACATCAGTAACGAAAGTTGCAAGTCTATCACCAGTGATATTGATTAACCTAATAAAATACCATCAGTAAAATCAATAACGAAAGCTGCAAGTATATCATCAGTGATATGGATTAACCAGTTAAAATACCATCAGTAACATCCATAACGAAAGTTGGAAGTCTATCATCAGTGATATTGATTAACCTGTTAAAATACCATCAGTAGCATCCATAACGAAAGTTGAAAGTCTATCATCAGTGATATTGATTAACCTGTTAAAATACCATCAGTAACATCAATAACGAGTGAGTGAATGTTTGAGTTTTACGTCCCACCAACAGCTAAGGTCATACGGAGACGGGACCTCGGTTTAAAGACTCATCCGAAAGTCTTAACATCAATAACGAAAGTTGCAAGTCCGTCATCAGTGATATTGATTAACCTGTTAAAATACCATCAGTAACATTAATAACGAAAGTTGCAAGTCTATCGTCAGTGATATTGATTAACCTGTTAAAATGCCATCAGTAACATCCATAACGGAAGTTGGAAGTCTATCATTAGTGATATTGATTACCTGTTAAAATACAATCAGTAACATCCATAATGTAAGTTGCATGTCTGTCATCAGTAATATTGATTAACCTGTTAAACTACCATCAGTTACATCAATAACGAAAGTTGCAAGTCTATCATCAGTGATCTTGATTAACCTGTTAAAATGTCATCAGTAACATCCATAGCGAAAGTTGGAAGTCTATCATCAGGGATATTGATTAACCTGTTAAAATACCATCAGTAGCATCCATAACGAAAGTTGGAAGTCTATTATCAGGGATATTGATTAACCTGTTAAAATACCATCAGTAACATCCAAAACGAAAGTTGCAAATCTTTCATAAGGGATATTGATTAACCTGTAGAAATACTATCAGTAACATCAATGACAAAAGTGGACAATATTTTCTATAAAATGTTATCCTTTGGAAGCAAGGGATACACCGTAGACCTGAAGAGTATGGTGTGGACAAGTTCTTCTTGGTCAGACTAGCTAGTTTTAGATAATTAGGCCTCATCAGCGTCGAAAAAACACCAATAACATCACTGACGAAAGTGGCCAAGTCAATCATCAGTGGTATAAAATAGAAGTGGAGGCAATGATCAGGAATAGATACAATTAACCCACATTACCCATCAGAAACACCAAAGGGAAAGAACCTGTCATAATACCACCAGTTACATCAACGACGAAAGTGGAAAAGTCCATCATCCGCGATATCAACCTGTCCAAACACCACCAGTAGAACCAATGTCGAAAGTGGACAAGGCTATCATCAGTGGTATCGACCTATCATATTACCACCAGTGACATCAATGTCGAAAGTGGACAAGTCTATCATCAGTGGTATCGACCTGTCATATTACCACCAGTAACATCAATGTCGAAAGTGGACAAGTCTAACATCAGTGGTATCGACCTGTCATATTACCACCAGTAACATCAATTGCGAAAGTGGACAAGTCTATCATCAGTGGCATCGACCTGCCATAGTACTACCAGTAACATCAATGTCGAAAGTGGACAAGGCTATCATCAGTGGTATCAACCTGTCATATTATCACCAGTAACATCAATGTCGAAAGTGGACAAGTCTGTCATCAGTGGTATCGACTTGTCATACTAGAATTTGTTTTTCTACAAAAACACAGATGTCTCCCCCGTTTTTGACCTCTAAGTATAACCTTGACATTGGAGGTATTGAGCTGGGTCTTGTGTGCAATACATCATCTAATGAAGATGAACATTTCTGCAAAGTAACTTTAAATATGTTCATAGAAAAATAAAAAAGTTATTGGCCGTACACAAAAAGCCCTTTTTTTTACCTTTGACCTCTAAGTATGGCCTTGACCTTTTGAGGTACAACACGTCGTCTCATGATGGTTAACATTTCTGCCAAGTAATTTCATAATACATCAAAGAATAAGGAAGTTATTGACTGTCCTTTTTTTTAATTTTATCTCTAGGTATGACCTTGACATTGGAGGTATGGATCTTGGTCTTGCACATCATGGCCAACTATATCTGACATTAGCCCGATGACTTTCAACTGTGACAGTCGCACAGAAAGTCAATATTGGGTTGTCTCCCTTTGACTGAGGCCTACGATAGATACCTATCATGTACCTATCGTGTAATCAATATTGTGTTTTAATCCGGCTGTGTGTGAAAATGACCCCGGGGGATATTGAACGATAGATACGTCTGGTTAATTTAGAACTGCGTGTTTTGTACTTTAAGCGAGAAAAATTCTCTTTTTGTCAAACGGTTAAAATTGAGCCTTTTTGTACTTAAAATATTATCGGTTCTCATAAAATCCATTTTTTTTCTGGAATGTGATATTCCACATTATTTTTTTTTTTGAAAAAAAAACAAAAAAAAACAAAAAAAAAAAATAGTTAATGGATGTCAGATTGCATTATTTAAAATTGCATTGTTTAGAAAAGGAACATGTTCATAAGTCCATCTAATAAAAACCCTGTAAACCCCACTTAACATTATATACAGAAAAGGGAGGTTTAGAGGGGTTACAATGTGTGTGTTATCCGCACCAAGACATTGTATTGTTCATCATAAAAATAATGTGCTTTTTTTAGATATAAATTAACATTTCGAAGATAAAAAAGAAAACATCACAAGATATGTTTTCTTAGTGGGTTGACAGTTTTGTTTGATTGGAGGATTAACGTCCCCGTCAACAATGTATAGATCATTTTGCGGACACTGAGATGACATCTCAAGCCCTGCCACCCAATGAAACCAGTAGGGTTTATCTGCATGGACGGTCCAACTCGCACCACTTTTCATGGGTAGCCTTAGAGTCCCCATGCAGTTTACTAGTACTCATGTGCTGTGCAGTCAGTTTCAGCTCTGCGTGGAAGCATCATGCAGCCTAATCTATTTCTTCACATCACGATAACACACCCGTGTGATATAGTGCATTTTTTTCATACCTCAAAAAAAGGTCATCTTTCTGATGAAAATTTGTGATATTTTTCTTGCGGTTTTAACGAGTACCCACAACTTATGTCTAGGAGCAGAAATAAGAGACATAATGTATATCCCCGTAAACCCCAGTTGTCTCTATTTAAATTGGGGTTTAATGGGGTGTTCATTTCACGGACTCGTTCGCGTGATGAAGCCCAGTTGGGCGGAGGCCGTAATGGGTTGACAGCAAAGGCTAAGCTCGACGTCTGATCTGGGGCTTGAAATAGATGAGCTGCACGATGCTTCCACGCAGAGCTGAAACCGACCCGCACACGAGTGCTGGTAAACCGCTTAGAGGATCTAAGCCTGCCGAGGCAAAGCGGTGCGCACGAGTCGGCCCGTCTATGCTTATAAACCCTATTGGTTTCATTGGGTGGCTGGGATTGAGATGTCATTTCATCTCAGTGTCGGGTAAAAGTCCCACAAAATTGGAAGCAACATTTCCAAAATGACCTTCACAGTGTTGACGGGGACGTTAAAACTCAAATCAAACAAACAAAGAAAGATATAATAATAATAATAATAACAACAACAACAACAATTGGTACTCATTATCTAAACAGCACCAATACTTCATATGAATAAAGAATTCACAGTAGTACCCATGACACAATCTTTCCGGAAATAAGGTAATCCATTATACGTGCACGCGTGTCCATTAATCTTCGGACTTCCTGACGGTCGGTAGCCGGAACGCAATACACAATCCACGTGTCATAAAAGCGATAATTGTCTTCTGCTTAAATACCCGTGATATTTTCCCCTGAGTGTAATCAAACGTTGATTATGGGCACAGAAGCGCCAAATTGAAATCTTTCTACCTATGTTTTTGTGTTTATTAAGTCAAAATCATGCTCAAAACATAGGTTGTGTGTGCTCGTTAGAACCGCCTCATTGAGGCGGTCGTAACGAGTACCCACAACCTATGTCTTGGAGCAGAAATAAGAAAAATAATGAATACCCCCGTAAATCCCTTTTTTCTCTATATAAACTGGGGTTTAAGGGGGTCTTCATTTCACGGACATGTTCACGTGATGCATAAATAAATTTAAAAAAAAAATCAGAATGAGCTAGTTCTAAATAGTACCATCAATCAACGTATTGAGCAATAAATAAATTTTAAATAAATAAATCGTAAATAAATAAATTACGATCACACATCCGTGCATGCGGCATAGTAGGGTATTCTTGATATCTCAAAAACAGTTAATTTGTTAGTGAAAACTTATCGATACTCAAAACCGGTTTTGTATTCTCGTTAGAACCGCCTCATTGAGGTGGCTCTAACGAGCACCCACAACCTATGTCTTGGAGAAGAAATAAAAAAAAAATGAATACCACAGTAAACCCCAGTTTTCTCTATATAAAGCATTGTTTAAGGGGTCGTTCATTACACGGCTTGTTGCCGTGATGAAAAAACAACAGTGACTAAAATAATATAGAAGAATAAGAAACAAGTACTTTCGAACTATGTTTTTGTGTTATGTTAAAATCATGCTGATCCCTGATTATCCAACTGTTCAATATATAAAGTTGGGTTTACATGCAAATTCTTGTCCCCGGTATGATGGAAGGAACACCAGAAAATGTGTACACCCTGATCTTAATAAATCATTTAACAGTTGAAATAAATACATACATATAAAAATAAATAAATCGGAACGAGCTGGTTCTAAATATAACCAACAATCCACGCATTGAGCAAAAAAATAAACAAATAAATAAATAACGATAACACATCCGTGCGGCTCAGTCGATTTTTGATAATTTGTTTATCATCACGTGAACAAGTCCGTGAAATGAAGACCCCCTATACCTGACTTCATATAGAGAAAACTGGGGTTTATGGGGGTATACGTTATTTTTCTTATTTTTGTTCCAAAACATAGGTTGTGGGTACGCGTTAGAACCGCCTCGATGAGGCGGTTCTAACGATCGAGGCGGTTCTAACGAGCAACCACAACCCATGTTTGCCACATTTATAAGAGAAAGATCACTGATTTTCGTCAGAAAAGTAGCCATTTTGGTGATGTGAAAAAATGTACTTTGTCGCATGATTGTGTTATCGTAATGGAAACCTAAAAACATAAGTTGTGTATTCTCGTTAGAACCGCCTCATTGGGGTGGCTCTACCGAGTACCCACTACCTATGTCTTTGATAAGAAATAAAAAAACGAATACCACGGTAAACCCCAGTTTTTTCTATAAAAATCTTTCTTTCTTACTTTCAATTGTAATCTTATTACTAGCAATGTTTGTTTAAATTGCTTAGTAAGTATAAAAATCTAATCGGGTCATGAAAAATAAATAAAATAAATAAATAAATAAATAAGACGCAGATCAGACAACGCATTTTAGATTGATAAATAAATAAGACGCAGATCAGACACCGCATTTTAGATTGATTTACATTTACAGTGACTCATGGTCTAATGACGGTGAACATTTCTGCATGGTTACTTTATATATAAAGACCATCCAGAAATGAAAAAGGTTATTGACTGGACAAAAAAACAACAACTTTTTTTACCTATGACCTCTTAGTATGACCTCGATCTTGTAGGTACCGACCTGGGTCTAGCGTGCACCACATCGTCTCATGATGGTTAACATTTCTGCCAAGTAATTTCACAATCTATCCAGAAATAAGAAAGTTATTGACTGAACACTAAAAAAGGCCCATTTTTGTTTTTGACCTCTTAGTACGACCTTGACATTTCAGGTACCAACTTGGGTCATGCACGCAACACATCGTCTGATGGTGGTTAACATTTCTGCAAAGTAATTTCAAAATCCATCTAAAAATAAGAGAGTCATTGACAGAACACAAAAGGCCCCAGTTTTTTACCTTTAACCTCTATGTATGACCTTGACCTTTCAGGTACCAAACTGGGTCATGCGTGCAACACATCATCTCATGGTGGTTAACATTTCTGCCAAGCAATTTCAAAATCCATCTAAAATAAGAAAGTTATTGACCAAACACGAAAAAAGGCCCTTTTTTACCTTTGACCTCTATGTATGACCTTGACATTTTAGGTACCAAACTGAATCAGCATGCAACACATCGTCTCATGATAGTTAACATTTTTGCCAAGTAACTTCAAATTATGCCTAAAAATAAGCAAGTTATTGACAAAACCCGAAAAAAGGCCCCTTTTTTACCTTTGACCTCTAAGTATGACCTTGACCTTTGAGGTACCAGCCTGGGTCATGCACGCAACACATCGTCTTATATTGGTTAACATTTCTGCCAAGTGATTTCAAAATCCATAGCAAAATAAGAAAGTTATTGACCAAACACGAAAAAAGGCCCCTTTTTTACCTTTGACTACTAAGTAAGACCTTGACCTTTGAGGTACCGACCTGCCCCATGCGCACCACACATCGTCCCATGGTTGTTAATATTTCTGTCAAGTAATTTTAAAATCCATCTCAAAATAGGAAAGTTATTGACCGGACACGATTTGCCCATACATATATACATACTTACAAACTTCCAAGGGAGATAATTCAAAAAGTATAAATGCGAGAGTTATAGTTCTTGCGCACTGCACGTCGTCTACTGCTGATTATTATTTATATGAAGTTTCGTGAAGATAGCTCAAACGGTTTTCAAGTTACACAGCGGACACGAATGTGTGACAGACGTACATACAGACAGACGGACAGACAGACGCCCGGGGGAAAAACAATATGTCTCTCCGAAAAATAAATGCTGGGGAGACATAATTACCACCAGTAACATCAATGTCGAACGTGGACAAGCCTATCATAAGCGGCATCTCCCTGTCATATTACCACAAGTAACATCAATGTCGAAAGTGGACAAGTCCATCATCAGCGGTATCGACCTGTCAAAATACCATCAGTAACATCAATGTCGAAAGTGGACATGCACAGCATCAGCGGTATCGACCTTTCAAAATACCATCAGTACCATCAGTAAACAAATTGGACAAGTCCATTCACCTTTGGTATCGACTTTGTGGTTGTATAACTTTTGTCACAAAGGATATATGGCTTCTCTCGTGGGCGTGCTTTACACCAATGTGAGAAAGATCTGTATTTTGCTTCATTACGTTTTTGTCTTCGTTCGTTATATTTGATAAGTCCTTGTAAAAAGTTTGAGATTGAGTATTTAAGTTTTACGTCTCACCAACAGCTAAGGTCATAGGAAGACGGGACCTCGGTTGGAAGACTATTTCGAAAGTCTGAAGCCCGGGATCGATCTTGCGACCCCTGGTTTACAAGGCGATCAGCATAACCACTACACCACGGAATAAAATTACACAGTTGGGTGGACAATGCTATACATTATTTTTCTGATACTAGACATAGGCTCCTTAATGAGGAATCACTATGAAATAACATCCACATTCACTTTAAATAAAGAGGTCCCACATTTTCATCACAAAAATGCCTTATAAAAACCTTCAAAGAATGCATTGTGACACATGGGCCTGTTCTTTCGAAAGAATTAACCCTCTCCATGCTAAATAACCTGATATGCTACACCCCTCCCGAATTTTAAACCATTTTTATTGCATGTTGATTTCAACTTATAGCATTAAGAGAAGCCAGCTGATCTGGATCTATACTGTTTAAAAAGGATATATCCGGGTGCAGCATGATGAGGGTTAATTGACCCTCCGTCAGTGACAACAGGGAATCTGGAATACATTTTTGTTTGTTTATTTATTTATTTATTTTGGCCAAGAACTGTTGAACACTGTCTGCAGTTGTGGACATTGTCATTATAATTCCTGTAGTTCAAGTTTCTGTGATAGAGAACTAGGGCCTCTGTACCAAATTCGATCGATTTAGGGAAATTTATGACGTGTCTAGCCCGTAATGTCCTCATCTAAATTCATTAACGAATTCCATTAGTGTTTTGAAGCGTTGGGTGTGAGTAATGAGATTTTGTTTGATTTTGACTCGTAATCTCAGAAACTGTGATTCTCACTGGAATCTCACTAATGTATTTTGAAAATTTTATTCCGTGACTAATGATATATTTTCATAAAATTTTACATAAGACCCAGACATCGTGTAGAATGAGTCACGTCACGAGACAATCTCTTTCATCATGAAAACATGCCTGTGGAGCGCTGTGGTGCAGTGGTAAAGTATCGGCCTCGGGATCGAGAGGTACCGGGTTCGAACCCCACGAGCGGCAAGTGTTGTTTCCTTGAGCAAGAGACTTTATCCACATTGCTTAGTATTGCTTCTACCCAGGAAAAGAGGGCTACATGGAAGATTAGTACTAGTTTACTAAATGTGTTACCCTCTATAAATAAGGTCGATTATTATTATTATTATTAAATTTGACCCCATTGAACCCCACTTTTATATAGTAAAACTGGGGTTTCCGGGGGGGATACCTTATTTTTCTTATTTCTGCTCTAAAATATAGATTGTGGGTACTCGTTAGAACCGCCTCGATGAGGCGGTTCTAACGAGTGCCCACAATCTATATTTTGAGCAGAAATAAGAAAAATATCACCATTTTTCATCATAAAATTTTCATTTTTTTCGGCGATAAAAGTGGCAATGTATTTGTATAGGCGTGTTTTCGTTATGAGCCATTTGCGAAAAGGAAAATGCAAGTCAGCCCCCGCTTCAGCACAGTCAGATCAGAAGCTTTATGTTAGCTGGTTAGTATAATACCTCTAATTTCAATACCTAAAATTGCTGGTCCGTGTAGCTGAGCAGGTACTCGTGTGCGGGTCGGTTTCAGGTCGGCCTGGAAGCATCATGCAGCCCATCTATTTCTTCAAGCCCCGATGGGCGGGGATCGTCCTATGTCTCTGAATGTTATCCAACATCCCATATCCAGTAATTATATCCTTTAACTGTAGGAAACCCCATATCTGAGTGAACAGCCCCCGCCCATCGGGGCTTGAAGAAATAGATGGGCTGCATGATGCTTCCACGCAGAGCTGAAACCGACCCGCACACGAGTATTAGTAAAACGCTTAAAGGATCTAAGCATGCCCTAGCAAAGCGGTGTGAGTCGGTCCGCCAATGCTAATAAACCCTATTGGTTTCATTGGGCGACATCTCAATGTCGGGTACAAGTCCCACAAAGTTGGATGCAACGTCTACAAAATGACCCATACAGTGTTTACGGGGACGTTAAACCTAAAATCAAACAAAACACATATCTGAGCGCAACACAGGACCCGACTTCTAAATCTCCTAATACCCTTTACAAGACTATTGGAACCAGGCGTAATGCACATCAATACTTAAATGGTAATGTGTTAATCGTTTCCTTTTATGTTCTGTTTTAAAAAGAAAGAAAAAAAAAAGCCAGAGAGATCGCTGCCTATCAATTGTCATTTTGCCTGTCTCAAAATGAGCAGGCACGAATACGTTTTTTTTTTATGCTTCCGTCTTCCACTCAGTAGCTTTACGGGGCTCCTTGACCTAATGGGTAAGAGCGCCGACTCTTAATCCTCAGGCCTCTCACCGCTGTTGGTCGCACTTTGGTCGGGCCACACGTGAGACGCAACGGATGGTCAGGTGGTTTTTCTCAGGTTTCTCCGGTTTTCGCCGCTCTCTGATTAATGATCGGCACGAAATAAGTGAAATAATTTTGAAAGGGTCGTAATCCCCCCTCCCCACACATACACCAAAAACAAAAAACAAAAAACTTCCACTCAGAAAAAACAGCAACTTGGAAGTAAACATTTTTGAAACCTGCAATGACTTTATAGTAATATAGTACACTTCAAATAAAAAACAAAATCATAGAAGCCTCCGTGGTGTAGTGGTTACGCTACTCGCCTTGTAAACCAGGGGTCGCAGGATCGATCCCGGACTTCTCCAGACTTTCGGATGAGTCTTTAAACCGAGATCCCGTCTCCGTATGACCTTAACTGTTGGTGGGACGTAAAACTCAAACACTTACACACTTCAAGTAAAAAATGACAAGGCATGGAATTGTAATAATAGGGGGTGCCAATCAATTCGATAGGCTTGTCAGTGGTGTCAGCGTTGTCTTCCCAGTGACCAATGCGATAAATTGATATTATACTCGCTTTTCAGAGAGTATGGCGCCAGGGCTTCAACTTGAGCTCCAGCAACATATGACCTTTGACACTGGATTAATAAGTCGGCAGTGTTTGGATTTGATGGCAGATTTGTATCAGTTGTAAACCTCCTCTAAGAATGTGTGTCTCATAGTCGTAACCATATTTCTTGTCATATAAACTGATTCAGGCCATGATGTAACTAGAATTAATTTTCACACCATCATATGATATGCTGTTTCCATTTGTCTGCCAAGATGTACTTTTTAAGTTAACTGCATTCAACAAAATGCATAGAGACACAGACCTCTTTCTCACACTCTTAGAGGAGGGTAGTAAAAGGGGCTTATCTGAGGTTTACAACTGATACAAATCAAGACCTGAGAAATCCTGTTTTGGCATTTGTGAATATAAAGGTGCATTCAGACTGTGTATTCGCGCAATCTGATCAGCACATTTTAGAAAAGCACAATACCTCTAGGTTCTTTCATTTAACTGTGTCACTAAAGCTTAATGGCCCACCATACCGTGTGGCTGTAAGGAGCAAGTGGAAACTGCGTTTGCTTTCACGGGGAGAGATTTTCTTTAATATCATGGACGTTCAGTCGTTCAGGAGTTATTGAAAGTTCAAATCGGTTCAGTCATATTGTTACGGACTGCATTGCCTCCCTTCAGTTATCTACATGCATAGCTTATAGGTTTATCACCACTCTCTGACAACTGCGTCAGGGAGTCGACTCTTTGGCTCAGCGGTTAGAGCACAGGACTCTCACCCGAGCCGCCCGGATTCGAACCATAGACGGGGATTTTTTTCAGGCTATGCTTCTTTCCTTTGTTACGGCTTTCATGTCGTAAGATGGGGGCTGGTCCGGGATCGGACTTTATTTCGCCGAAAATGGCTTCGTGCCGAAGTTTGCTTCACGTCATCATAAATGATGACTTCCGTGAAGAGGGGGTGTGTTACGGACTGCATTGCCTCCCTTCAGTTATCTAGATGCATAGCTTATAGGTTTAAAACCACTTTCTGACATCTGCGTCAGGGAGTCGACTCTCTGGCTCAGTGGTTAGAGCACTGGGCTCTCGCCCGAGCGGCCCGGGTTCGAATCCCATCATAGGCGAGGTTTTTTCAGGCTATGCTTCTTTCCTTTGTTACGGCTTTCATGTCGTAAGATGGGGGCTGGTCCGGGATCGGACTTTATTTCGCCGAAAATGGCTTCGTGCCGAAGTTTGCTTCACGTCATCATAAATGATGACTTCCGTGAAGAGGGGGTGTGTTACGGACTGCATTGCCTCCCTTCAGTTATCTAGATGCATAGCTTATAGGTTTAAAACCACTTTCTGACAACTGCGTCAGGGAGTCGACTCTCTGGCTCAGTGGTTAGAGCACTGGGCTCTCACCCGAGCGGCCCGGGTTCGAATCCCATCATAGGCGAGGTTTTTTCAGGCTATGCTTCTTTCCTTTGTTACGGCTTTCATGTCGTAAGAATATACACTCAATCCGTACTGTATACAAAATGATAAACAAAACAAGTTTCTAAATTATAGTCTTTCAAAACGCAGTGAGACGTGACTGCACTTTTGAATTTGGACTAGTCCGTGTTTTAGGTAAGTCGCCTTCAGTTGGTATTTTACATTGGGAGATATAGTTTTACCGAGATTCATACTGCATCATACTTACCAATTGTCCACGACTTCTACGTGATGGCATTATCAAAAAGCTTATTTATAATTTTAGAATCCTGTGAAAAAAGAAATCCGAAACCTGCTTCCCCTAAAACATGGAATAGTCTTGCCACGCTTGAACGTTGAACTCTCAAATGTCGTTGATAAACTATAGGGCCTACATTAAAGGTGGCGTTGGTCTGACTGTTTCAGTTTCACATGTAGTGAACTGTGTCAGATACATGGGTCATCGGTTGTCTCTAAAGCGTCAATTTCAGGTTGCATAAAAATTTAAAGGTGTTAAAACGGACCTGAAAGATGAGCCAATTTCCCGCGAGCCAACAAAAAATGCTGCTGCTGGGGCAGATATGGCCAAACAAGGTGCAAAGTTCATGGTAAAAGAAATTGGTGACAGTGTTGGTGTTTTATCGGGGACAGTTCATCAGACTTTGACTCAGAAAGGTTTGTGCACGATGGGTTCCGCACCTCATGACCCAAAAAGAACAACAGACCACCTGTGTAAAATGGCGATTTTTTAAATCTTTTAAAAAAGTACAAAAAATGACAAACGTAGAATTTCGGAGATATTTCCATGTGATGAAACCTGGTTCTATTATTTTGAGACGCTTCAATAACAAGCCGTGGTTGCGAAAAGACCAAGCAAGGCTGGCGATTGCAAAAAGAATAAAAAGTGTATGCGGTATGCTTTAATTGCGAGGAGCCAATTACTCAAGGCTTCGTACCAAATGCCCAGACAATGTTGTGTTTGTGTTGTCAAAAGTAAAGACGTAGATCTGCATCCGGTTTCAGAAGGCTGTCTTATCCATGACAAGTATAGCTTTTACAAAAAGCTAGGTCTACGCTTAGCACAAATTAAATGTAAATGTCTAGTGTTATATCCCAGAAATGTGTTTTATACAATTAACTGTCTTTGGCAATATTCTAATTGCCAGCCTGCCGACTGAAGTATAATGTCTAATATGTCAAAGTTGCAAATGCTGTAATATTGTCACAAAGGATTTATTTTTCATGTTTAACCCATTTTGTAGCAGAAACCCCAAAACGGGTAGTTGGTAACCAGTGCAGGCCCAGATCAGACGCCGCAGAATCAGCCATTTTCCAAATAGATTTTGAAGAAAACACAACATGACACACCTAAATTTTGAAATGGACTCCTGCTCTATATAAGAAGGAAGATTCCATTTGGTACAAAAAGGGTTAAAAAGGCACATGTGCAACTTCAATATGCCTGTGACATCATTCAAATGGAATGCTTGAAAACTGTTGGACTTTAAGTAGACGTTATAGAGTACTAATTGAAGATTAAATCAAAAAGGTTTTTTAGCTCACCAGAGCCGAAGGCTCCTGGGAAGCTAGTAGGATAGGCAGTGGTCCGTCGTGGTCGAGAGTTATTAGATTAATATTTTGCATTGGCCCGACAGCAAATATGGGCTTGTACAAATGTAATAGCAATTCTGTGCCAGAGCTCTGTCGTGGGCTTCTTTTTGTGTGAAAGCTTATACAAATTAATGGTTGCTTTTTTCTTCTTGTGAAAGTTAATACTTGTTGTTGCATGAACATGGAAATGTCAACCTGCATTGTGGGTAACTTATGACTGTACTTCCGTGTTAAACCCTACTGGACGTAGACAACAACGCACCTGTTCACGAGTGTTTTTGTGTCTAAGAAAAACAGGCCTGCTTCTCCGCCTTTACAGAATAGATTTCGAGACTTGAAACGTGTTTTTCCGCCAAGGTAGAATACTTCGAAGAGTTGAAGTAAACGAAATATGAATGGGACTAATAACGCGCCCTGTAGCACCCCGATGTCAACGAAGTAGTTCGATCACGAACCGTGGTTAACCATGGTTAACCAGTGGTTAACCAAAGTGTGATCGAACTCAGTCTGGTAGCATGGCGGAAAGTCGTGACGTCACTCTGGTCCAACAAGACTAAAGCGTTGGTTTCTCTGAAAACCGGATACAATATGGCGGCGAAACGTAAGAAAATATGTTGGACCAAGGATAATACTCATTTTAAGTGTTGTTAAAGCATATTTATTTGTAAAAATATGTAAAATATGCACAATATTAAAGATGGAATCGGTACTGCTATTTCTACAGTGATCAGAATGGTGATCTTCCTCGTCGTCCAAAAAAATTCAATCGTGACATGAGGGCTGCCATGTTTCTTTACCAAAGGTCTACCAGAGATCGTTCGATCACACCGGTGAATGAACATGCGCACTTTCGCGCACTTTGACTTCCGCTACCATAGTATGGTAGATGGTCGAACTGCCTCAACATTAACCCAATTTATACCAGAAACCCCAAAACGGGCACCCTGACAAACAGTGCAGGTCCAGATCAGACGCCGCAGAACGCAGCGTCGGATCAGTGCCTCCACCGTTTGCTAAAAGTACAGTCATTTTTAAAATAAATTTTGTTGAAAACACAACCTGACTCCACTAAATTTTGAAATGGACTTCTGCTATATATAAGGAGGAAGATTCCATTTTCTTTCTTCCTTGGGCCTACTTCTTAACCTCAGGACTACAAGTAGCTGAAATAAAAAGGTTAGCAAAGTAGGTGAAATGAGTTTGTACAGTGCGAAAAGAAGGTTAGTATAGTTAAAAGATAAAAACAAAGTATGGTAATTTAGGGGGACACATGTTCCACCTGACAGACAGCAAGACAGAACTGTGCCAATGTCGGTAGCATGACAATATAGGCTGGGAGAGCGTTCCAGTGTATAACTTATCTTGGGGAAGAAGCTACACTTGTAATAGTGTACCTTGGGATAAAGGTTGGATAAATTTCGACTCTCTGCGATTATGTGTAAGGTAATCTGAGACAGGGATTGCAACAAGGTCATGTGTGACCTTGTATAGCATCACAAGGCGATTGTCGATGCGTCTCTGATCTAGTGGACGCCATTGGAGTTTGCCAAGCATAGCTGTAAGACTTGATGTGTACCTGTAGTCTCGTGTGGTCGACCTGGTAGCTCTGCGTTGGCTTGATTCGAGTTTGAAGATTTCTGTAGCTGTATGGGGTGACTAGACATTGGAAGCACATACCAATTGCGGTCGGACAAGAGTTTTGTATGCTGTGGACTTACGGCCTTGGTTGTGTACGTTGATGTTTCTTTTGATGAAGCCGAGGGTTTGATTTGCCTTTCTTGTGATATTGTCTTTGTGCGTTCCCCCAGCTGAAGTCATCAGATAGGGTGACCCAGGTACTTTGCAGCAGACACACTTTCAAGTTTTCCAAACGTGTATGCATATTAACGACAGAAATTCATTGTGACATAGACATGCGCCGCTCTTCATTATTTTCTGTAAACGACATTAATATTGGCATAAACTATTCATGGTCATAACCTCAAATTTATTAATAAAGCGCGCGCGTGATCATGAAAAATGGGTATTTTATAGTAATATGGTGAATTTATTTGTAACAAATGATGACACACACACATTAACCCATATATGCCTAGCGGCCCTTTTTGGGACATTGGCAAGCAGTATTCACCTTATTTGCATTATCTGCTGGTTCCTAGTTTGAAGGTTATCGGAGTTGGAAAAACAGGTAACCAGACCCCCCTGACCTTTCAAGGTCAGGGGGGTCTGGTTACCTGTTTTTCCAATATTGACAATGTGCAAGCTGGGAGCCAGCAAATAATGCAAATATGGTGAATAGACCCAGATCAGACGCCACAGAACGCGGCGTCTGATCTGGGTGTACACCGTTTGCTTAAAGTATGTACATTTTTGTAAAACTTACTACACACAAAACAAACCTGACACCCCTATAATTGGACATTAACCATTCCAAACTCATTAGGTGGAATATTCCATTGTCATATATGAGTTAATCTACGTAGATATGACATAGGTGACAAATTAAGACTATGACCCAGTTGTTCGCAGCATCGTAACCTTAATATAATGAGTTCGTCAGTGGTCCAAATGGTAATACAATATTTAGTTACGTTGTATTTTTGCTAGAAAAATGTGAAATGCATAAAACTACTCACATTTTGTCAGCCAAAATATTAGTGAATGATCAAAGTTTTAACCATACGTTAACTTACGGCTCGTTAGTTATGTGCCACTAGGCACACGTCGCAACATGCAATGATACATCGTCATATTTCATAGTTGTGTGGCATGTCTTGATTTTCGATGAAAATGTCGACAGGTATGAAATTCTGCGTTGATAATTATTCGCAGCTAAGTTTTGCAAGATCCACCATGTAATGAATACCCATGTGAGTGAGTGTGTTTGAATTTTACGTTCCCATCAACAGCTAAGGTCACATTGAGATGGGACCTCGGTCTAAAGACTCATTCAAAAGTCTGGAGAAGCCCGGGATCGAATCTACGATCCCTGGTTTATAAGGCAAGTAGCTTATCCACTAAACCACGGAGGCGTCTAAATACCCCTGTAACCCCCACATTATATAGAGTAAAAGCTTGGGTTTACAAGGGTAAACATTACTTTTCTTATTTCTGTTCCGAGATATAGGTAGTAGATACCCATTAGAATTGCCTAGGTTCTGATTCAAACAAGCGCCCACAGTCATGCTTAAAGCATTGATAAAGAAACGTGATGTGAAATCTTTCAGTCCATACTTCCCAAACCATTGCGAAAACACGCCTATTCAAATATATTATAATTTTAACTACCAAACAATAATAATAAAAAAATCGCTTACTTACAAACTACCAAACAATGACAAGTTTCAGATAAAAATATCTGATATATTTCATATTTCTGCTCAAAACACAGATTGTGAGAACTCGTTAGAACCGTCTCGATGAGGCGCTTCTAACGAGTACCCACAATCTATGTTTTTGAGAAGAAATACGAAAATTAATGCATACCCCTGTAAACCCAAGTTTTATTACAAAAAAGTGGGGTTTAAAGGGGTCAAAATTATATAGGCAAAAACAAAACAAGCGTTCAGACTAAAATTCATTTCTCTCTCTTTGGTTTGGCATTGAGATATGATGTACATGTATTATCTGCTTGGAAGATCATGTTATAATGCGCATTAAGGCGTGGAGGAATTTCCGATGCAGGAAATACCGTTGGTCAAATTTCATGGTCCTGGAATTAACCTGGTGCAATGAATATAGGCCGCCATCAAATTGAGTTTTGCAGGCATTTGAATTTGATATGATTGTAGAACTAAACCAGCTGTTATTTGAGATGGTGTAGACCATCGCGCCTCTGCAGATGCGCCATTCTATGCTTCCTGAAGCGAAATTTCTGGGGCATAGGGTTTTTTTTGCAGTGGAACCAGTGGAACCGAATTTTATGTATTGTAAATTTTTTGTATTGTAAATTTTCCTTTTTTGGACGGTGATGTTCCTCGTGCGACATCGTACGGGGTTTATATTTCGCAGTTAATTCGATTCGCCAGAGTGTCTAGTCATGTATCCGACTTCAACACTCACAATAAATTATTAACCGCTAAGCTTCTTAATCAGGGGTATCAGTATCATAAACTACGTAAAGCCTTTTCTAAGTTTTATAGACGTCATTCTGATTTGGTTCCAAAATTCAATGTTGAACTTAAAACAGTTCTGCAACATGGCCTATCGGAACCCGAATTCTATGGTGACTTAGTATATAAATTAAAAAATAAATGCCTGTAATGACTTTAGTACCCAGTTTCGTAAAATCGTTCGTCTATATATAAAGATTGGGTGCAGCATGAGTGTTGTGGGGCAGACTGCGTGCATGGTGGTCAGCCCAGTCGCGGTTGGCGGCTTTGCTTCCCTCTTTGGTTGCGCGCCGGTGGGTCGGGCTTGGGATTGTGTAGCGGTTCAACCGTTAAAGCATAAATGGAATTTTATTTTATTTTAGTATTCTTTATGTTGGTTGGCGCCTAGTGCTCCGTCTTTGGTCGGGCCCTTCAGGGTCTGGCTGTTGGTTTTCTTTTTCTCCAGCAATTCTGTTGTATGCTGTCGAGTCCTCAACCTTGTTTCATCTCTGTAGTTTTTTGGTTTGTATGTTCTCGGAGATGTTACACTGATGAGTTAGGAAGCCTTCATGCGGACTAAACAAAATTAGTGTATACCGCGACGGAGGTGGGGGCGGGGATTGTAGCCGTGTGGGGTCGGTTTGGGCCCCCCGGTGGGGTTCTTTCCGCTTGCCGTTCCGGGGCGGTTCTTCTGTGGCGGTTTATTTATGTTGTTGTTTGTTACTTACTGTGTGTATCACTTGTGTCTTTTTATTTTGGATGGGCATTTGCCCATTTTGTGGGAAAGTAACTGCCCTTATGGCCTTCCTTTGTTTAGGTTTCAATTATGGTCTGGTCGCTTCATGTTTGTGTTTCTTTCCCTTTGGTGTCTTTGATGGGTGGAGTAAGTGTATTGTATCGATTCCTGATCTTTGTTTTACTTTTACTTTATGGTGACTTAGTATATAAATTCAGAAAAATATATAATTGCAATGACTTCAGCAGCCAATTTCGTAAAATTATTCTTCGATATAAAAAGATTGGGTATAACTTAAATGTTATACGACAGACTGCATGTAAGGTAGTTAACCCAATCACGTTGACAACTTTTCTGCTCTCTAATTACACGCCGGTGGGCCAAACCTCAGATTCTATGACGGTTACAAAGTATAGGCTTTTATGTAATGTTGGTTGGTGTCTGATGCTCTGTCTCCTGTCGGGCCCATTGTAGTCTAACTGTTGGTGTTCTTTTGCTCCAGTATTTCAGTGGTTTCTTGCTGTCGAGTCCTCACCGTTGTTGTTTGATTTTTGTGTTCTCGGAGATGTTGCTCGGATGAGTTAGGAGGCCTTCATGTGGACTGAACAAATTATTTGTCTAAATCGCGACGGAAGTAAGGGCGCTGCCAACACTATTGTATGCATGTGAAACATGGACAGTTTACCCACGGCACGCAAAATGACTGAATCACTTCATTACAAGCTGTCTTAGAAACCTCTTAAAGATTAAGTGGCAGGACAGGATTCCAGACACGGAAGCCCTAAACAGGGCATGGATGCAAATTGTACATACTCTTTTGAAACTAGCACAGTTAAGATGAATATGCTATGTTGCCAGAATGCCTGAGTAACGTTTACCAAAGAAAACTCTATACGGAGAACTAGAAATGGACAAACGCTACCATGGTTCGTCAAGGGCTTCAACATTCCAACAGAGTCGTGGGAGTAGATAGCCTATCACAGAGCAAAGTGGCGAGGCCTCATTAGAAGGGGTGTTAATGAATACGAGGCAAAACGAATCAGTGAGCTGAGCAGAAACGCGCACAGCGCAAAGACAGAGCTAAGGCATTACTAACAGATCTGTCTTCCTCTTACCTTTGTTATTCGGTCTGCAACGGGCAGATTAGAACTAGAATTGGTCTCACAGTCAAACTAACATTTCTCAAATGGCAATTGTCAGTAATGCTAGACGCACTAATAATGAAAATAATAATAATAATAATATTATTATTATTGTTATATCCTTTTGAAACTCCGCCGGACGTTTAAACTGACATTCATTATGCTAAGTATAAAGCACAGTATAGCATACTTCTCAATGAAATTATAGACGTTCGTCTTTCGTTGCACTTGGCATAATCCCGGGGGAGCAGTCGTGATACTTAGCTACATTAATTCCTTTGTCATTGATGTCTACGCTAGGTGGCTACAACATTAAGTGCGAACCGAAGGCGATATAATAACGAAGGGAGACCAATCTAATATTTAGCATAACAATCCAGGTGCTGTAGAAAAATTTTCTACTGGAAGAAAAGACAAAGTACAACCAGCCACCTGTTAATAATAAAGCAAACAATAATCAAAACCCGAAACGAACACCAGCTGAACCTCAACAGAAACAGAAACAATTCCAAAAACCTAACACACGTGTGAACACAAATGCAGAATCTGAAGTTGGTGATCAAACAGACAGGTCAAGAAAGTGCATAAGAGAAACAACACTACTAATTGGTAGTTCCAGTCTTAAAGGCGTGAAAACCAATGAACTTAATTCCAATACCACTGTTAGATCTTTCTCAGGTGCCACCGTCAAAACACTGAAGTCCAAGTTAGAAAAATATGACATGGATAGCTGCAAAACAATAATTGTCCACGTTGGTGGTAACGATGGTGATAGTGGAGCAGATATGGATACTTTTCAAGATGACTACATTGCTTTACTAGAGAGTTTGGCGTCAAATGACCGCCGAATTATTGTATCCGGCCTACTGCCAAGAGGCACCACTGATCTTGAGCCCTACAATCAGCAGTTTAAATCGCTGTGCGATGCAAACGACATAGATTACATTGACAACTATGATAACTTTTTATTGGCGTCTGGTGAAATTCCTGACACGTATTATTACACGGACAAAACGCATTTAAACGTCACTGGTACACGAAAACTTCTACAAACTATTGACAAATATTGTAAGATAACAGGACCATCGAATTCCTAAAATGTTACACCACAGAGACAGCGACGTGGCAACTCGCCGCCTACAGGCAGAAGATACCGTCCTCAGAAATACTGCCATATTTGTTCAGTGACAAATCACAGTACCCAAGAATGTTGGTTCAATGGATGAAACTCTAAGATTACGGGCCGTGCTGCACACTAGGATGAATTCGGGTATATAGAACGCAATTCTCAGAACGACCACACATTGCCTAATAGTACAACTTTAGAAACGCCGTTTCATTACTCGTTTGATCTGAATAGGTTGCAGAATGACTCGAAAAATCTCGGTGTTTCACCCATTGCCCAACATGAGGGATTGTATCTGGACACTACACAATACATACCTAACGTTGCCACCGCTTGCCTATCTGATGAAGTATCCTCAGACACTACAGACATACAATTTTTATCCAAAGGCCCAGAAAACATGTACACTCCATATGTTTCACTTCTGTGGTGTATTCCTTGCTTCCAAAGGATAACCCTTTTATAGAACATATTTAACTTCACTACAGCTGGTGTGTGGGAATGTGTGGCGGCGGTAAAACGTCTCCCTGCCCTACATCATAGTGTAGATTATATTTTCTTGTCCTTTGGGATCATTGATTCCATTGTGGAATTTTGAAAATATCTGAGGGTCACTGATGAGGCCTAATTGGCCGAAACTAGCTAGTCTGGCCCAGAAAACATGTACACTCCATATTTTTCACTTCTGTGGTGTATTCCTTGCTTCCAAAGGATAACCCTTTTATAGAACATATTTAACTTCACTACAGCTGGTGTGTGGGAATGTGTGGCGGCGGTAAAACGTCTCCCTGCCCTACATCATAGTGTAGATTATATTTTCTTGTCCTTTGGGATCATTGATTCCATTGTGGAATTTTGAAAATATCTGAGGGTCACTGATTAGGCCTAATTGGCCGAAACTAGCTAGTCTGGCCCAGAAAACATGTACACTCCATATTTTTCACTTCTGTGGTGTATTCCTTGCTTCCAAAGGATAACCCTTTTATAGAACATATTTAACTTCACTACAGCTGGTGTGTGGGAATGTGTGGCGGCGGTAAAACGTCTCCCTGCCCTACATCATAGTGTAGATTATATTTTCTTGTCCTTTGGGATCATTGATTCCATTGTGGAATTTTGAAAATATCTGAGGGTCACTGATGAGGCCTAATTGGCCGAAACTAGCTAGTCTGGCCCAGAAAACATGTACACTCCATATTTTTCACTTCTGTGGTGTATTCCTTGCTTCCAAAGGATAACCCTTTTATAGAACATATTTAACTTCACTACAGCTGGTGTGTGGGAATGTGTGGCGGCGGTAAAACGTCTCCCTGCCCTACATCATAGTGTAGATTATATTTTCTTGTCCTTTGGGATCATTGATTCCATTGTGGAATTTTGAAAATATCTGAGGGTCACTGATGAGGCCTAATTGGCCGAAACTAGCTAGTCTGGCCCAGAAAACATGTACACTCCATATTTTTCACTTCTGTGGTGTATTCCTTGCTTCCAAAGGATAACCCTTTTATAGAACATATTTAACTTCACTACAGCTGGTGTGTGGGAATGTGTGGCGGCGGTAAAACGTCTCCCTGCCCTACATCATAGTGTAGATTATATTTTCTTGTCCTTTGGGATCATTGATTCCATTGTGGAATTTTGAAAATATCTGAGGGTCACTGATTAGGCCTAATTGGCCGAAACTAGCTAGTCTGGCCCAGAAAACATGTACACTCCATATTTTTCACTTCTGTGGTGTATTCCTTGCTTCCAAAGGATAACCCTTTTATAGAACATATTTAACTTCACTACAGCTGGTGTGTGGGAATGTGTGGCGGCGGTAAAACGTCTCCCTGCCCTACATCATAGTGTAGATTATATTTTCTTGTCCTTTGGGATCATTGATTCCATTGTGGAATTTTGAAAATATCTGAGGGTCACTGATGAGGCCTAATTGGCCGAAACTAGCTAGTCTGGCCCAGAAAACATGTACACTCCATATTTTTCACTTCTGTGGTGTATTCCTTGCTTCCAAAGGATAACCCTTTTATAGAACATATTTACATCTTTGTAATCTAAATATCAGACACCTTGTACCCAAGCTAGACGAAATTCGCTTAGCTATGGCAACAGAGCGCTGTCCAGATATCCTAGGTATTTGCGAAACTTTTCTGGAGGCAAGTGTCTCAGATGGTCAAGTGGTCATCGATGGTTACGATATGCTACGAAAAGATAGATCTGACACTCAAAATAAATCTGGCGGCGTTTTAGTTTTATATCATAGAAATCCGCTTAAGTGCAGACGCCGACCAGAACTTGAAGTCTCGCAGATTGAAACATTGTGGTCACAGTTAACCTTGCCAAACACTAGGCCATTTCTGATTTGCACCGTGTATCTTCCTCCAAATGCACAGTCCGAATGGATAGAACTATTCGCGGAGGAACTGTCTATTGCACAAACAGCCGGGCTTGAAATCATTCTTATGGGTGATTTTAATATCGATTATAGTTCCACGGTAAATCAGAAATGGCATACAATGGTACAGTTATTTAACCTGTCCCAATTAGTAACAGAACCAACTCGAATAACGGAATCAACTTCAACTATAATTGACCATGTCTATACTACTCACCCGGAACATATTACTGAATGCTTCGTTCCTAATTTTTCTATTAGTGATCATTTTCCGGTATGTCTTACAAGAAAAGTAAATTACAAAATTTCTAAAAACAATCATATCACCACAACATATCGTTGCTTTAAAACTTTCATGAACCTATATTTTTGACAGATCTTGCAAATGAACTCAGCTTTTTCTCGGCAAATTATTCTGACCTCCATGCCAATTTTGTTAAATGGCATCAATTAGTAATGAAGCATTTAGACAACCATGCTCCTGTGAAAACCAAATGGGTGAAACATAATCGCATGCCCCACTGGTACACCACGGAAATAGCACAGATGCAAAGGTAAAGAGACAACTGCAAGCGCCAAAAGCAATGGGCGGATTTTAAACGGTACCGAAATAACACGCGACAGTTCATAAGATCGGCTAAACGGAAATATAAAGATTCTAAAGTCATATGGCAGCACCTACGATCCTTCAACGCAAATAAGAAAACATCTTCAAATAACATCTCAGTTGAGTTATTTTTCAATGATGAAACGATTAAAAATTCTGAAAACATTGCTGCAAAACTGAACGAATTTTTCACCTCAATAGCTGATATACTTACCAAAACGACACTGAGTCGCCTGAACTTGACACTAACCGACTAAGTCAATTTGTGAATGACAAAAATACCCGAAAATGTATCTTTCCATATTCCTTTCATTACTTGCGACCAAGTCCTATCGTTTATAAGTAAACTTGATTCTTCAAAATCCACAGACATTGACGGTCTTGGACCTAGAATAATAACATTAGCCGCGAATGTTTTATCACCGTCATTAACATTACTGATCAATAAAAGCATTGTTAACGGAAAATTCCCATCTCAACTAAAATATGCTAAAGTTTACCCCATTTATAAAGGTGGAACTAAATCGGACCCCTCAAACTATCGACCGATCTCAATCTTACCAACAATTTCTAAAATATTTGAGAAGCATGTCAACCATCATTTAATGGGCTTCTTAAATAAATACAATGTGATACATGAGAGTCAATCAGGGTTTTGACAGAAACACAGTTGCCAAACTGCACTGGTTAAGCTAATCGATCATTGGATGGCTTGTATATATAAAGGGGACATCGTGGGAACAATTTTCATCGACTTTCGCAAAGTATTTGATGTTGTGGACCATAGTATGCTGATACAAAAGCTTTCCCTGTACAAACTTAGCCTAAACACAGTCTGTTGGTTCGAGTCATACCTTAGTTGTCGCCAACAGTCTATAGTATACGACAAAGGCTTTTCTGAGTTTTCACATGTTCGTTCTGGTGTGCCTCAGGGCTCGATACTTGGTCCTACCTTATTTTTGCTATTTATCAACGACCTACCCTTGTATCTTAGATATTGCTATGCGGACTTATATGCCGACGATGCCACCTTTCGCACTCATAGTGACAATAAACAAACCGTCGAAAACCACCTACAATCCGATTTTAACAATTCTAAATATTGGAGTAGATGTAACAAAAAACATGTACATGATCAGAAAACGTCATGCATGACTATAGGAACTAGGCATCGCTTAGATGGCTCCAATCTTTTAGACATAAAATCTGACAGCATCAATATTAAGCAGGTGTCAATTTATAAGCTTTTGGGCCTTTATATTGACGAAAACTTAAACTGGAATACCCATATAGACCATCTTTGCGCTGCTGTCTCTTCTAAAATATCATTGTTGCGACAACGATCGGAATATGTTCCCACACACGTCCAAAAGGGTATATTCTACCGCTTCTTGACTATGGCTCAGTTACATGGGGATCAACAGCAACTGCTAATATTGAAAGATTTATAAAACTACACAAACGAGCAGCACGGATTATACATAGTGCTGACTTTGATACTCCATCTGCCCTTCCAGGAGCTTGGTTGGACTCCCGTGACGAGTAGAATAAAATATAATACAGCTGTTCTTACCTACAAAGCCTTAAATGATATGACTCCAGATTATATAAACAAGTTGCTCACACCGATGTCACACAAACATCCATTAAATTTAAGATCAGGGTCCAACGGTACTCTATATGTTCCAAGGTCCCGCACGACACTTTATTGTGGGGCATTTTCATGCTCGGCCCCACGACTATGGAATTCTTTACCTCTCGAAAACAGAAACTCGGAGTTATTAGGTCCTTTTCTAAGACAGGTAAAACCCTTTTGTTAGGCACTGTTGGTAATGGTTTATCATGTTTTATGTTCACCATTGTACATATGCATTCCTTTAAGTCACAGACCATTCATTGTCCGCGCATCTTAATCGATTTTAGATAAACCCGATAGTCTGTGATATGTTTTATGTGCCCTCTAATAAATTAATATTTTAATTAACAGTGGTCTCAACCGGAAACACAAATCATATACCACATGTGTTGTTGACTGTTTCAACACACGATCTGTTCTTTTGAAACATTCAAGAATTTTAGTATATGTTTTAACAAGATACGTCTTATGAGACCACATTGTCTTTGTTTTACTGTATATATGCATATAATGCATTTTGTAATGTTTTCCCTATGCTTTATATGTTTTCTGTGTATTTTACAGAGGGCCACAAGGTAGACTAGCTTTGCAGCTAATTGTGCCACCCTCTTAAAATATTGTATAAATAAATAAAATAAATGTCCTGGTAAAGTCGCTAGTTTAGTCATCATCATAATGAAGTTTGCACACCACGTAATGTAAAACTGACAGGATATAAGAGTCTCTGGACAACACATAAACCTATTGATTTGCCACAATATACAATGGCTAACTCACAATATAAAACGATGATCGCACAGAACATAAACAATTATAGACAGCATAAAATGCCCTTGAGACATGATATAAATGTGCATTGACTAGATATAATGACGATTTGACATATCACTCAATATAATGATAATACGTCACCATATAAAGACGTTATGACATCAGATAAATAACAATGGGCATCAGATAAAGAACAGTGGGCATCTGATGAAGAAAGGTGGGCATCAGATAAAGAAGGGTGGAATCATGTAACGAAATAATGGCATCATGTCTCACATTTGCTCAACAGTAGACAGCTGTGGCGTTCCAAAGTTGAAAATGATCTTAATATCATGTGGTAGCCTACTTCATAAAAAAGCTGGCCAGATCACTCCTGTATTCTCACATGGCCCCAAATGTGGAGTAACCACGGTAGAATGCCATGTGCATTTCACAAGTATCATTTAATATATAATAATATATAATTGAATTCTAATATTATTTTAAAGTCAGCCGCATCACGAAGTTACACTATTTTAGTGACGATACCGATTTTAAAAGCTAAATTTAACACAGCTTAATTTCAAATTACGTAATATGTCATACAGATAAGATGATAATTGCTCAATAGATCAGAAGATTAGAGATAAAATGGAATCGTGTCTGTTTTTGTTTTGTAATAAAACTATCAATATTTACTTAGAAGCACCTGCATTTACGATAAACTTTCTCTAGGTATTCATCACGTGAACAAGTCCCTAAAATGAACACTTTATACAGAGAAAACTGGGGTTTACGGGGTATACAATGCTGTTCTTATTTCTGCTTCAAGACAATATTTTTCTTATTTCTGCTTCAACGAGGCGGTTCTAACGAGCACCCAAATCCTGTTTTGGTGTATAGACAAACTTTTCTCAGAAAATATCCGTTTACGGGATATGAAAAAATGCACTATGTCACACGGATGTATTATCGTAATGACAACACACTCGGACTCGGCATCTAAGACGAGCTAAAATTAAAACGAACTTTTCTTTTAAACACATATATGTAAAATGTTTCAGTTTTCTTTCTTTGTGTTTCTACCCTGTGAGCTCAGTTGGAAAAGGCGTAAGACAGAAAAAGAAACTGTAATATAAGGAAGTACGGGCGTGATCTACCACACGGCGCTAAATACACTCAATGGCCAAAACTGAGTTCCCAAAATCGGGGAAAAATGTAGTCTAAAAATATGGCAATTTTCTACCTGATTACAGTTCATACTCAAATGCTTATGGCCTAGGTAATTATTTATGTTTACATCAGCACCTAGTACAATGATGATGTCATCAGTTGCCATGGCAACATCAGACATCAAACAGACTAGCACCTTTCTTTTGAAAAATAAGGGTAGGTGTACTAAAAGAGTTATAAAATTATCAATTTCTTATCTTTTTAGATATAAATTGTTATAATTGTAGGCAAAATATTTGAAAACAATCCAATCGTTGTATACATTATGGTTTCGGATGGAACACAAATTCGTCAAAATCACCGAAAAGCAAATATTTTTGGTGACAGACACTAAGAAAACAGACAGAAAATGGACTTTGTGATATATATTGAATCATAGTTTCTAGTCAAAACTGTTAGTTTGAATATATCTTAGGTGATTGAAGTAGCAAGAACATCCAGGAAAAATGGGCTTATTTTAACAGCCGTGCATTCTTTGCGCTCCATAAAACAACATAAAATATGTTATAAAATTTTGTAAAAAATATTGTTAATTAAAAACACTATTTTGGACTATATTTTTTACAAAAGACTTCAATTTTTTGTATAGCAGAGTCCAATAAATTTGTCAAACTCTATGGGTACCCCATAAAGACTAATGCCCGTCTAGACGTTTATCCACCGTTGATAGCTACATTTCTTATATGATAGAAAGACACTTCTTTTCAATGATTGTTACTGAAACATTGGAGAGTGAGCCAGTAATTTAGATAGAAACTATACAGCCTACTTACTTAATGTTTCCATATATACCATTTTTCTGTCAGTGTAGAATTACCCCACCACTTCTCATTATGTATTAATTAAATTGGCAAAATGTAAACATATTGTGTTTCTCAGCTGTCTTTTATTCTAAAAAGACACCAGAGTAACCAAACTTATATAGATTATAAGAGAAAATCTTAATCATTCATAGTAAGAAGAAATCGGTGAGCCAGCGCAGAGTTTGAAGCCATTTTTAAAACAACGGTACTCTAAATGAAGAATATACCAGAGCTATGCATGGCAAGATTTCTAATGAATAAATGATACCATCTAGGATACATAACATGCATTGGATCTTTTATCATTAAGTCATTTGATCTGGAAATGTAGTTACAGATTTACAAATACTTTTGGGAACTCATTTATGGCCCACTGATTGGAAACAAAGTGCACATTATCGACAGAAAATTGAGGTAACTGACTGTATTACGAAACACCCCTACGACATAGTATCCAGAATAGCTGATCCGTGATATATTGCACGACCCGCAGAAAAAGCGACCGACTGAAGTCAGTTGATTTTCTAAGAGTGCCCTAAAATCACCGTGTCATTCTGTCAGTCTGTCATTCTGTCAGTCTGTCAGTCTGTCTGTCCGTCCGTAACCCGTTTTTGAAAATTGGTGATAGTGACTTAACCGCTTGGAATATTTAAACAATTTTTGGCATACTGATAGATATCAATGAGATCTAACCAATGAACTTGCGAAATATTACATTCCATTTAGTATAGCCCCGCCGAGGCGAAAAATGGGAAAATTTTCGAACTGCTTCTCCTCGGAAACCGTTGGGCCGATTGAAGTCAAATTTCAGTTGGAGCCTCTATGGGATGGGGGAAACCAAAATTTGCTCATGGGGTCCAGGTCACATGACCAAAAAGGCCGCCAAGCCATATATGGTAAAAACCCTTCAAAAATAGTCTTCTCCAGAACCACTGGACAGATTTCCACGAAACTTGATAAATAGCATCTGGGACGTAGGCCCATAATAAATTGCTAAAATGGTGACCCTGGGTTGACCTTGCCCTCTTTGTGCCTAGGTCAAACTTTGACACATATGCTTTTGTATTGGAAAAGTGAGAATGCATTTTATCCTGCAATCGATTGAGAATACAGTACTAAAGTATAAGATATATTTTTGCTCCTTACGATAAGGCGCATTTATTGGGGGACATACCGGACTTATACGGACATCACCTTTCTCAGCTGTGCTGAAAATCAAGGGAATTAACGCGAACAAGACAGAAAATAAATGGTTATCTCCCCAAGGACTCGACTACCTCCTGTGCAAATTGCCTCAGGCAAATTGCAAATCGTACATTTTAGGACCGCCTTTTATGTACTATATAGGTGACTGTTTTAATTTAAGAAAGTGCCGGTTGTGTTATGGTGTATCTTGAAAAAAAAAAAAAAACAAAAAAAAAAAACAAAAAAACAATTGAATGAAAAAGAATAAACATAGATGATGTATTATATATGATTACAAATAGTATCTTCCAGTGTCAAATATATCACTTGTATTTAGCGACATAAATCAGTCTGAAATACATAAATGTACAAGCCAACAGTGTAAAATGCAACAAGGTTTTGAACATTTTATAATGTGCAACATAAATTTGCAAGAATTGCTGAAATGAAATATTATACAAAATAAGATGAAACAAAATAAAATAAAAAATAAAACGATCAGTAGCGTATGCTCAAGAAACGCAAAATTGTTAAACACAACATGACTAGTCCGACGAAAATGAGCTAATTATCAAGTTTTTTTTTTTTCAAAATATTTTTGTTGTTAATTCTCAGCCCAAATGATGTTTCATATCACTTGTGAATCGTCTGCAGCAAACGATTCACGTGAAATGTCAAGCCTTATTCGAGTTGGAAATTAAGAAAAAAATATTTGAAAGTGTCTTCTGCTACTGATTCCCAGAGCTTGGAAGATAGTATTGTTCGGTAGCGGGACAAAATCCCCCCGGACATAATCCCCCCGGACAAAATCCCCCCTTTTTTGTAAAGGCGGACAAAATCCCCCACGGACAAAATCCCCCCCTGGACAAAATCCCCCTCTCGCTGTATGTCAGGTTGGACAAAATCCCCGCCCCCCCCCCGGGAAAAATCACCCTTGCTCTAAATTGTTCTAGTTAATTATCCTTCCACTACCCACAATCTATGCTTTTGAGCAGAAATATGGAAAATATTGGAATCTGTTATTAGAATATGTCAATTTAACTGATCATGCCAGACGTAATCCTAATGGGTTGAGAGGTCCATAAAACCCCAAAGCACACATGTACAATTACAAAAAGTTAATACAAGTATGTCCTTTTTACTTTGACCTTACAAGCAATGTCTCCAAAATGACCTATACAGTGTTGACGGTTTTGTTTGTTTGTTTGAATTGAGGTTTAACGTCCCCGTCAACACTGTAAAGGTCATTTTGGAGACGTTGCTTCCAATTTTGTGGGACTTTTACCCGACATTGAGATGAAATGACATCTCAAGCCCTGTCGTCCAATGAAACCAATAGGGTTTATTAGCATGGACGGTCCGCCTCGCACCGGGGTTCCTGGACAGGCTTAGATATAACCGCAATGACTTCAGCACCCAATTTCGTAAAATCATTCTTCGATATAAAAAGATTGGGTACAACATGGATATTATACGACAGACTGCATGCATGGTAGTTAACCCAATCACGGTTGGCAACTTTGCTTCCCTCTTTAATTGCACGCCGGTGGGTCAGGCCTCAGATTCTATGACGGCTCCAACGTAAAGGCTTATTGAAAATTAAAGAGATAATGTTGGTTGGTGCCTGATGCTCTGTCTCTGGTCGGGCTCATCGGAGTCTAACTGTTGGGTTTCTTTTGCTCCAGCATTTCAGTGGTTTCTTGCTGTCGAGTCCTCACCGTTGTCTCACCTCTGTGGTTCTTTGATTTCTGTGTTCACGGAGATGTTGCACTGATGAGTTAGGAGGCCTTCATGCGGACTGAACAAATTATTTGTCTAAATCGCGACGGAAGTAAGGGCGAGGATTGTGGCCACGTAAAATCGATTTAAGCCCCCCAGTGGAAATCTTCCACTGACCGTTCCAAGGCGGCTCTTCTGTGGCGATTTATTTATGTTGTTGTTTGTTACTTACTGTGTGTATCACTTGTGTCTTTTAATTTTGGATGGCCATATGGCCATTTTGTGGGAAAGTAACTGTCCTTATGGCCTTCCTTTGTTTAGGTTTCCATTATGGTCTGGTCGCTTAATGTTTGTATTTCTTTCCCTTTGGTGTCTTTTATGGATGGAGTAAGTTAATTGTATCAATTCCTGATCTTTGTTTTACTTCTACTTTAGATCCTCTAAGTGGTTCACCAGTACTAGTGTGCGGGCCGGATTCAGCTCTGCGTGGAAGCATCATGCAGCCCATATATTTCTTCAAGCCCCTATGGGCGGGGGCAATAATTTCTCCATGAACACCAATATAGCTTTGATAGTACTGCACCAAATCGGATATGGAATCTGCAGTTTTCAAAACGACAGACTGATTTTCAAAAATCAGTAATTGTGCATGTGGAGGTGTGCGGGATACTGTCCACATTTATAAACCGCAGGGGGGACTCTGTCCGGGGGGAGGGGGATTTTGACCAGGGGGGATTTTGTCCACCTGAACAAATGTTGGGGGGGGGGGATTTTGTCTGCCTTTACAAAAAGGGGGGTTTTGTCCGAGGGGATTATGTCCGGGGGATTTTGTCCTGGAATCTATTGTTCATGTTGCTATTACATTAAATCATATTTAGCCGATCAATCGAAGACGCAATCTGTGTGAAATTATTCATCGGGTCTCTGTATGTAGCAGAATCTCATCTGCCCTCAGGCGAATTAAACAGACTCGGGCCAGACTGCGTGTATTCGCAAACTGATCCCAGTCTTTGTTTTATTGCACACAATAAGTTCATAATATTGAGCCGGAACCCATGATTTAGTTTTTGCTTGGTTTGACAGTCCAATGACTCAGATCAGACTGCACCCGTTCGTATTCCGAATCTATCCGATTCGCGTTTTGCAAGAGCACCAGGATAATATAAATCAATGCTAGAAATACAACCTAGTTGATTGCTGTCTATTCATTTAATAGGTGATATTCTTATATACTTAATGCCTCGGGCGGTCCTCAGTCTACCTTTCCAATGATGTTCACCCTTGACTTCGCCATGTTACGCGGTGTTTAACCCATTCAGTACCGGAAACCCCCAAAACAGGTACCCTGGCAAACAGTGCAGGCCCAGATCAGACGCCGCAGAACGCGGCACCTGATCAGGGCCTACACTGTTTGCTAAAAGTTCAGCCATTTTCCAAATGAATTTTGAAGAAAACACAACCTGACACCCCTAAATCATGAAATGGACTTGTACTATATATAAGGAGGAACATTCCATATGGTACAAAAAGGGTTAACAGGGATTAATATAATTATTGGTTTGTTACGCCAAGGTCATTTTCTCGAAAAACACTATTGATTTTGCCTTTATCTCTTTATAATCAAATCAAAGTCTTAAGTAAATCTGATGGGTCCGAGCTTAAAGTGAGACAGAGAGGGAGGCGATTACAAAAAAAAAGAAGAAAAAAAAAACAGACTGAATTATTATTCTGGCTATTATTATTTTTATTATTATCATTATCATTACCTTCATTTTTTGACTTTGATTAGTATATTATTATCACAAATACCCACAATCTATATATTAGAAATTATATAAGAAAAAATTCGAAAACACGCCTATTCAAATATATTGAAAAAACAAAATCCACTAAAATTTTCCACAGAAAAAAAATGGTATTCTTCATGTTTCGGCGGTTTTAACGAGTACCCACAGTCTATTTTTTTGAGCAGAAATAAGAAAAAATAATGTTTACCCCTGTAAAACCCAGTTTTACTTAATAAAAGAGGGGTTTAATAAGGTAAAAATTATATAGGCGTGTTTTCGTGATGATTCATCCAATACGTTTGCATAGTCGTGAACAAAAACTGTTAACAGGCACCCGCTTGACACGCGCCAATCTGCGCGTCGATGTGTAAGAAAATGATCAATTATCAGCTCTACTCAACAGGGCAATAAATGGACAATAAACGATTGCAGGGAATAATCCTGGACTCAAACGTTTTTGTAACACGAGCAAAAATACGATAAACATTGCACCACCAAATCATGAAAATTTGCGGATAAAATCTGATATTTTTTACATTTCTGCTCAAAGCATAGATTTGGGCTGCATAGTAGAACCACCTCGGCGAGGTGGTTCTAGCGAGTAATCACAATCAAGGTTTTTGAGCAGAAATAAGAAAATATATATCCCAGTTTTACTATATAAAAGAGGGTTTAAGGGGGTCAAAATAAATCCAGAAAAAGCTGTTTCTTACAATTACGTGCATGAGAGAGATCTTTGTCCTTTATTAATAAGTATTTATCCCCTCCAGGACAGGTTTTAAAGGTCCATTTCTCCAAATGTAAAGTCCAACCAGAATCTAGCCTTTAGTAGTCTTTAGGTTGGCGCGGTTTTAATAACATAACATAACATAAATTTATTTTGACTTAAGCATATACAGCTCATCGCCATTAAACATATATACAATTCGTGAAACAATGTTGATAGAGAGAGTGACATACATATATTCCGACATACAACAACAACTTTTGCTAAACAGTATTATAAATTTCAAGTGTTTTGATTTAAAAGGTTTTCTCTAAGTTTGAAGGCTTTTATCACATACATTGCCAGATTATTAAGGGTACTAAGCTTATTCGAATTTAATAAAGATATGAACTTAGCAACGCTTGGTCTGACATAGAAATATTTTTGTATATATTGTTTACGTAGGTCATTATAAATGGGACAGACTAGTGTAAAATGGTACTCATCTTCCAAATCATTTAGATGACATAAAATGCATTTTCTTTCTGCTCGATCAATGTTTCTGTGTCGACCTATTTCTATGTTCAGATGGTGAGACGAAAGTCTCAATTTTACAATTGCATTTCGAAAGTTTGCGTTTTTAACAATCAAGAGGAAATTTGAGATAGTAAATTGGTGTTTTTTTAATTCTCTGTATATGGTAAGAGACGTTGAAAGCTCAACCCCTTGATTCCATTCAGCGATATAAAGATCTCTTAGTCTACATTTTAGAAGAGGAATAAATTTATTTACAATCACCGATTCGGGAAATAACCAAACATCTTGAAAACCGCTATGCTCAAGAAGATGTTTAACTTTAGTTGACCAGTTTGAGATATTCGGATTTTGTAGTGCTTCGTCACGTAGCATACAATTAACGGCGCGTAGTATACAATTTTCATTTTTTGTGCTATGTAAATTTAACCAGTATTTTATTATTCTTATTTGCCGCCCTATAAAAAGGGGGTACCGCCCTAATTCCCCATATAAGGAAAGGTTATTTGTTGACATTTTTACATTGATAAGCCATTTACAAAATTTTCAATGTACTCGTTCAATATTTTCCGCCCTTGAAAATCCCCAAATTTCGCAACTATAATTCAGAATTGATGCAACAAATGTATCAAATAGATTAAGCATGATGTTGATAGGTACGCACATATGTTTAGTAATAGACAGAAGGCCGTTCATAGCCTTAAGTGCTTTTCCTGCTAATGTGCTTATTGCTTTATTGAATGACCCTCCACTAGACAGTACCATTCCTAAGTAATTAAAACTACTAGCAATTTCTATTTCTTGGCCGCTATATGTCCATTTTTCATTTCTGCTTAAATTTCCGCCTTTACGGTATACGACAATTTTCGTTTTGTCAACATTTACTGTTAAATTCCATTTAAGACAGTATGATTCTAAACTATTTAAACATGATTGGAGCCCGTCGACTGAGTCTGAAAAGATGACTGCATCGTCTGCGAACATTAGAAGATATATTGATAGTTGATCTAATGTTAAACCAGCATTCGTATTCTGCTGTAGATAAATTTCAAGATCGTTAATAAATAAGGAAAACAAGAAAGGGGAGAGAACCTCTCCTTGTAACAGGCCGATATTCGAACTAAAAAAATCCGAAAGCGAGTTCATGCTTTTAACACACGACTTAATATCTAAATATATTGATCTGATCAGTTGGAACAGTTTTCCGTCAATTCCACTATTTATCATTTTAAACCATAGCCCATTTCGGTATATTGAGTCAAATGCACGTTTCAAATCTACAAATACACAGTATAACTTTTTCTTATCACGTATCATTTTACTTATAAAGGATTCTAAGATAAAAATTGCATCGACTGTACTATAATCAGCTTTGAAGCCGAACTGGGCGTCGCTGATAATATCATTTTGCAGAGCCCATTTTTTCAACCGTTCATTAACAATTATGGTAAAAAGCTTTCCAAAGCAGCTCACCAGAGTTATTCCCCTGTAATTACTTGGTATTGAAGAATCTCCCTTTTTATGAATAGGAATAATAACCCCTTTGGTCCATTGTGTAGGAAAACTCTTTTTATCCAAAATAAAGTTAAACAATTTTTCCAGAGGATCTAAAATGATATCGATACTTTCTTTCAAATATTCATTCAATATTGTATCTAGTGAGCATGCTTTGTTCAGATTGAGCCGCTTCGACGCATTGCGTATCTCTGCCTGTGTAATTTGCTCATCTAATTCGAAATAAGTCGAAGTTTCGCCGTCGGATGCATCAAAATTTTGCAAAAAATCATTTACCTCGTTATTTTCGAAAGGCATATCTTCGCTAGACAGCGAATGGAAATATTGATAAAACTCATTCAGGGAGATAACTTCTCCTGTATCGGATTTTGTATTATTTTTGAACAGTTTCCAAAAATCTCTCGGCCGCTTACGTCGCATTTCATTCATTTTCTTGCCTTGTTCGTATTTATATTTGAGCTTACATGATCTACAATAGTATTTGTAATCTTTTTTTGCATCGAGCATTAATTTCCTGGTTTCATTATTTCTGAGCAGGTTAAAATTATAGAGAGCATTCTTATAAATATTATGTTTTCTAGTGCATTCCGAATTGTACCACTTCTGCTTTTCCTTAGTGTGAATATTGACAAAACTCGGGTTTGCAGATTTTTTATATTTCTTTTGGAAATATGGGTTTGCTCTGTCAGTTATGAACTGGGTGAACTTCGAAATTATTTCGTCCGGTTCAACATTCCGGTCGATGCCGTCCGTTACAACTCGATTTAATATAGGAAGGTCCCGTGAAATATCATTCAAAAAAGATTGCCTGTATTCCGAATCCCATTTAAAGGAAATATGTTCTTGTGCGTTATTAAAAGAAATATTTGTATGAACTTTTAATGACAATGAAATCGGTGCATGATTAGAATATTCAGTGAAATCACCTATTTCAAAATCTGAGATGAGCTTGAAATTTGACTGGGTTGTCAGTACATAATCTACTACGCTTTCACCATTGTGCGTAAAACAAGTCATCCGCCCTATTGAATGATCTTTGTGTATTCGCCCATTGACAATACGCATGTTTACAGCTTTACACATTTCTAGTAAGTATTCACCAAATCGATTGGTTCCGCGGTCCATTGAGAAGCGCGGCATAGGTATATCTGCCTCGTTCTCGAAGTCACGTGATGGGATTAGCCTATCATTTTCAATGTAGTCAGATTTAATCGATGTTCTACTATTCAGGTCACCGAGCAAAAACACGTGACCCTTGTTTTGAAAAAAGGTAACGTCATCTTGAATGGTTTTAAAAATGTCGACATTGTACATGTTATGAGCATTGGAATTTTCAGGTGCTACATAAGTTATTCCTATATAAATATCTTCATTAATCATAAGGAATTGTTTGTCAAATTTTAACCATATCAAACAATCTATGTCATTTTTTAATAATTTAACCCCTTTTCTAATATCGTCCTTAATATATATTATAATTCCACCACTCGATCTCTTAGCCCTTTTATTACGAAAACGTCTATAAGAATGAATAGGTTTTGAGTAGCCACTTAAATTAATTTTCGAGTGTTTGTTCGTCCATGTTTCAGTAAAACAAATAATTTGGTATTGGCTTATTAAGCTTGTAAAATGTTAATGTTAATGTCATGATCTGTAAAGCATTCTGACTAGATTTCAGTTTGTCGAGGTGTAAACGAGATAATGTTTTGAGCAGTAAGTGACAGGTCTGTAAAACATTGCATAATCTTCACAGTTTTCAGAACAATAAAATTATCTGTCTTTTCTGGCCCCTGTCGGCAAATCTACTTCAATATAATTTAATACAATTTGGAGCCACATTTAGAACAGAACGTCACTTAATGAAACTAAGCAATTACAAAACCAGGCCTATTCAAATACACATGTACATTGAAAATTTTATCACTAAAATGATTCAAGAAAGGCAGTTGACAGTTTCTGGAGGAAGAATGTTCACTCTACTGGTTAACCGCCTACGTAAAAGCATGCCCAGGATTAGTGTAGATAGGTTAATTGAAAATGATCTAAATAGTGTTGACTGGGCCGTGAAATCCATCACAAACAAAGAGTCAAACAAACAAACAAAATCATTTTAAATGAAAATCATCAGTTAAAAAATACGTTATTTTCTAATATCTGCTCAAAACAAAGTTTGTGTATACTCACCCGAACCGCCTCGACGAGGCGGTCAAACGGGCACAAAACATAGTTTGTGGGTACTCGTTAGAACCCTCTCGGCGTTGCAAACAGGTATCCACAATCTATGTTTTTAAGCAGAAAAAATGTGTACAACTGTAAACCCTGTTTTACTACATAAAAGTGGGGTTTAAGGGGGTCAAAATTATGCAGCATGTTTTATGATGGTCAAACCAAAGTAACAAACACATTATTCCATTTCAAACTGATAATTAAGCATATCGTAGGCGTAATAAAGTCTTTGTTTTCGAAAACATTTACATTTGAGAATACATCTAAATAAATAAATAAATAAATATAAATAAATAAATAAATAAATAAATAAATAAAAATCCCGAACCATACAGTTCAAGAAGCACATCGTAGGCGTAATATATTATTTGTTATTGTTTACCTTAGTAACATCCGCTGACTGCTGGTTACCAAGGTAAACTGGAAATAGAAAAGGAGGGTAGTGTATTTCATTTTCAAAAAGGACTAAATTTTTCTCATTTCTATTTTACAATATTTATATGGACGTGTTCGCAATACATTTGCTAACATACTCCCGCTTGCACAGAATAAAAATAACAACTTACAAAAAAGTTATGACAATATATTCATCAGTTTTTGTCGCTTCATTCAGTAGTTTTACTATATATTCTATACATTTAGAGGGTGCCTCCAATTATATGTAAAAAGGACCAAAAAGTTGTTGATAAAACTTCATGAAAAATACATGTGTGCATTCGTAAAAGAATGCAGAATCATAAACCGCTGGCACAGAAAAGATATTGCTATTACTATTTATTTTATAGGGAAATAATTATCAATTTCCTATATAAATCTATGTATTTACTTTAACCGACTCAAGTTACCTGGATGTCCGTTAAAGTTCGACATGACCGTTTTAGGTCCAGGTCACATGACCAAAATGGCCGCCATACCCATATATGGTAACACTCATAAAGCTAAAAGCATCCGGCGGGTCGTGCACTTCAGCTGAAGCACTGGTTTCTTATTTATATTGCAAACATAGGTTTTGGGTGCTCGTTAGAACCGCCTCGTTGATGCGGTCTTACAAGTACCCACGAACTAAGTCTTGGAGCAAAAATAAGAAAAAATAATTTATATCCCCGTAAAACCCAGTTTTCTCTGTGTAAAGTGGGGTTTAGAGTTCATATCACGGATTTGTTCACATGATAAAATCGTTATTTTAGCCACCCTATTCTTGTCGCTGTGACATCAGGGAGCTTTGCAAAGGGGGTTCTCTTTAAAACCTGGACTGGGCCCATTTACTTGGTTTTGGCTCAAATTGAAATGCATGTTCTCTAAGATGTTTTAATATGGCATTGGTAAACCCATATGTGCCTAGGGCCTTAAAAAGTGACATTGTCAAGCAGTGTAGACCCAGTTCAGAAACCACAGAACACGTCGTCTAATAAGGGCTAACATGGTTTTCTTAATGGGGATTTTAAGGATCAAATAAAATTGTCTAAGTCTCCATTCAGGACAACTCCTGTCTAAACACAGAAACAATCGACCCGACCCACCAAATGCTGTCAGTTTTGATATTTTGTGATATCATGCATTAACGCATTTAGTACCAGAAACCCCAACACGGGTACCCTCGCAAACAGTGCAGGCCCCGATCAGTCTGATCAGGGCCTCCACTGTTTGCAAAAAGTTCAGTCATTTTCCTAATCAATTATGAAGAATACAATACCTGGCACGCCTAAATTTTTAATTGAACTCATGCTGTATATAAGGAGGAAGTTTCCATTGGTACAAAATGGGTTAGAGACGCCTATTCAAATATATTGAAACATTCAACCGAAATATGAAAAGTTTCCGATAAAACATTTCCGATATTTTTCATATTTCTGCTCAAAACACAGATTGTGTGTACTCGTTAGAACCGCCTTGCATAGATTGTGGGTACTCGCTAGATCAGCTTCGGCGTGACGATTTTAACGAGTACCCACACTCTATGTTTTTGAGCAGAAATAAGAAAAATAGTGTACATACCTGTAAACTCCAGTTTTACTACATAAAAGTGGAGTTTTGAGGAGATCAAAATCATATAGGCGTGTTGCATAGTCTTCAGAAACGGAAGGAGCTTTTTACTCGTGAAAAAAAATAAACATTCAGACTAAAATTCCGTTTTGTCTCTGGTTTGCCATTGAGACATGATGTAGTATCTGCTTGGAAGATCATGTTGTAATGCGCATTAAGGCGTGGAGGAATTTCCGCTGCAGGAAATGTCGTTGGTCAAATTTCATGGTCCTGAAATTGATCTGGTGCATTGGATATAGGACGGCGTCAAATTGATTTTTGCGAGTATCTGAATTTGATTTGATTGTAGAACTGGACCAGCTGTAATATCAAATGAGCTAGCGCATGACAAAACCTACAATAAGACATGTGCTCCCAACGAAGACTCAGATCAGCCTGCGCATCCGAGCAGTCTGATCAGAGTCTTCGTTGTGCGCTCTAAGGATAGCTTAGGGCCCAATGCTCCTCCGTGCAGCAAGAGAAGTCTCTGGTTAGACTATATGGGTGTGCAGGCTGATCTGAGTCTTCACTGGGCGCACATGTCATTGTAGGTTTTGTCACGCGCTGGCTCAAATGGTACAGACCATCGCGGCTCTACAGATCCGCCTTTGTCTGCTTCTGGAAGCGAAATTTCTGGGGCATAGAGTTTTTTTGTGACCTGTCCGTCTTTCTGAACACTTCAACAATGGCTGTAATGTTTTAACTATTTCACAAAGGTTTCCATCGAATGCAGCCTTCCCTGTCTGGTTTCAGAAGCCTCCATGTAGGCAGAAAAAAACAGTAGATCAACGTCGGACTGATGGCGATACGACGTTGGCCCGGCATCCTTTGCTCTCAAACCATAGAGAGCTCAGGTAGCGAGGACTCTAATCAGACTGCAAGTCTTTACTAGGCGAACATGCTCGAAGAACTTTAACCCAATTTAAAATGTGCACTAATGACATTAAAAGCATGGAAGACCCAAGACAGTTTACATTTGCAGTCTTCATTGGGTAATAATGTATAATGTGTACGCGGAGCGATCAGATTCAGCCACAAAAATAACATAAAAATAATGTATAAATCCGGGAATTATAGAAAGCATTAAGAAAAATATTTTTATTTGATATAGTCATTTCGTACGTTCGGGATGTCCGAGTCGAGTCTGAAGCTCGGCTTATAGTCTTGCTTCAAATCAGCCCTGGCAATCCCACGGGTCGGAATCGCATGTTTGATTTGTGGTTTAACGTCCCCGTCAACACTGTATAGGTCATTTTGGAGACGTAGCTTCGAATTTTGTGAGACTTTTACCCGACACTGAGATAAAATGACTGCAAGCCCTGTCGACCAGTTAAACCATTAGGGTCTCGCACCACTTTGCCTGGTCAGGGTTAGATCTTCTGAGAGGTTTACCAGTACTTATATGCTGTCGGTTTCAGCTCCCCGTGCAGTCCAATCTATTTCTCCAAGCACCGATGGGCGGGGGCCCGATTGATTTCAAATAATTGCCTATGTGCATTACCATACTGACAGAAAAGTTGATAATGTAATATTCTATTTGAATTTAAAGTCCTTTACTCACAGTGAAAAACTACCACTCAGGAAAAGCTGGCCTCGGTAGCTCAGTCGGATGCGTGTCTGACTGGTGGACGCGGGTTCGATGCGGCAACATTATTTCGTGGCGATTGATCATGAAATTACGACCATTCTTTCCCTTCCGCTGATTCAAGAAGGGCATTTTTCAGATGTGCACTGTACTGGCTAGCCGCTTACGTATAAGTCTGCCCAGAAAGTGTGAAAAGGTAATTTAACAAGCTCGATACTGTTTAAAAAGTGTTGACGGTGCCGTTAAGCCCCAAAACAAACAAACAAACAAAACCACTCAGGAAAAACCACAAATCAAGGACCGCAGTCATACAAATTGCTGGGCCATTGGATTAACGCGTAGACCTCATACCCAATGATGACCAGCCAAGGAAAAGTGAACGTTTTTATGAAAACGTTCACTTTGCTTGGTTGGTGATCGTTGGGTACGTTCTTGCATTATTAATTTCTTCAAAAGCCATCTAAATTGGCCAGCATACATCACGAAAACACACCTGTATAATTTTGACCCCCCCCCCTTGAACCCCACTCGTATACAGTAAAACTGGGGTAAACAGGGGTAAATCTTATTTTTCATATTTCTACTCAAGAATATAGATTGCGGATACACGATGAGGCGGTTCTAACCTAACGAGTACCATCAATCTATATTTTAAGCAGAAATAAGGAAAATATCACAATTTTTCATCTTAAAATTTTCGTTTTTTTTTTTTTTTTTTTCAGAGGAAAAGTTTACAATGCATTTGTATAGGCGTGTTTTCGTAATGTAAGCGACCAGCAACGGCTTAGATGATAATACCTTGAGGAAGCAGGGCGTTTCCAATAGCAGTGCGTTTAGCCCCCAATAATCAGCGAATGCTAAAAGTCCTTTTCTCACTGGTAGTCTGAAATACCGATTAACAATTCCGGGTTATAACAGCCCTGTGGGCCTCACTTTATAAAGAGAACCTTTTGTTTACAGGGATGTACATTATTTTTCCTTATTTCTGACACAAAACGTCCTAACTAGCACCACACAATCTGTGTTTAAGAACGATGTCACACAATTTAATATTCAAAATACAGAGGACGACAGTATGTGTTCCCTATATTTGTGCCGTTATAAAGCATTGTCGTTATGAAGAATCCCAGTTAGGAGTATGAAAGTAATAAAAGGCGTTTTCCCAATCATTCCTCCAAGAAACACATTTTATAGACACTTGTTAGAATCGCCTCGTTGAGGCGATTCTAACACATATCTATAAAATTTTTATCTTGGAGTATTAGATTACAAGACCCTTTCATGACTATGGACTCGATTTGTGCATTTCCAATCCGAGGGAAGCTCCCGCCACTCGGAACCGAGGATAAGCCTTTAGCTAAGTAGTCATTCCATTCAAATTGCCGTTACAACGAGTTTTGCCGTTAAAACGAATGCCGGTATAAAGAGGGTTGACTGTATATGTATCTGTTTCGGAACTATGAACTATAGAAAGAGTGCCCTATGTCACATAGAACTGAGAGTACTGAAAGTCTGATGAAGGTGATGTTCATGATTTATGTCAGAGGTCTCCATCCATTATAGACAATGCACAAAAAGCGGAAATATTTTATTGCAACCAAACAGACAGGGAATTGTATTTCTGTCAATACCGATTATAGCCCTGGCATTTTATGTACAGAAACAATTCAGTGTTTCTCTAATATTGAAATACTACTGTAATTACGAATCTGTCTATCTTATGGGCAACAAAATAATTAGCTGAAAATAATACCAAGACCGATGAAAGAAAGGAAGAACAAAAAACAAAAAAAAACTATTACTTTTTAGTTTTATACGTTTATCAGCATTATGGACACCTGATCATATAGCGCCATGACAGGGGCAAATAACCCTAGGAAAATGTGATGTCAACAGTAATCTTTTGACACCATGGCCACTCAATGCAAGTGTTTTGCAGTTTTATCAATTTCCTTCCTATGATTTCATACATGTATACAGGCGATTCAGAGGAAGACAACCAATTAGGTCAGACGAAACCTTTTGTTAAAATGGCTGCTTAACGTATAAGTTTGGAAAAAATTCTCTTTTGTCTGTGATTTTATACAGATTGTTAGTCCTTGGTAGCCCTTGGGGTTGTGCAAAATTTGCATGTCAACAGAAACGTTTATAACAGTGGTCAAATGATTGCTTAAACTCCTGCTACACTGCGCAGATGCGAAGTCTGATCTGAGATTAGTTCGGACGTTTACGAAATTTCAAGCTAATTCAACAGAGTCAACGTCGTATACCTACGGGGCACTATTAAAGCAAGCATGAGCAAATGATTCGTATCAAACTATTTCCTTGAATAGTAGACCACCAGGGACTGATTTTTTCCTTTATGGTTAGACCCTTATTGACAGGGGAAACAAACTATTCTAAAGAGTCGCCGCTCATGAAGGTGTTTCCATTCACACAGCTTGAAATTTCGTAAACGTCCGAGCTAACCTCTCACTAACGTATACTTGCCTATAATGCCCAAAGCCTTCACTCCTTGGCATTTTATTTTAATGTTTATGGCATCGAGTTGAAGCCCCAGCCCCATCCCCACCCCAACCCCGGTAATTTTTCTCTGCATGTTCTAATATGTGACTCGTAGGGGAAAAGAGGACTTTATGGATGTCTGAAAATGCTAGCTTCTGAACAACAGCAACAACAACAAAAGTTTGTATAATGTCTCAATAATTCTAGCTTGACACGTACACGCTGGTCTTATATTTCTTAGTTAGTTGCCTGCTTCTTTTGTTGGTATGTTTTGTTATTTTTCTCTTGCGCCATTTTGCCTACAAAATAAAGTTTTTGTTCCATTGCAGTTTAGAACAGCTTCTTGTAGGTGCCAACAGTCTAGAAACCAGAAAAATAATTGAATTCTCTCGAATACTATATGAACTAAAACAAAAAGTGGGATTCTTTCCGCTATGTACCACCGACAGACGTCCTATGATAAAGCATTTTCAATCTATAAAACAATCAGTTAAACCCTTTTTGTACCAAATGGAATCTTCCTCCTTATATATAGCAGGAGTTCATTTCAAAATTTTGGGGTGTAAGGTTGTGTTTTCATCAAAATTTATTTCGAAAAAACCTGAACATTTAGCAAACAGTGGAGGCCCAGATCAGACGCCGCGTTCTGCGGCGTCTGACCTAGGCCTGCACTGTTTGCCAGGGTACCCGTTTTGGGGTTTCTGGTACTAAATGGGATCTGATCATCCACCAAATATAGACAAACAAATTATCTGTCAAATAGCCTTGATGCGGAAAACAGAATATACTGCAACTTATAAATTGTTCCTATCATGTAAGGTAAATGACAGAAGGGATAAAACTAGTTTAACCCTTAAAATGCCAGTCACGACACTTTGCATCTGCTTTGTCGTCTCGTCTGTCGGTCACTTCAAAAGTCATTGTTACAAACAGTGTGGACCCAGATCGGATTGCACCTCTAGGATCAGTCTGTTCAGAGTCCACACTAATTGCCTTTATGCAAAAAGAAGCAAGAAGATGCTGCTGCAGACCGGCAACATAAATAGATGACATTTTAACGTCGGGTTAATTACTTACCTCATTTTCATCGTCTTTTTCAGATGCTGCGCAATGGATATTTATCGATTATATTAACCCATATATGACAATGGAATCTTCCACCTAGTTAGTTTGGAGTGGTCCATTTCCAATTATAGGGGTGTCATGTTTGGTTTTCTTTGTGGCAAATTTTACAAAAACGAATGTTCCTTAAGCAAACAGTGTAGATCCAGATCAGACGCCGCGTTCTGCGGCGTCTGATCTGGATCTACACTGTTTGCCAATGTCCCAGAAAAGGGCCACTAGGCATATATGGGTTAATAAAATTGTCAATACTTTATACATTCTGGGTTGCCAATCCATATTTGTCAATAACAATTTTACATAGTTCAGTTAATTTGATACGAGTTTCTGCCAATCATTTCTGGGCTAATGAAAATTGTTTGAAATGTGGTGTGATGTAATGCATCATATTCTGATATTAATTATTATATCTCAGTAAATATTGTCTATAAGCTGTCTTTAGCATTGACATAAATGAACCGGACCACAGGAGAAAGACCAGGATGGCTTGGTTGGTTGGTTGATTTGAGGTTGAACGTCCCCGTCAACACTGTAAAGGTCATTTTTGGAGACGTTGCTTCCAGTTTTGTGGGACTTTTACCCGACATCGAGATGAAATGACATCTCAAGCCCTGTCGCCCAATGAAACCAGTAGGGTTTATCAGCACGGACGGTTCATGGACAGGCTTAGATCCTCTTAGCGGTTTACCAGTACTAGTGTGCGGGCCGGATTCAGCTCTGTATGGAAGCATCATGCAGCCCATATATTTCTTCAAGCCCCTATGGGCGGGGGCCAGGATTGCTTGAGCGACCAGCCTGCACTAACACATATCTGGTCAGGGTCGCATGAATTAAGATCTCGAAAACACGCCTAACTCACTTTGACTTCTTTAACCCCCACTATTATACAAAAATAGTTTACAGGGGTATATAATTGTTATTCTTCTTATTTCTGCTCAAAAACATCGACTGTGGGCAGTCGTTAGAACCGCCTTGCCGAGGCGGTTCTAATGACTTCCCACAATCTATCTTTTGAGCAGAAATATGAAAACATTTTCATCTGATTTTTTTTTTTTTGGGGGGGGGGGGGGGGTGGGGGGGTGGGGGGGTGGATTTTCAATATATTTGAATGGGCGTGTTTTCATAATGTGAGTGATCCCAAAAAGCCATGTCACAAGTAAACCAGAATTCTGGGTTTCCAGTAATGTAGGTCACAAAACGGTCTCCATGGTTACAAATGCTAGTTAGAGGCTTAAAATAGCATCACGTGAACAAGTCCGTGTAAAGAACACCTCCCTTAAACACAGTTTGATATAGAGAAAACTGGGGTTAACAGGGGTATACATTATTTTGCTTATTTCTGCTCCGAGACATAGGTTTTTGGTACTCGTTAGAAGCGCCTCGATGAGGCGCTTCTAACGAGTATCCACAACCTGTGTT